>CM026208.1:28069819-28277319 GCA_014839995.1 Xenentodon cancila | reverse complement strand
GAGCCTGCAGTATCATAGTTGTGCTCCTTCATTCAGGGGATCTCTCCTGCCTACAGCTATGAACACACAACAAACTACAATGACTCCTGAATCATGACAACTGCAACAGTCAACTTCCCTTCAGGGTTAATAAAGTGTTTTGAATTTAACTGGGTCACTATTCCATTTCAGAGCAGCACATTTATACACCATATAGTAGTATAAAGACTACTACAGTGATAGACAGTACTGACTGACGAGATGCGTGGATTGTATTAGGGCGCTGATGCTGGAGCGTGATGCTGCATGATGGATGTGGGTCCTTGAGGGAAACAGCAGTGGTAGGATCAGGATGGAGAGAGTTTCAACGGAGAGCAAGACTGTCATGTGGGGCCTGTAAGAGACAGCGAGTGAGGCTCATCGTTTTTAACAAGTTCTTTTTTACTGAGCTTGAAATGCCAGTTGTGACACGTCACTCATCTCTGCACGCTTCTGCAGTTAGTCTCTGACTTCCGTTGCGGCTGACGTTGTCCCTCTGCATCAGCAGCACCCGGCCACTTGCAGGTGTACCGTGCGCTCAGGATGCACGTGTGCTCAGGACGTCCAGACTCCCTGCAGCCATACTGGACTTGCTGATCCAGGAGCCTCCTGCCACCTGCTGATTCCTCTACTTCCTCCAAAGAAACTGGGGACACAGCACATGCTGAACCCATGTGGGTCGTCACAAGTCTCTTGAATGTGTGGATTTAATCCAGAATGGGGTGCTTTAGTGGCCCGCCGCGCGGCCCGGCGCGCGGCCCGGCGCGCGGCCTCTGATCCGCATCGCCCTCCTCTCTGCTACACACGTATGGAGGCTACGCAACTCTCCCTTTTTGCAGATCCAAATCCTTTTTCTGCCCTCTGGACCCGATCTCGGTACCACTGATGGTGTACAGCGGCAACAACATGCTCTCACCCACTAGCACGCTTACATCAGTATTGGTAGAGCTTCTCTTCCCGGTCTTCCCAGATACCAGGATTTCACTTCAATAAAGTTGATCCTCAGGTTGATTTATATGCACAAAGCATTCATGAGGTCCTCAGCGATTCATCCACATAAAGCCGGTGCTTTGGGGGTCTGGACACGACCATTTTTGAAACCAGGTTCCAGACAGAAAGACTGGCACCGCCTCTCTGCAACCTTCCTGCGTCAGACACGTCCCTCGTACTTGCCATCGTGTTCTCTGGTCACAGATTTCTGTGCGAGTGTGGATGTTTTGCAGCCCGTTTCCGTCGTCGCATCACAGCTCCACTAACAGGCCCGGCGTGTATTTTACAGCATTTTCAGGTGTTGCTGCTTTTGCACAATGACATCAGGTGGCTGTCCAAAGCCAGGCACTGCAGCCTTTCTGCCATCTCAGACAGGAGATCAGAACTGTCCTTTCCACCACCTTCATGACCGACATATTCATACACCCGAATGAGCCAAATGTGGGATTACAAGGCAGACACAAAACTGGCACAGAACCTGTGGGGCAGATGGGGGCAGGTCACGTCAAACTGGACATTTCTGCGACAGACCTCATGCTTCATTTTCCAAAGTCTGCATCTCATCCCCGGCACAAATCACAGGTGTAATGATGGAGTTCATTGCAAGGATGACAGGAAACGTTGCTGTTAGAGTGGAAGGATTTTCCCTGTCACACGGGGACCGGCTGTGCCAGAGATCCGTTTACTGTTGTGTTTACCAGCACAACCGTGGAAGCAGCTGTATCAAGTAGTTCCTACCTAGGCCGCTTCTTTACCATGGATGAATTAAACTTGAATTAAATTTGCTGCAAATAAGCTAAATTATTATCTTTGTATAAACAATATGATGAGCCTCAATCAGGATTTAAATCTCATCGCGGTACAGAAACTGTTTAGGCCAACTGGTAATACTAAATCCTGCCCAGGCTTAATTTATGTTAAATGTAATGTCATTTCATTTAAAAGGTTAATAGGGATAATTAGGGTAATAACAATAACAATTTGGTCTAATAAAGGAATCAGTCTAATTGTTATTGTGAGTGTGTGTGGCATTAAGAGGAAGCTGCCTGTGCTGTAAAAGCGCCTTGAGCGGTCCTTTGACAGTGCACGTGCTTTAAGGTAAACCCTTACCTTCTTCCCATGAGCCACGTTAACAGAGTCATTATGCGCTGATGCGACGTGACTCTGAAAGACAAGGACAAAAATGAGGTGTTAAATACCACGGCCGAAGATCCCTTCATGCACGCAGAACTCTCAAGCGTACACTAACACGCTTTTGCAAATACAAATGTGGAAAAGTAGTAGTAGTAGTAAAGTTAAAAAAAAAAAGAAATCAGAGACAGTTACTAAAAGTAATACAATAGTTCTTCAACTGAAATTAGAATTTGAACAACAAAAAAAAGCAAAAACTACTTTGCGCTGTTTATCAAAGATTATCGATGAATCAGTCAATCAAACCCTCACTTTCACAGCAACAGAAGCTGGATGGTTCTCGGAGGAAAGGGGGGGGGGGGGGGGGGGGGGGTTAATGAATCTTCATCCTCTTTGTTGACAAATCATTCTGGTTGAATTGTTGCAATGGGCTGCCCATCAGATTACACACCCGTACAAACCTGAGCCAGCGATGCAGAGCGGGCTCTGTTCGGTTCTGTCATGGGGCCACCCTTTCCTCCATGGCTGGAAGAACACTTGTAGCACCTCCACTGCTGCAGCAGCTCTGCAGCAACACCCCACCCACAATGCTTTTGCTGCAAGCACTGCAGGTGATACACATGGCCACAGCTGGAAAAACACACATACACACGTCAGAGGCACATCTCCGGGTGTTATCCAGAGTGAGGGAAAACATGAAGGACAAAATGAGAACTTGCATTATATATTTAACAAAATAGCAAAGGGGCACATGGGAAACAGCTGAAATCAATTGGTGTTCCAATATGGGAAGTATTGGGAAGCATGTCTGTCCACTTAGTTGAAGTGGGGTAATCCAAAAATCCCGAAAAGGGCAGAATATCTACATCAAAAAGGTTGGAAATGAGAAAAAGTAAAAATATTTTTAAAATAGACTACTTAAAGTCCAGACCTCAATGTAGTTGAAATGCTTTGCTGAGAACTTAATCCATGGTAAAAATTCCTACACATCTGACACAACCTTATAGTCTCTTCATGAACACATTGTTATAGACAAGGAAATCTGAAAATAGTCAATGTCCTCTTCAGTCATTTCACTTAAGACTGAATTAGTAATCAAATCACCAGGACCCCTATATCACCCCTGTTACATGTCATGGCTCTTGTCACAACTTTACTTACTGCTGTAATCTGTCCGACCAAGGTTACACCCCTCATCTATATTCCCACATCTTTACAAGAAGCCATGCACAAATACCTTGTGCAGCCTGAAGTTAACAACCTATGATATCGGGATTAAAGGCTCTGCATAAGACTTTAAGTCATATTGATCTAAAAGATTTCAATTTGTTAACATAATTAAACAGTCCAGAGTACCAGACTTAGCTGCGGAGTTCTGCAGGGCTCAGTGCTTGGACCGTTTCTTTTCACCTCATATTTGCTTCCACTGGGTAATATTATTCAATAGCATACAATTTATTTCCATTACTATGCTGATGATACTCAGTTGCACCTGTCCATGAAACCTGGGGAAACTAATCAGTTGGTCAGCCTACAAGCATATTTTAAAGACATAAAGACCCGGATGACTCAAAACCTTCTTTAGCTTTTTCTTTTTCCTGGGAAATTATCTTTATAAACAATAAAGAGGAAAACACAGACATTGTCTAGTTTTATACAAAACAAAAATGTTTGTAAAACAGTTTAATTCAAATTCCAATTCAATTTTATTTATATAGCGTCTATTACAATACAAGTTGTCTCCAGGATCTTTCCAGAGACCAGAACATGACCCCCGAGCAATTATTACATAAACAACGGCAGGTAAAAACTTCCCTAGTGGAGTTTAGGGGAGAATGTGACATCTATTTACTCTACAACAGTTTATGTTTATTTTTGTTTTTTTTTGCCAAGAACTTGTGTTGATAGAAGAATCCCTTGCCATGCAGGTGATTGGCACCCTGTCATTTGGTGCTTTTACCCTCTGGGATGATGTCTCCCAGTAAAATCGGGCATTATACATGGAAGGGGCATGGTTTTCATGGTGTTGGTGTAGGACCAATGTAATGCAACACAGGTGTAAGCGACTTAGCAGATAAATGTGGGAAGGCCCCCCCCCATGCCGATGTAGTAACATAGTGACGTAGTGACGTAGTAATTTAGTGATGTAGTGATTTAGTGACGTGGTGATATAGTGACGTAGTGATTCAGTGACGTAGTGATTCAGTGACGTGATGACTTAATGACGTAGTGACGTGGTGATTTAATAACGTAGTGACAGAGTGATTTAGTGACGTATTGACTTAGTGACGTAGTGATTTAGTGACGTAGTGATTTAGTGACGTATTGACTAAGTGACGTAGTGACATAGTGACGTAGTGACATAGTGACGTAGTGACGTAGTGACATAGTGACGTAGTGACATAGTGACGTAGTGATTTAGTAATTTAGTGATTCAGTGATTTAGTAACGTAGTGATTTAGTAATTTAGTGATTTAGTGACGTAGTGACTTAGTGACGTAGTGACGTAGCGATTTAGTGACGTAGCGATTTAGTGACGTAGCGATTTAGTGACGTATTGATTTAGTGACGTAGCGATTTAGTGACGTAGCGATTTAGTGACGTACTGACGTAGTGATGTATTGACGTAGTGACTTAGTGACGTAGCGACGTAGTGACATAGTGATTTAGTGACGTAGTGATTTAGTGACGTAGTGATTTAGTGACGTATTGACGTAGTGATTTAGTGACGTATTGACGTAGTGATTTAGTGACGTAGTGATTTAGTGACATATTGACGTAGTGATTTAGTGATGTAGTGACATAGTGATTTAGTGACGTATTGACTTAGTGACGTAGTGATTTAGTGACGTAGTGATTTAGTGACGTAGTGATTTAGTGACGTATTGACTTAGTGATTTAGTGATATAGTGACGTATTGACGTAGTGATTGAGTGATGTAGTGACATAGTGATTTAGTGACGTATTGACTTAGTGACGTAGTGACAGTGACGTAGTGACTTAGTGACGTAGTGACTTAGTGACGTAGTGACGTATTGACTTAGTGATGTGGTGACGTAGTGATTTAGTGATGTAGTGACGTAGTGATTTAGTGACGTATTGACTTAGTGACGTAGTGATTTAGTGACGTAGTGATTTAGTGACGTATTGACTTAGTGATTTAGTGATATAGTGACGTATTGACGTAGTGATTTAGTGATGTAGTGACATAGTGATTTAGTGACGTATTGACTTAGTGACGTAGTGACAGTGACGTAGTGACGTAGTGACTTAGTGACGTAGTGACGTATTGACTTAGTGATGTGATGACGTAGTGATTTAGTGATGTAGTGACGTAGTGATGTAGTGACGTATTGACTTAGTGACGTATTGACTTAGTGACGTAGTGACGTAGTGACTTAGTGACGTAGTGACTTAGTGACGTAGTGATGTGGTGACGTAGTGATTTAGTGATGTAGTGACGTAGTGATTTAGTGACGTATTGACTTAGTGACGTAGTGATTTAGTGAGGTTTGATTTAGTGATGTAGTGACGTAGTGACATAGTGATTTAGTGACGTAGTGATTTAGTGACGTAGTGATTTAGTGACGTAGTGATTTAGTGACATATTAACGTAGTGACGAAGTGATTTAGTGATGTAGTGACATAGTGATTTAGTGACGTATTGACGTAGTGACGAAGTGATTTAGTGATGTAGTGACATAGTGATTTAGTGAGGTTTGATTTAGTGATGTAGTGACGTAGTGACATAGTGATTTAGTGACGTAGTGATTTAGTGACGTAGTGATGTAGTGACATAGTGATTTAGTGACGTATTGACGTAGTGACGAAGTGATTTAGTGATGTAGTGACATAGTGATTTAGTGACGTATTGACGTAGTGACGAAGTGATTTAGTGATGTAGTGACATAGTGATTTAGTGACGTATTGACTTAGTGATGTAGGGACATAGTGATTTAGTGACGTATTGACTTAGTGACGTAGTGATTTAGTGACGTAGTGATTTAGTGACGTATTGACTTAGTGACTTAGTGACGTATTGACTTAGTGACGTAGTGACAGTGATTTAGTGACGTAGTGACGTAGTGACTTAGTGACGTAGTGACTTAGTGACTTAGTGACGTAGTGACGTGGTGACGTAGTGATTTAGTGATGTAGTGACGTAGTGATTTAGTGACGTATTGACTTAGTGACGTAATGATTTAGTGACGTATTGATTTAGTGACGTAGTGACTTAGTGACGTAGTGACTTAGTGACGTAGTGACGTAGTGACGTATTGACTTAGTGATGTGGTGGCGTAGTGATTTAGTGATGTAGTGACGTATTGACTTAGTGATGTGGTGACGTAGTGATTTAGTGATGTAGTGACGTAGTGATTTAGTGACGTATTGACTTAGTGACGTAGTGATTTAGTGACGTATTGACTTAGTGACGTAGTGATTTAGTGAAGTTTGATTTAGTGATATAGTGACGTAGTGACGTAGTGACTTAGTGACGTAGTGACTTAGTGACGTAGTGACTTAGTGACGTAGTGATTTAGTGACGTAGTGATTTAGTGACGTAGTGATTTAATGACGTAGTGACGTAGTGATTTAGTGACGTATTAACGTAGTGATTTAGTGACGTAGTGATTTAGTGACGTAGTGACGTAGTGATTTAGTGACGTATTAACGTAGTGATTTAGTGATGTAGTGACATAGTGATTTAGTGACGTATTAACGTATTGACGAAGTGATTTAGTGATGTAGTGACATAGTGATTTAGTGACGTATTGACTTAGTGACGTAGTGATTTAGTGACGTAGTGATTTAGTGACGTATTGACTTAGTGATTTAGTGATGTAGTGACATAGTGATTTAGTGACGTATTGACTTAGTGACGTAGTGACAGTGATTTAGTGATTTAGTGACATAGTGATTTAGTGACGTATTGACTTAGTGACGTAGTGATTTAGTGACGTATTGACATAGTGATTTAGTGACGTATTGACATAGTGATTTAGTGACGTATTGATTTAGTGATTTAGTGATGTAGTGACATAGTGATTTAGTGACGTATTGACGTAGTGATTTAGTGACGTATTGACTTAGTGATTTAGTGATGTAGTGACATAGTGATTTAGTGATGTAGTGACATAGTGATTTAGTGACGTATTGACGTAGTGATTTAGTGACGTATTGACTTAGTGATTTAGTGATGTAGTGACATAGTGATTTAGTGATGTAGTGACATAGTGATTTAGTGACGTAGTGACTTAGTGACGTAGTGACTTAGTGACCTAGTGACGTATTGACTTAGTGACGTGGTGACGTAGTGATTTAGTGATTTAGTGACGTATTGACTTAGTGATTTAGTGACGTATTGACTTAGTGATTTAGTGACGTATTGACTTAGTGATTTAGTGACGTATTGACTTAGTGACGTAGTGATTTAGTGATGTAGTGAATCACGGAGTGATTTAGTAATTTAGTGATTCAGTGACGTAGTGATTCAGTGACGTAGTGATTCAGTGACGTAGTGATGTAGTGATTCAGTGACGTAGTGATGTAGTGATTCAGTGACGTAGTGATTCAGTGATGTAGTGATTCAATGATTCAGTGACGTAGTGATTCAGTGACGTAGTGATTCAGTGACGTAGTGATGTAGTGATTCAGTGACGTAGTGATGTAGTGATTCAGTGACGTAGTGATTCAGTGACGTAGTGATTCAATGATTCAGTGACGTAGTGATTCAGTGACGTAGTGATTCAGTGACGTAGTGATTCAGTGACGTAGTGATTCAATGATTCAGTGACGTAGTGATTCAGTGACGTAGTGATTCAATGATTCAGTGACGTAGTGATTCAGTGACGTAGTGATGACCTCACTACATTGTTCTCTACATTTGAGTCCCTGCAGGGGGACTGGGGGATGGTTCCGGAGTCAGTCATGACGGCTTACACTGGAACCAAACTTCTGAATGGATGCAGAAGGAATGTTGGATTTTAGAATAAATGGTAGACGACCCCAATTCCCAAAACATTAGGGAGTTGTGTATCGTGTTAATGACTACAGAATGCAATGATTTGTAAATCCCATAAACCCATGCTTTATTCCCAATCGAGCACAAACAACATATCAGATATTGAATATGAGATCATTTGGAATTACAAAAAATATGACCTCATTTCAAATTTCACATCTTAAAAAGGTGGAACAGGGACAACAAAAGGAAGAAAAAATAATTGGCACAAAGCAAACAGAAGTGGAGAAGCATTTGACAGCTAGTTAGGTCAACTGGCAACAGGTCAGTGACATTTCTGGGTAAAAAAGGAACATCTGAGAGGAGCAGAGTTCCCAGATAGAAAGATGGGCGGGAAACATTTGCCTTTTGTCATGTATTGTAAATTGTCCGTGTGTCTGTGTGTCTGTCTGTGTTTACAGGGCTGCGTCCAGACAGGAAGCCGGTGCAAAAACGTACAAATCACTGTGCAAACTGCAACGCTCCGCCGTGGAGCAGACCTTTCTCCAGTAGAACACATTTGGAGCATGAACCAAAAAACACAGCAATGAAGATCTGGACTGTTGGGCAGCTACAATCCTGCATCAGGGGGGAATGGGAGAACATCTCCTCCGGAAACTCCTGTATGGCTACACAGTGGTAAGCTGGGCATTTCTAACTTTGAGACGTTATCAATGTCAAAATAACAAAATGTCCCAGTTTTGAATATCTAATATGTTGTTTATTTTCTATTGAAGATTAAAAATGTGTTTATTACATTTGCAAATCAGCGCTGTGTCCCAGTGTTTTTGGAACAGGGGTTGGAAATTCAAGAATTCCGTTGTTTTTTTAAAAGTGAGTTAGTGAATTTCCACACTGACTTGATTTACCAAATGTCATCAGATAAAATAAAAATTCATTCAGCAAACAAGGCGATCACTCTGCTCAGCTCAGTGAAAGTAGACACTAGTAGATACCAGAGAAATAGACCAGACTAATGAAACATATACTGATAAAATAGGTTTTTCTTAATAAGAAACGTGTCCCTCTATTTAGAGGTCTGTCATTGTTACACACTTCAAGACAGTGGCCCTCCCTTTGTTGAATGAGGCGATCGGCTTACATAAAGTCAGAAATAAACAGGCTTATACAGATGAAGCTCCAGTACAGGACAGCAGTGAGAGGAAGACCGATTGATTTTGACTATTACACTGACACTTAAACTAGACCCTTGCTGGTTGGATGTCCACAGGCGGACCTACCTGAAGATGATGATCTGCTCAGACAAATCCTGCCTTCTCTTGTAGTTCTGCAGGCAGATGTTGCAGAAGTCCTGCCGTGGGTGGAGCCCCCTTCTGACAGCAGAGCGAAGGTGTGCCAGGGACCAGTGAAGGTCATGGTTCAGCAGACTTGTGGTAGTTTCAAGTAAAGTCTAGAAGAGATCGTTTTCACATAGTCTTCTACAATCAGCAACAGCGTTCAAAGCGTTACAGATGACATGCGTCTTCCTACTTTTGTATCTGATATTCTGAGCCTCTCCGTCTCAGTCAACAAGAAGAAAAAAGCCACCACTTTGATGACATGATCTGGTGTGAACATGAATGATATCATGATGAGCCACCAGGTGTGGTGGTGTGGTGGTGTGGGGGACAGCAATCAAACATCTGAAAGTTTCTTCTAGTATAATGTTCAGATTTTATACACACTGCTGTGCTCTTGATAACATCGTTTGTGACTGGTATTTGAGTGCATAAGTGAAGAGTGGCAAGTGCTCCCTGTGAAGGTTATTGTAAAGAGGGATCTCATGATTTAAAAATGGCACCTTTAATTCTGTTTTCATAAGCACTTAAAGTGGAAAAGGATGTTTTTATAGGTTCACATACCTGTTCATAGCTGAAGGTGTCCAGCATTCCCAGGATGAGGCCTTGAATCTCTGCCAGCTTTCCTTTTCCATAAAGTGGGTCCTGAAACATCAAGCATTCTTAATGATTAATGACACATATCCAAATAACAGCCTGTTAAAGACATGAGTGGGAACGTCGTTCTGATCACTAACTACATTCAAATCAGTCTCTGACATTCGCTGCCAAAATCACAGCTTCTGTGCAGTTTTCCTCATCCATCATCCAGTCAGACGTTTTCTCATCCAGCACAGGGGCCCTCAACTGGCCACATCTCTGTTCTTGGCGACCAATTTATTCTAGTTAAACAGTGCTGTCTGCATTTTTACAGCCTAATTTGATTCACTTGTGTCTGTGTCAGATCTACCCTCAGGCCCAATCTTTTTTTGCCCCCCATAAACCCCCCCACCAGAGAAGTCAAAAGTACACCATTGTGCCCCGCCCCCAACAGAGCAGCCAAAGTTACAGCACCCAGCCCCGCCCCCTTTAGTCCTGCCACACCACCATCATGTTCTGTCTTGGCAGTCTGCTGTGTGATGTGTGGAGGGTCCGGGCTGCTGGATTATGGCAGTCGGGACGTTTCCAGGACAAGCTGGGACTGTTTATTAGAAGGCTGAAGGCAGCTGTTCTCCTGGAGTCGACCCCTTCTAGTCACAGGTTCATCAGTGAGGCCAGCGTGAGCCGGAGAGGAGGAGAAATGAATCATTTCATCGTCAGCAGTTGTCTCCTGGAGGTTTGTGTCTGTACAGCTGAAGGCCTCATCCAGAGTCCTGTTTCTTGATGTTTACAGGCTCCCACATGCTGGGCAGACCTTTCTGAGGATCTCAGTGAACTTCTGTTCACTGATCATTCTGATCATCACTGTTGAGATTTTAACATCCATGTGGACAATCCTCAGGACAAAGGGACTAAAGACCCGAGTCACACTCAACTTTGAGCTGACTCAGCATGTAACAGAGGCCACGGACAATAGGGGACACAGTCTGGACCTACTAGTCTCTGAGGGTCTGAGCATTTCAAAGGTTACTGGGTCGGATGTGGGCCGGTCTGATCAGTCCTGTGTTTTCTGTGAGAGTGTGGTTTCAGTCACACAAACGTGTCAACAGCAGTTATCCTAAAACGGTGTCTAACTGAAAACAGCAGTGAGATCTTGGACCAGGTCTTCTCTGTGACACCTGCCCTGTCTGGGGGTTCAGTCAATGACCTCGTCAACAGTTTCAATGCTCAAATGTGTTAAATGTCATGGACACTATTGCTCCATTAAGGTGAAGGTTTCTCTGGAAGGAAGAAGTCTCCATGGCGAAACTCCACTCTGGTGAAAAATGATGAGTGTCGGAAATCTGAGTGCAGATGGAGAAAAACAAGTCTCCAGGTTCATTCTGACATCTATACAGAGAAACTTCATTCAATGCTCAGGCCTTATTTACTACAGTTGACAGACTAACAAACCCTCCTGTGTCAGTGGAAACTGAACTTCAGTCCACCATGACCTGCAACGACTCAGTGCTGCATTTGATACAGTCGACCACAATATATTAAACGACTAGAGAAATGGGCAGGTCTTTACAGAACTGTACTAAACAGGTTCAAAACCTACTTGGATAAGAGGAAATACTTTGTGTCAATAGGTAACTTTACATCTGAACAGACAAGAATCACATGTGGAGTTCCCCAAGGTTCCATCCTGGGACCTCTTCTGTTTAACATCTACATGCTCTCATTGGCCACAGATTATAAAGAATAACAAAATAAACTACCACAGCTATGCAGATGATACACAGATATATATTACAATGTCACCAGGAGACCGAGGCCTGTACAGGTTCTTGGTAAATTCACTGAGGAGATTAATGACTGGACGTGCCACAATTTTCCCCAGCTAAAATAAAAAAAACAAAACAAACTGAGGTAACTGTCTTTGGAGCCAAAGAGAAACGATCACAGGTCACCACAGAGCTTCAATCTATACACCTATAAACCAACAACCAGGCCAGAAATCTGGGTGTCGTGATGGACTCAGACCTACATTTGGAAAACCACATGGTCCACATAAACAGTTAGACAACTGCAGCTCATTCAGTGGTCTGCTGCTCCAGTCCTCACTAAGACCAAAAAAGTGGAATTCATCAGTCCAGTTTTGAGGTCTTTACACTGGCCGCCGGTCCATCAGAGGATAGAAAACGACATGGCCTTTATTGACAATTGGAAGACGTTTTGGAGAAAGCCTGGTCTGCTTAGAAGAGACGGCATTCATCCCACCCGGGATGGTGCAGCTCTTATCTCTAGAAACCTGGCTGATATTATTAGATCCTCCCCCTGACAATCCAGGGTCCAGGCCGGGATGCAGAGCTGCAGTCTTACACGCTTCTCTGCTGCTTCTCGAGGACTATCGCCTGCCAATAAAAATGTAGAAGTAAGTTATGTAACTGGTGATTCTGACGAGGTGCCAAGAAAAATAGAATCAGTGTCGATTCCCCGTCCTCCAAAAGTTCACCAAGCACGTGATAGAGGCGTTAATTAAAATAACCTCGTAAAAATAAATGTTTGCAGGCCAGAACCTCAGGAGCTGCATGCTGACCTGCAGTCCCACCTCTGACCACCTCAGTGTCTGCTGTCTACACCTGTTTAGATACTGGTCTCTGTAGTCCACCAACTAACCAGGTACCAGTCATATAAACATGGAAGTCTGAGTTCTGCTGCTGATGGATAATTATACTTCCTGCTCTACCCAGCTGGCCTTCGGCGGGAGGATCCCCCCCTTATGATCCAGGTCCTGATCAAGGTTCTTTCTTCTTGACACTGTATAGCTTAAGGTTCTTCTCCTATTAGGGGAGTTTTTACCTGCAGTTGATTATGGAATAATTGATCGGGGGTCATGTTCTGGTCTCTGGAAAGATCCTGGAGACAACTTGTCTTGCAGTAGACGCTGTACAAATAAAATTGAATTGAATTGATAGACTTTAAAGTTCTGATGCTGGTCTACAAAGCTCTGAATGGTCCAGGACCAAATACATCAGTGACCTCCTGACCCAGTATGAACCTTCCAGACCCCTCAGGTCACCTGGATCCGGTTTATTATCAGTTCCCAGAGTCAGAACCAGACGTGGAGAAGCGTCCTTGAGCTTCTACACTTCACATGTCTGGAACAAACTCAGAAAGACTCAGAGATGTTACTCTCTGGTCAGTCAGTGGCCGGCAGCCTGGTGATGCTGCGTTTTCAGCCCAACTCAGCTCGGTTGGAACCCCGGCCATGTAAGTGCGAAAACCCACAAGTGGAAAACCCCTAAAACAGAATAGAGTCGAGCAGAGTGGCCATGTAGGAGCAAATGTAAGATACTAAGACATGTTTTATGTATGGGAAGAGTGCATGGACAACCCTGAGCTCTAAGTACGGTTGTGTGGAAAAGCTCAGTGCCAACATCTGAGGAGGGGGTGACTTTAACACCCACCAATAAGAACTCAGACTCCAATGTGGTCAAAACCTGTACTGAAGTTGAACATTAAGACACCAATATGTTTGAATTGAGATGAATAAAAAGGGGTGTGGTTAGACCACACCCACCCCACATTTTAAAAGTTGACGCTTAGCTGTGTAACAGTCGTTTCTGCAGAACGTCTACTGATGCAGTCAATCACCGGTCTTCAGACCGACCCGGACAGTCCACCTCATTTCTAGTGGAAATGATCTACAGGTGTTCTCAAATACAGAACTGTGCATAAGCAAAGAAAGTTGTTTTACCAAAGTATCAACTCTGATTTTAGGATCGGTCAATTTGGACTCCATCATTTTGATGTTATCTGGCACCTGTGACTCGAGACTGCTGAAAGTACCACCATTGTTTCGGAACGCTGAAAGCTGAATAAAACCCGTTTAACTTGAGAGCATCCGTTTTCAACCATTTGGAATTATCAGTTTACTACGATGACACTCAGAGAAACGTTTTGTTTGACAACATAAATTGATAATATGTGTATTTATATTATATGTATTTATGGTTTAAAAGGCAACAGCTGGAAACAGGAAAATTAATAAGTTTGCCAAAACTCTTTGCTCAAAATATGCATCAAGTTTAAAGAATACAGACAACAAGAAAGAAAAATAAAGGAATTGTCATTTTAAAATCAAGATCAACTTACTCAAGATCTCTGACAATCAGAATCAGGGCTTCATGTGGTGCAGTTATGTCTTTACAGTGTGGACATAAAATATATAGAAAAGAAGTAATACACACCTGCAGGATTTGTTGGATGATGGCAGGAAGAGAAATGAAGATGCTCATACTGTTAAGAACCTCCAGAGTCATCTTCTTTAGTCCTGTCAGGTTCATGAACACGATTCAGATTCACAGAAACCACCTCATTCAGCGTTTATGTATGTGAACACATGATCTCAACGGTGCTACTGATGTGACACGGGTGTACTACTACAGCGTAAGTGGATAGGTTTGTTGATACCCCTCAATGAACTTCATTAAACTGAGCTGAACTAAATATTTCAATAAACCCCAACAGGAAGTTACATTGTCGCTGTGTAAATTATCTAAAAATATTTTTAATAAATGACCAAACGCCAAATTAAGAAAACAAAAGGTGAGAAACTTCTGGGTTGTTGAAATCTCCTGACAACATCATGAATGACTTTGAGTGTTTGCTGCCTGGCAACTACTGCGGTACAAAGGTAACTTGGATTGGCAGGAAACAGGCACCCCTCAGCCACCTCTCAGGCACCCCTCAGCCACCTCTCAGGCACCCCTCAGCCACCCCTCAGGCACCCCTCAGCCACCTCTCAGGCACCTCTCAGCCACCCCTCAGGCACCCTTCAGCCACCTCTCAGGCACCCCTCAGCCACCTCTCAGGCACCCCTCAGCCACCTCTCAGGCACCCCTCAGGCACCTCTCAGGCACCCCTCAGGCACCTCTCAGGCACCCCTCAGCCACCTCTCAGGCACCCCTCAGGCACCTCTCAGGCACCCCTCAGGCACCCCTCAGGCACCCCTCAGCCACCTCTCAGGCACCCCTCAGGCACCCCTCAGCCACCTCTCAGGCACCCCTCAGGCACCCCTCAGCCACCCCTCAGGCACCCCTCAGGCACCTCTCAGGCACCCCTCAGGCACCCCTCAGGCACCTCTCAGGCACCCCTCAGCCACCTCTCAGGCACCCCTCAGGCACCCCTCAGGCACCCCTCAGCCACCTCTCAAGCACCCCTCAGGCACCTCTCAGGCACCCCTCAGCCACCTCTCAGGCACCCCTCAGTCACCTCTCAGCCACCTCTCAGGCACCCCTCAGGCACCTCTCAGCCACCTCTCAGTCACCTCTCAGCCACCTCTCAGCCACCTCTCAGGCACCCCTCAGCCACCTCTCAGGCACCCCTCAGTCACCTCTCAGGCACCCCTCAGCCACCTCTCAGGCACTCCTGGCGCTCCAGGCGATGGTGGAGGCATCTGCCTGTGTCTTCTGGAGGTCTTCCACAGTAAAGCAGGCTGGATGGTGTTGATTGGAGAAATCAAAGAACATGATCCCCACAGTACTGCTGCTTTGTCCAGATGACCGTGGGCTTGTTGAAGCAGGTGTATGATGGCATCTTCAACTCCAAAGCCATGATGACTGGTATACTACCGTGGGTCTTGGGAGTTGCGTTTTTACTTTTTCAGGTGGGCCAATAAAAATCTCTCTAGGACTTCCACGATGTGCGATGCTGTGACATGTTAGGACTATAGGTCTAGACTCATTAGAAGAAGATGTCTTTTAGGTGCTTGAACAAAGCAGGATGTCGTCCGCAGCACTGGGACCTACTCTTGGCTCAGGTTGAAGAGGTTCTGCAGAATTCCACATAGCTGGTCTAAACAGGATTTCAGGACTGTGACTCCGACCCCATCTGGATCTGCAGCCTTCCTCCTGTTCAATTCAGTTGCCTCTTCACCTGACTTCTAGAGACGGACAGGTGGGAGGGAGTCCCAGCATCTCCTGATGTGTTAGGAGACAACAATGGAGCAGCACCAAGAGTCATGACTGAGGTGGATGATGAGACAGCTGAGTGACAGCGAAGCCGTGGGTCAGGGGGGATGGGGGGGATGGGAGGCAGGAGGGGAGGATGCTGGGATTGTTTCTGAACAGAACTTCTTTGTTTTATTGATTCTTTCCAGACATGTCAAAGCCATCGTGTGAAGCATTTCAACGTCATCACTAGTATGAATCTAAATAATGAATAAATATACATACACACACGTGCGCACACACACTTTTGAACATATAGAACCCCATGAAAATAAAAGTGTATATATAATAAATTCATGTTCACAAATGTACACAAATCTATAAACTAAATCTCTACCCAATGTGCACACACAATACACAGTATTGTTCAGAATAATAGCAGTACATGTGACTAACCAGAATAATCCAGGTTTTTACTATATTTTTTATTCTACATGGCACCATGAAGCCCTTTCACTGTCTCCTCGATGTTTGGGGCTCCATGTTTGGCTTCTGGTGGCCACGGGGATAAACTATCCTTTACTTCTCTCCTCGGTTCACGTTTTGTGGGCGTTTTGTGATCTCTGGATGTATCAGCACACTTTGTCACTGTGGTTCAGAAGGTTTTTAATCCATTTATTAATCTCTGGATGCCTACTGAACTGAACATGTGTTTGTTCACAAACAAAGAAGTAGGAATTTTGGTAGAAAATGTATTTGCTCTGTGAGTTCTGACCAGTATTGTGTCTATGAGGTTGATTTGATTTCTTGTTTGAGTTCCCTTCTTTGTAGTCTATAATCTTACATTGGTTTCCTGATCTTTTGATTTAAATTGTAAATAAATGGCCTCTTACTCCAACTTACTCTGTGTAGAGCCTTAATGTTACCTCCCTGAACAAGCCGGTTGCAACACAATCAGATACAAAAGAAATGGTTTTAATTATATAAAAGAATTTAACTTAAGTTGACATCTGCAGAAAAGAGCCTTTTCTTGTTTTTCCAGAACATGTCAGATGTTTTTTAAAACTGACTACGTTCTGGTCCCTGAAGCTTTCCATACGACAGATCACAGCATTTGTTTTTTAGTGTTTGTGGCTCTAGTGGTTTTATTTACGGCGTAAAGACAGGAAACATGGTCAAAGACAGTAGGGAGACGCACAGCAAAAGGCCATCTTTTCTTGCCCTGCTTCCATCTAAGTTTCTCATTTACTCAAAACCTTTTTTTCCCAAATTTTAAATGAAACAAGCATCCTAGGTTTGGACTATCCCTTTTAAATGTACCATGTGATAGAGGTGGATTAAAACTGCCCAGTCGGCTCATCCATGCTCCGTTTGGAACGTAAACAGACACGTCCTTTTTAAACGTCGTCATGCGTCGCCTCCCTCATACTTGTGGTTAAGTCGGTTCGTCCACTAGTGGGCAGTGCTGAGTTTAGACTTCAATATACAGTATATCTGCATTGAAAGATGATTTTCTAAAGTGATTACAATTATTGTCTTTTTTTAAATATATTTTGGTGTAATAAAATTTAATTCAGAGACATCAAATGTCTTGGTTTTCCTTCATTCAAGAGCAGACAGACAGCATTGAACCCCTCCAAGTAATCAGGAAATCGATTCCTTTCTGTTGACTTGTGTCAGATAATTTACTCCCAGCAAGTCCAGCAAGCAATGAAAAGCTGCATAAGGTTTCTATAAATGTTTTTACTAATGACGCACAGCAAACTAGAAATATATTAGGCAAACAAAGAAATACAAATATATTAAACTAACCAAAATACACGGAACGAAGACCAAGGATAGGTGGCTCTGAAGACCCATCAGCTGCATCACCACCATAAAACAAATGTAATGTTCCTAAATGTCTGTCATGCCCTCTCATCTTCATCCTGGTACACATCTGTGAAAACTGCTGTGTGGATAAGAAACCCCTCAACCATGAGCGCCAGTAGTTTATTGTCAGAATAAGCCCATAATACCAGTGGAAGCTGATGGTTAGAGACACCTCTGAAAAATATTCCCTTTAACCAAAAATCAGAAGCATGGAATAAATAACCATATACGAGTAGTTTCTGTCAGTCTCAGATCATTTCAGACAGTTTTTTTTGTGTACATCTTCTTTGAAGGGTACCAACAAATCTGTACGTTTGGTGTATGTGTGGTTGTGTGTGTACCCTCGGAGCTGTGTTTGGGCCCCTTCATTTCTTTCTGAGAAACCATCATGGTGTCCAGAAGTGGAAACCAGAGTTCCTAAAAAAAAAAAAGTTTTTTTAGTGTGTTGTGGTTCAAATCAGGCCGAGATAACGCACACCGACACAGGCACTCTGAACTGACCTTCCTCTGCTGTTGGTCCAGGTTCTGGCAGGTGCGATGGCAAAAAGAAATAATGTTCTTCAGACAGACCTGGAGTCTGGTCAGAGCTGGATCACCATCTTCCTCCCCTTGATGCTGTCTTTCAGCTGCTTCTTTCCCTTCATCTTCAGAGGTGAGGACATGCAGTCTTTCTTTCAGGATCTTTGGAGACAGCAGAACAAACGTTTGTAACGGCAGCTTCTCAAAAGAGCAGATACAAAAAACTGTCCTCTACATTTTATATGAATGTTCACTTCTCAAGTGATGGAAAACTTCAGCTTCTCACATAAAAACCGTGTCCATCAGTATGTTTGTACATCAGGATCACAGACACGACCGTGACTACTACTTTATAAACCTTTCATTTACTTGCCAGTTTGAAAAAGTAAGGAGCAATTAAGTCATGAAACAAATCAATGATAGCTGAGTGTTTTATAAATACCTGCAGCAGTTGGGCAAATGCTCCATGAACATCTCCCTTCTTCTCCAACAGATAGGCTGTGGCCTCATTACAGTGGTGCTTCTCTACTATCTACAAAGATAACGGTGGATGTAAGACCTCGCACACATTAACGGTTATTTTCAAAGGCTGGTTAAAAGTAAGACGAGGGATGATGACTTGGGGCGTTGCCACTGTCAGTAACTGAGTGGAACATGAACCCCTCTGTGGACCGGAGTGTTCTGGAGACAACTGTGAAGCCATCTGTCTCACAGCTAAACTCAAACTGGGTTCATCATCGTCATCATCATCATCATCATCATCATCGTCGTCATCATCGTCATCATCGTCATCATCATCAAACAATGACCCCAAACACGGCACTAATCTGTTTTTGTTCACCGTGGCTGGATTTATCTCATTTTTGGACATCTTCATTTAGTTCCAGGGTGTTAAACAGCATAAAAAAAAGAAAAACGTACTTTTAATAAGAATGACACTATTTGGAAAAAGAGAATCAGATGATTTGTTTAGATGGGTATTTTGTCATCGCAGTTCAATTCAGAAGAGATTCTTGAATTAGTCAAAGTGTGGCTGTTATATAAAACACACAAAGCAAAGGTGTAACAGCTCAAACCTGTATGGCCTCCTCCAGTCTGTAATGTTGGGAGGTGTGGAGGAAGTTCAGGAGCTGGGGCGGGTCGAAGCGACACAATAAGCTCAGCAGAAGCTCATGGAGTTCCTGCTGCAGAGGCTGATCCAAGCCTGAGCTGTATCCCTCCCTGAAATATGGAGGAACATGAATCAAAAACCATAAAAACTCCAAGATTAGCTTTGAACGGAGGAAAAACTCTGAAGAAAAGCAGGATCACAGTGGAGACCTACCGTGGCTCCAAAAGATGGCTGAGGAACTTGAAAAGAATCTGGTCGTCCTAAACCCAAATCAAACAAAGAGAGAAACGACATCTCTGAAGATATAGTTCACATTTTTATATTCATGCTCGTTTCAAGTAGAGGATGGTGGCCTCTCCTCTTTCACACTGGTGTTGACAGTCGTGGCCAAACGTTTTTAGAACGACACAAATATTAGTTTTCACAAAGTTTGCTGCTAAACTGCTTTTAGATCTTTGTTCCAGTTGTTTCTGTGATGTACTGAAATATAATTAAAGCACTTCACACATTTCACAAGGCTTTTATCGACAATTACATGACATTTATGCGGAGTCAGTATTTGCAGCGTTGGTCCTTCTTCTTCAGGACCTCTGCAGTTCCACTGGACATGCTCTCAATCACCTTCTGGGCCGAATCCTGACTGACAGCAACCTGTTCTTTCATGATCACCTCTTGGAGTTTGTCAGAATTAGTGGGTTTTGCTTTGTCCAGCCGCCTCTTGAGGATCGACCACAAGTTCTCAGTGGGATTAAGATCTGGGGAGTTTCAACGTTTTGGTCCCCGAGCCACTTAGTTCTCACTTTCACCTGATGGCACGGTGCTCCATGGTGCTGGAACCTGCATCGTTCTTCACCAAACTGTTGGATTGTTGGAAGAAGTTGCTGCTGGAGGTGTTCTGGTACCGGTCTTTATTCAGGGCTGTGTTTTTGGGCAACATTGTGAGTGAGCCCCCTCCCTTGGATGAGGAGCAGCCCCACACATGAACGGTCTCAGGATGCTTCACTGATGGCACGACACAGGACTGATGGTGGCGCTCACCTTTTCTTCTCCAGACACGCCTTTTCCAGATGCCCCCAACAATCGGAAACAGGCTTCATCGGAGAACATGATTTTGCCCCGGTCCTCAGCGGTCCATTCACATACTTTCTGCAGAAGATCAATCTGTCCCTGGTGTTTTTTTGGAGAGAAGTGGCTTCTTTGCTGCCCTTCTGGACACCAGGACATCTTCCAGAAGTCTTCTCCTCACTGTGCGTGCAGATGTGCTCACACCTGCCTGCTGCCGTTCCTGAGCTCTGCCCTGGTGGCGCTCCGACCTCGCAGCTGAATCCTCTTTAGGAGACGACCCTGGCGCCTGCTGGACTTTCTTGGCGCCCTGAAGACTTCTGAACAAGAGTTGAACCTCTTTCCTGAAGTTCTTGATGATCCTATAAATTGCTGATTTAGCTGCAATCTTAGTTGCCTGTGAAGCCGTTTTTATGCACCGCAGTGACGACGTCACACGTTTCTTTGCAGGTCACCATGGTTACCAATGGAAGGACGATGATTTCTCCTTCTAACATGTCACGTCTGCCATTCTAACCCAACCAGCCTGACATGATGATCTCCAGCCTCGTGCTGAGTTAACGAGATGATTACTGGAATGATCCCAGCAGGTCCTTTAACGACACCAATGAAATGCAGTGGGAAGTTTTTTCGAGATTAAGTTAATTTTCATGGCAAAGAAGGACGATGCAATTCATCTGATCCGTCTTCATAACGTTCTGGAGTTTATGCAAATTGATATTATACAAACTTAAGCAGCAAATTTTCCAATTTCCAATATTGATGTCATTCTCAAAACTTCTGGCCACGACTGTAGACCCAGACCAAAGCAGTTTTTGAACCTGCTGTAAATATGTTTATTTCCGATCCAAATTTGGACATTTTAACATGGAAATCAATGGAGATCGACTTGCTTCTGCAGCCAGCCTCCAGTGCCCAGTCGAGGAACTGCAACAATCTTCTGAATTTACCTCAGCCTGGACGTTAGATGGTTTGCACTTGAGCAACACCTGCAGCTCACAATGCATGTACAACTTTCCACCGCTCCCCTCACAGGTCCCCTCACAGGTCCCCTCACAGGTCCCCTCACAGGTCCCCTCACAGGTCCTCCAATGAGAAACAGGGCCTGGATCTGAGAACCTACCAGTATTTTCAACTTTCAGAACTTCACCTGAATCTCAGAGATGATGGACTGAACTTGGTCTTTGAAATGACACTGCACCAGGTCAGCTGATTTACTGGCATCCATGCTCACCAGGTCCTGGGAACAGACATGACAAAGAGTTTATACCAATACAACCACAGAGGACATCACAGTGCAAATGTGTGGATGAACCTGACTGGCCTGCACAGAGTCCAGACCTTAACCTGATAGAACATGTATTAGATGAATCAGAGTGGAGACTGAGAGCCAGACCTTCTCCTCCAACATCAGTGTGACCTCACAACTGTACTTCTGGAAGAATGGTCACAAATTCCCATAAACACACTCCTAAACCTTGTGGACAGCCTTCCCAGAAGAGTTGAAGCTGTTAGAGCTGCAAAGGATGAACAGAGGTCATATTGAACCCTGGATCAGGAATGGGAGGTCACTTAAGTTCATATGTGAGTCACAGCAGGTGAGCCAGTACTTTTGGCCATATAGTGTATTTATCGACTTTGGTCCAGATGAAACCAGATTTATGACTGAGTTATATCCATAATTCGCCCGGGACCCCATATGTACCATAACTGCCACTGCGTCTTTCAGTTGAGTGAACACCAAACCCAAGAAATCATCAAAATAAACCAGTCATTGAAAAATTCAGAAAAAAACATTAATAATGTTGACATTTACAGCTACTAAACTACTGTCATTGAAAAGTTAAGTTTAATAGAAAATGTGTTTATTGTTCAAAATGTAACTGCATGTGTACCGTGTGATTGATCTGAATAAAACAATAAATGAGATGGGGTGGACAGTGTTTGTGGTGGGTTTAAAGTCGATCAGACAAACTATGCCAGAAATATGATCATCTTTAATGATTTTATATTTTCTAAAATATAGAGTGAGAATGTTGAAATGTATGAAATGTTTGCTTTGGTGAAAGGGATGTGTTTATTCAACCTCCTCTCCCTAAAACAAGCAGGTGTTTTTTTATTATTAACTCGTTCCATAGGTAAGCGGTAGACCCGCCCACCTCCTGTCTGACAGCGAACAGGTGCCACTGGATGGACGGCCATCCACGACATTTTATATGGTGCATGAGGAAAGTCCTGAGACATTATGTGATGAAATCATGTTCCTTTTACAAGAATTATTATTACATTATGGAGTTCATCAAAGATTGTCATATACACTTGTTCAAAGTGGAAGTCTCATCAAATATTTGTATTTTGCTCAGACTGCACTATGTATGTGCAAGTTGGAGCATCTTTTCATTCATGGTGAAGCATTAATATTGACCATGTTGTCGTCGGCTGGTCATATGCTGAAAACTCATTAAACGTGATTCGTCACCTTCTTAAGCTTGAATTTAAGCAGGTGTGACATCACTGTCACTATTGTGTCAAAACAACCACATTAAAAAGTGGAGCGGGTCCTTCCTGGCACCACTAGGGCAGGGCCGTAGCCACGGTTTAGACATTAGTGAGGTCCACATTTGTATCTTAACATTTGGCTGCCACAACATTGCCAACTTTCACGCAGCGACCGCGACACAGATGCAACTGGCCTTTTTCATAGTCTCCCACCTACATTGCCATTTCTTGACACACAAATATTCAAATGAGTTTTTGAGCCCTCCCCCAATAAATTCATAAAGGCCACCACATGATTTTTGAAGGGGTGAATTCATGCCAAAATCACACCTAGTAATACAACCCTAAGCTGTTCATTAAACAGCCATCATCTGTAATTAAATGCAGAGGTACCGTTTAGTAAAATGCTTTAAATGTTTTTCATACTTACATTTCCTCCCTCTCACTGACTATAATTCTACTTAAAGACTTTAATTACTCTCTTTAATTACTCACTTTAATTAATTTTAATAGTACTGACAATTGACAATATATCCTGCTTTGACATTTTCTTTCAATATTCCCAACCACTCCAAAGGTCATGTCTTGGGCCTAATCTGCTCTACAAATGATCTTCCTATTTCTGACCATATCATATTGACATTTAATTTACTACCCAAGTAACTATCCAAAAGTAAATAGTCTCTGACCATCTGTTTCGTAATATCAAGGTCATTGATTTAACTGCACTGGTCACTGGAATGACAAATCTCCCTAACTGCGTCCTGTCATCCGCTCCTGATGAACTGCTTTCCCATTTTTCTTTCTTTTTAAAAAAAAATTAATCTTATTTAGTGCTGAGTACAAACAAAATCATAAAAGTGAATCAGAAACAAAAACTCACAATGGTGACTGAAATAACACAAACATGAAACTGAAAAAAGTAATAAAAAAATGGTAAATTACAGATGACTGACTAAATCAGAATTGAATTGTTGTTTCACAGAATCATTTAAACGTCCAAACAAATGAAACTGTCCTGGACAACAACGATGGGACTCTTGACTTAATATCTTGTTAAACAACCTTGTGAGTTCACTGCAGTCAAGTAATTTCTGCAACTCCAGGTCAGATTTCTGCAAATGGAGACGAGTATTTTGGTTCACTCGACCAGGAAACTGCTGGTGGCTCCCTCCATGTTAAACACAAGGTTTGTGTTTAACATGTGACAAACTCCTGTCTGTCTTTTCTATGATTTACTTTTAACAGCAGAATCCTTCTCGTCTTCCATAAAGTCCAGTTTGGTTCAAGCAATGGATGATGCCATCCGACACTGATGTACCTTGAGCTGAGAGTTCCCGTTGAATCACTTCTGGAAGTTGTTCTTGGGTCTTTGGCTACCATTCATACTATCCATCAATTCAATTTGTCATTAGTCTTCCTCTTGAGGCTATGTCCAGGGAGTTCGGCTTTACAGTACTTTTCAGCCTTGACTGTGTTGTCAGGAAGTCGGTCATCAGTCAGAGGAGGCTGGCTTCATGTTTTAACTCAGAGCTGCACGTCATAAGCTGACTTCTAGAACCTGGAAGGGTTAGGATGATCCACCGGGTAGGAAGAAAGACTTTTAACGTGTAGGATAACTCTTAATTGCTTATTATGAAACATTACTTAAAGAAATTATTACTGGAAAAGCCCAGGAGCAGACAGGTCCAAACATTGAACACAGGTGTGGACTTACCCGAACATGCAGCAGAACTTTGCTTTTCACGTTGTGTTTCTCCTCTGAACTACAGCCTGGCGTGGTCAGAAGATCATGGATGTAGCTGAACACTTCCCGCTAAAAAACGCAAGCAGACAGACACCACATCAATGACCAATAAATTTAAAAAAAAAAACATAGATTACGTAGAATAGACTACATTACTACATTAAGTACACGTCCACATCAAATACATTCAAAAAGGTCAATATCAAGTGCAGGTCAAGATTGCAATTGGATCCGTTTAATCTGAACCTGAGTAAAATCAAATCCAGATCAAACACGGTGTTCCTGAAGGGGTGTAAGTCTTGATTATTGATGGGTGCAGATGGGTGCACCTTAATGGTGATGATTACCCCGTAGGCAGGTGTCGGGTAGACGGGTTTTATTCACACAGCGCCGGACAGCAAGACTGGATCAATGAACAGAGGGGTGATGTGTGCCAGTCTGGGTTGATTAAAGACCAGATGTTTGGTAGACAGGTTGTTGTCCTGGAAGGCTGGCTAGAAGGACATTACAGCAAATGAGGCGGGGCATAACCTTGAAATCTGAGCAGAGCTTGTGGGGTTGTCTGGTGGGAATGACAGGCAGAGTTGTGTTTCATCTGCACAGCAGTGGCATGGGAACGGTGTGAATAAATGATCTGAGAGATCTCCGTGCCCTGGTGAGTTTAGAGAGGTTGTGTATATGACAAAGAGAAGAGGCCCAAACACCAAGCCTTGGGACATCCCTGCGGAGAGGTGATGTCATGAAGATGTTTGCCCTTGCCATGACACTTTAAAGGAATGATGGATAAGGTAGGATCAGAAGTAATGAGCTGAGCGTGAGATGCCCATGTTTGAGAGGATAGTCAGCAGTTTTACTTTATTAGTCCCACAATGGGGACATTTCAGTCATTATAACAGCAAGAGAAAACAGTAAAGGACACCAAAATAGTATAATAAAAATATAAACAATACAAACATTTTGACATATACCTGATTGAAGTGTTGAAATTGCATATGGATATTTGTTATTGCACATAAACTGTTCGAGTCTTAGAGGGTGTGTGGTCCGCTGTGAGCAGTGCTGGTTGTGGAGTCCAACAGCTGCAGGAAGGAAGAATCCGCAATGTTCCTTCACACACTTTGGGTGCAGCAGTCTGCCACTGAAGAAGCTCTACAGGGCTTTTAAAGTGTCCTACATGGGTGGCAGTCTCTTTCCATCACGGATGCCGGCTTAGCCATCATCCTCCTCTCTCCTACCACCTCCACTGGGTCCAGGGGGCATCCCAGGACAGAGCTGGCCTTCTTGACCAGTTTATCAAATCTCTTCCTGTCAGCTCTCGAGATGCCTCTTCCCCAGCAGACCACACCACCCCAATTCCAGGGGGTTCAGTAGGTACAGTGAAGTGGCTCCAATGATCAGTTCACCAGGGAATGGAGCTGGACAAGGACCAGCCGCTCCAGGGTCTTCATCAGGTGGGACGTTAGTCACACCGGCCTGTAGCTGCTGAAGTCCTTGGGGTGTAGGGTCTTGGGAACAGGTACCACGCCAGAGGTTTTCCACAGCCGTGTCACCCTCCCCAGCTTCAGGCTTAGGTTGAACATGTGTACAACAATTCCACACAGCTGACCTGCGTAGGACTTGAGGAGCCTGGAGCTGATGCCATCTGGACATCAGGTTGTCCGGAGTTAGTACAGTCAGCCATGTTACCGTAAAGACCATGTTGCAGCAAGCCCGGTATTCTCTCTGGTGCTGGGTCTCATTCATCGTATTGGGGAGAGATCTTACATTCACCATGATGACGAACGGGAGGACGGGTCTGCATCTTCTCCTTGCACGGCGAGCAGCTCTGGCACAACTCCACCACCTCTTCCTCTTTAGCTCGTGGGAAATGTCGGATCTCTCATGCAGCAGCATTATGGAGCAGAAACAGCTGGTCCCTACTATAAACAATGGGGACCTGGCTGCAAACCCCAGACATGGTCGTAAACAACGACCAGGGCAAACACAGCTTCTCTGGTATCCATAGTCCAATGATCAATTAAATAAAAACACATCACTTAAAAATGTTTAAAAAAAAAAAGCACAAAAATTTAAAATTAAAACAGAAAAAGCTCAATAGTGAGCTGGAGCTACTGTAATAGGCTGCCAGTGGAACGGGAAGTGGACAGGGAATGCACAGTCCAAAACCTGCATTCCCAGAATGGACAGGGACTCCCTAGATGGTTTGAGGGAGTCCCTGTCCCTCCCTGGAAGGTTTGAGGGAGGGACAGGGACTCCCTGGATGGTTTGAGGGAGGGACAGGGACTCCCTGGATGGTTTGAGTGAGGGACAGGGACTCCCTGGATGGTGTGAGGGAGGATGTGGTTAATTGTTTTGAAGGTAACACAGAGGACTGACCTGCTGTTCTAGCTGTTCTTAGGACTTCTGCCACAGACAGCAGAGACGTTTCAGCGGAGTGGCCTTTTTTGATTAATATCAAGATTGTCATTTTGTGTGAGGAAGTCCATGACCTGTTTAAAAGCTGCTCATTCAATAACCTTGGACCGGAAGGGAAGCAGGAAGACCGGCCGATAGTTTAGACGGGGCTTTTTTACCAGAGGCGTGATCGTAGCTTGTTTGAAGGCAAATGGAAATGTGTCCGGGGCAAGCGAGGAACTTGTTATGCTCGTGACTGCGGGCACAACTGTTGGACTTCTCAACTCAACTTTATTTATAAAGCTCTTTAAAAGCAACACAGTTGACCAAAGTGCTGAACACAAACATGGATTCAGACAAAAACATATCACAATGAAAAACAGACAAACAAAACAAATATAAAACATAAAAGCATAAAATAACTACAAAAAAATGTAAAAATAAAACAATAAAACCAAGATCTCAAACTGAGTGAAAAAGCCAAAGCAAAAAGGATGTTTTAAAGGAGGATTAAAAACGGGAAGCGAGTCGGCTGATGTTTCAGGTGACTCGTTCCACAGTTTTGAGCTGGTGACTGAAAAAGCATCGAAGCTTCCTCTTAGTGTCAGAGACGACTAACAATCACTGATCTGCTGGCGTGGGGGAGCGAGAAGGAGTGAACGGCTGAAGCAGGTCAGACAGGTACTTTGGAGCAAGACCACGGAGACATTTAAAAACTAAAACAATTTTAAAATCAATGCGTAAACGAACCGGGAGCCAATGAAGTGATGCTCAAACTAAAAGTCAGCATTTTGAACTAACTGCAGTCAAGCAAGTGATTTCTGGCCGAGTCCAATGTAAAGTGCATTTCAATAATCTACACATGTTGAGATAAAAGCATGAACTAAAATGTCAAAGTGACGACGGGACAGAAAATGCTTCACCTTGGCCAGTGTCTGTAGGTGGAAAAAGCTGGACTTGGCCACCAAACTAACATGAGTATTTAAAGGTAGAGTTGATGTCCAGGCTTACAGCCAGGATTATTGCTGCAGGCTTTACATGTTTGCTCAAAAAGCCTAAGCTGATGTGCACGTTAGAGGCAGCTCTAGGCCCAAATAACATGATCTCAGCCTTATCCTGATTGTGTAAAAAGTGTCCATGCCTTTATTTTTATCTATGCATTCTAGCAACTGCTTAGCAGAATAAGCTTTTTCATGCGTCAGTGGATTATAAATTTGGCTGTTATCAGCATAAAAGTGGAATGAGAACTGATCCAAACAGAAGCAAGTATAATTAAAAAAAGAAGAGGGCCAAGAATAGAACCCTGAGGCACTCCGCATGTGACAGGCACTCTGGAGGACTCTGCAGCTCCAAGGCGACACAAAAACTCCTCTCAGTTAAGTAGGACCTGAACCAGCTTAACTCAACTTCGAGTAGGTTTGAAGCAATTGTGTCCAGCGGATAAATCAGAAGTCCACATTGAACACAGGTGAAGAATTTTACACATGAAACACACAGGTGTGTGAAACAGCAGATTACCTTTCGGAGCGGGTCTTTCAGGTAGCAGTCAATGATCCTGTCATACAAGTGTTTCTTCTCAAAAAGGACTTCACAGATCTGGTAGCTGCAGGCAGAGCAGTGACAACATGTGATAACCATGCTAACTGGTTTCATTAGTTGATCTAACTTGATTTTGTGTCTGTCCACACGTGGCTGACTAAAGCTTGAATCTCTTGATTTCTGGACACATGAGAAAATGTAGCTCTGTGAAAGTGAAAGTCCTCGGAATTCTATCCCAGGTCTCTCTGGACAGGTCGCCAGTCCACAAATAGACAAGCACACATGACTGCGGGCTCCACACAGCTCAAGTGGGATGAGCGGGTGGACCATATGCAGAGACCAGTGCCCTCGTGCAAGATGTCTGAAGATGACTGCTGCCCATATGATTGTTGCTGATCAAACGGCCCATCTCCACGATATTAGCAAAATCTGATAGAACCTTATGTTCCTAACAGAGTTCTCCGTTCTCAGAGGTTTACTCGTAGTTCCTAGAGGATCCAGATGTAGATCTGGAGGACCGTCTTCTGCTATCAGGAACCATCACTATGGAACCAGTTTCCAGTTTGGGTGAAGGAGGCTGACACCACCTCCACCTTTAAAACCAAACTTCAAACGTTTGTGTTCAGTAAAACATCTAGTTGGTGTAAAGTTTAGTGTTTCAGGACCAGTAGTCACAGCTGCAGCTGCAGGACCAGACTACAGCAGCTGGTCTTCAACACAGCTTCATCCTGGATCTGCTGCTGTAGACCTGCTGCAGGGGGACCCCAACATGATCCACTGACCTGCAGTCCCACCCTCTGACCACCTCAGTGTCTGCTGTCTACACCTGTTTAGATAGTGGTCTCTGTAGTCCACCAACTAACCAGGTACCAGTCTGATGGACAGAAAACTCAATTAATACTAATTGATCTTGTCTTTTGTTTTTACCTTTGATAATATAGCAATTCAATTCATTTCAATTCAATTTTATTTATGTAGCGTCTATTACAACACAAGTTGTCTCCAGGATCTAACCAGAGACCAGAACATGACCCCCGAGCAATTATTATCTGTGTGTTTCTTCTCTCTGTTCTTCATTCTCTCTTATTGATGTCATTTTCCTGCTCTACCCGGCTGGTCTTCAGCAGATTCAGCAGATCCCTCCTTATGATCCAGGTCCTGGTTGAGGTTTCTTCCCTCTTAAAGGGGAGTTTTTACCTGCCGTTGTTTATGTAATAATTGCTCGGGGGTCATGTTCTGGGTTGTAATAGACGCTATATAAATAAAATTGAATTGAACTGAAATAACAATGTGTATAAACTAAGACAATCTAGATGTTGAAAACTCAGTAAAAGCTGGACATTTTGGAGTCTGTGGTCAGATACTCACAACTTGGCTTTCTCTGCTAAAGACAGCAGGCGTTCTTCATCAAACTGGACCACACCGCCAACCTGCAACAGCTCCAGCAGAACCTGCAGAAAGTCCAGCAGATCCAGTCTAACAGAGAGCAGCAGACCCGCATCATCTGGTTCCTGCGTTAAGTCCTGCTTCTCAGCTTCTCAGCTCGTGAGTGGAATCATTACTCCATCAATCCATTATTACATACAACCATTATTCAATCCATTCAACCACCTACCCATCCCTCGATGGCGGTCAAATGACTCATCCGCCGTGAACACTCACTCCTGCAGACAATTATGCTCCACCTGTTTATCTTCACATACATCAGTTTGCATCATCATCAGTGTCCACATGCTGGCATTTTCTAGACCACCACTAGACTTCTGTTTAAAAAAAGACTTATACTCAGTTTGGATGTTCAGGTTTGCCTGCTGTGTCATAACCTCCATCCAAGCTCCAGACATTAACTGAAGTGTTTCCACAAAGTGCTGCAGTGATCTGTCCATCCGTCCGTTCGTCCGTCCGTCCGTCCGTCCATCCATCCATCCATCCATCCATCCATCCGCTTATCCGGGGCCGGGTCGCGGTGGCAGAAGTCAAAGCAGGGATTCCCAGACCTCCCTCACTCCAGACACTTCCTCCAGCCCTTCCAGGGGAACCCCGAGGCGTTCCCAGGCCAGCCGAGAGACAACAGCCTCTCCAGCGTGTCCTGGGTCTTCCCCGGGGCCTCCTCCCGGTGGGACATGCCTAGAACACCTATTTAGGGAGGCGTCCAGGAGGCACCCTAGACAGATGCCCAAGCCTCCCCAGCTGACTCCTTTCGACGTGAAGGAGCAGCGGCTCACCCCGAGCTCCCGGATGACTGAGCTTCTCACCCTTTTTCTAAGGGAGCGCCCAGCCACTCTACAGACACTCTACAATCTTTCTTTTTTAAATCTCACGCTCCATCTTTCCCTAACTCATGAACGAGACCCCGATACCTAAAGTCCTCCACTTGAGGTCGGCTCACCACCTGCAGGAAGAAGCATGAGGGGTTGGTGCTATGTGGTTTGGGCAGCGGTGATCCATGTGAAATGGAAAAGCAGAAATAGTTTTCTTCTCTGTGATGGTCACAGAAATAAAAGAAGTGGAAAAACATTTCCTATGTTAGCTGAAATCATTGTGCAGTTCTCAGCTTTCACTGCATCAATTAATCTACGACACAAAGTCACACGTGTCGTCCAGTCACCAGAAGCTAAAACTGAAAACATTCGGTCTTGAAAGTGAGCATTAGTGATGTTTGAGCAGGTGAATCCCCTTCTGTTCAGTTAACAGGCATACTCTCAGTACGACAGGACGAATCCACATAAGAGCTACTCTGGATCAAAGCAAGTTATGACGTAATCAAAGGAATAATATAAGCATTGTGAAACGCAGACCAACATCCTTCAGGCTCTTCAGAAAATATTCTAGTCCTCGTCAGTCCACGGAGACTCCAGTCTGACCTCATCTGTCTCCCTATCCATCACCATGGCAGCACCAATCTTTGATGCAGTCCCACTTCCACCTGAAGCCACTCATGTGCTCCTACTGCACAGGTCACTGGAGTCATGTGTGTCTTGTACCATCCTAACCCAGTGTCCTGACACTCTTCCAAGACTCCATCTAGGCATATGTTGTATTTGTACCTGTTGTCGTTCAGCATGTCGAGCATCATCATCAGGACAACAGAGGAACTCCAGCACCTGCAGAGAAAGAGAAGTCATTCAACCCATCTTTTCGCTTCAGAGGTCACCACAGTGGATTTTCCATTTCTACCCAAGTCTTCCTCTGTCGCACAGCCAATGGCGTATACTTTTTTACGACATACAGAAATCTCCTCTTTGGGCTTCACTTCCTGCCTGGCAGCTACACTCCAGAATCCTCCTGCCAATATATTCACTATCCCTCCTCATCATCTATCTATCAGACTATTACCTGTTACCTCTCATGTGCTCAGTCTTATTCAAACCTTTCTAGTCAATCCCAAAGACACTCGTGCCACCTGCGGACAGGTTTTCTATGAAGACGCAGCATCTGCAGAGGTCTGTGTTGGCATGAAAGCATATTGGTACTGACACACTGAACCACTTCTCTGAGCCCATCTTCCATCACTCTTTCCCAGCTCTTCAGAGCACAGCGTGTCAACTTCATTTCTCTGTGCCTGTAACAGCTCTGGACATACCTCGTTTTCAGAGGGGTCCCCACAGCAGCGCTTTACCATATGCATATTGATTAGGCATAGGTTTTACACCGCTGCCCTTCCAATCTGGCACCGGCACATACAAATCTAATTGCACATACACTTATTACGCCATTTTGATACCAATGATATTTTCTGTTCCTGCTGATGTCCCTTGGACAGACACCTAGACACCGTCCTTCTCTGCATCCTTCCCTGTCATTGTGGCACGTTCCTCGTCTCAGCCCTGCACTGCTGCTTTTCCTCATCTTTGATGTCTCCTGACAAGCCTTCCTCATCTCTGTCTTACTGATCTTCCAGTAGAACGCTTTCAGACGTACTGCTGGTTAAAAATACCAGAGGCAGTAGTTTTTAATCTGTCTTGACAGATCTGGTATGGAAGACAAATAAGAAAAAAAAAAAACTGACATTTTTGCTTATTCTTTTACATCCCAAATACATTAAAAAAAACAACATTGCTTTCTGCTGTGCATGGTAAGGGATGGAGATTTGATCAAATTAAATTAAAATGTGAACAATAAAAATTGACTTATTCAGTTAAACCAATGGGGACCTCAGAGTGTATCTGTATAAAATGGTCTTTAAGTCTTTCAGGTGTTGTTTACCTGGTCAAATAACTTCCGGTTGACAAAAAGCGTGTTGTTACGCTTGGCCAACTGGCGAGCCAAAAACGTGAAGAGCCCGCCCACCTGGGATGGAGTAAAATCTGGGCTGTCCACCATCACCTTCACATAAACCACAAACAGAATCAAACTGGTTACAGAAGTTCATTATGGAGGAAAGCTGCAGGGCTTGTCGTGGACAGTGGAGGCACAGCTCAGCGGCTGTGTTCACGTGCACCTGACGGCCAGCTGAACAAATCCTTTCAAGTGCTTTAGAGTTTGAAGGAAATTGTGATTTGTGTTATAAGTTGCCATTTCTTTCATTACAAAACATTGTATTTTGCAGACACTTTTATTCATAGTGACTTACAAAAAGAGTATTACAATTAAACAGAAAACGCAATTGAAAAAGTCAATAAAGGATGAGCAGAAAAACACAATCCAAAGTAAAGCTAGAGAACATCCTAGACTAGAACAGTGGGGTTAGATCCTGTTGGATCCAACCTTCTTTATCAGTCCGGTTCTGATGCTGCTCCCTAACAGAAGACTGCAGACGTGATTGAACTCTCCACAACAGACTTTTAGGAGATATTCAACATCTTTCAGCAAACGCTGAGCGACCAAAGGTTTCTCAAGAAGTAAAGTCTGCTATCCTTCTTATAAACAGCATCTGTGTTGTAGCTCCAGTCCAGTCTGCTGTCCGGGTGAACACTAAGGTATTCATACCTGTCCACCACCTCCACTTCTTCTTCCTTGATGGAAAAAATATTCAACTTCATTCTGGTTCTTCTAAAATCCACGATCATCAGCTTTGTCTTGTTCACATTCATATGAGATCACTGTTCCTACCCCCGTCACAAAACGATCCACAGTTCTCTGCACTCAGCCTCTGGACCTTCACTGACACACCCCACACCTGCAGACTATTGAAGAGAGGCTGGGTTTTTTCTGAACAGAACCTGTAGAAGAATGTGTTCAGTTCCTCGTCCAGACGTTCATCCTCCTCCTGCTTGAAGCCTGAGATCTTCTTTATCCCTAATTAATAGCACAAGAGCACATGTTTCTTGTGTTTAGTTTATCTAAAGGTAGCCCATCAGTGACTGCTGTGAACAGGGCAGCTGACAACAAGGGAAAGTCCAGTGGGAGGTTGGAAAGACGGCTGGCAGGAGGGAAAAATCCCAAAGGTGCTAGTAGGGACTAGCAGCTGATGGTAGCAGTGGTGAGGCCCAGCAGCTCTGCTACAACCAGAAAGAGCAACACCAGCAGGGGTGGAAGATGCCTCACAGATGGATGACCTGGTAACAAACCGGGGAACGGACACAACAGTGCATCGGATATGTGACTGGGTGAAGGAGAGGGCCACGGCCTTCCCCTCCAGGCCTGGAATTAGACAGAACAGTGCTCAGGATAAGGTGGGAAAAGCCGCAGAGGTAAAGGTAGTATCACAGAGGATAAGATACTTCAGATTTGTCCTCGTGACTGACAGAAGGGAATATCAATCAAAGGCCTTAGGGCGCGTCAGGGAAAGAGAATTCCAGTGACGGGTAGGGAATCACAAGTCACTGGATATCAGTAATACTGTCCCTGAGGAGGAGGAGCTGAGAAGGGATGCAGGTGAGGATGGTACGCTGGAACTGATGCGGTAGAAACGTTAACATAGACTTGTTGATCATTTTAGGCAGGCTAGAGGGAACGCAATAGAGCCATTAGGAAATATGGGAGACGTAATTCAGTCATATGTGAGAGATAGAAAGAGAGGCGAGAGGAAACAGTCAGGTCAGTCTGGTCCGGTTGAAGGACTGTTTAGCCAGGAAAAAGGAGGCGCTGAAAGCAACAAGAGTAGAGCTTGAAGATTGACCTATTCAGATTTATGAAGGAGTTATTCCTCCGGGTATGACACAAGTGGAAGGAAGTTGATTTGGCCATTTTCAATCTACCAAACTCCAAAATCCAGCGTGGAAAGAATGGAAAGTTGGGGTTCATCCAGTAGAAGTGGGATGTAGAGGTTTCATAGCAGGTTCAGTAGTCACAGTATTGGGGCAACTGGGAAGATGAGAGTTTCTACCTGCCGTTGTTTATGTAATAATTGATCGGGGGTCATGTTCTGGTCTCTGGAAAGATCCTGGAGACAACTTGTGTTGTAATAGACGCTATATAAATAAAATTTAATTGAAATGAATTGAAGATGTGGGTGGAGCATGAGGAAGACGGTGAAAGAAATGTCAGATGAGGCGGCTGGATGTAGTTATTGGATTTGGATCAGGAGAAATAATGTCAGCGAGGGTCCAAAATAAAAATTGGAGTTAATATTGGTCATTTGTCTTTCTTCGGTTATGAAAATTAGGGAGTCAGACTAAGGTCCAGGGTCAGACGAGGTCCACCAATCAGGCTTTTGAGGTGGAAATCAAGGAATAGGAAGTTTATTTATGAAATGGCGTATTTGACCCCACAACCCCCAAACGTAAAACCTTTTGTTTTGCCCACCATCGCTGACTGCTTGCTAAGATTAATCAAATGGGGGATGAACAGCAACGCAAGAGGTCCTAAAAGTCCCATAACTGCACGACCGCTACTCAACTGTGATGATGCTTTGTGGATTTGATGTCAGTGTACTTGCACTTTGTTCATACTCAAGGCCAACTTGCAGTTTTAAGTCACGACTCTGCATATTTGAAATATACATTGGATATGTTTTTTAGGTGTATTCTCTTTTTTTGTGGATCTTTCAGGGATTTAATGTGCCTTTTTTGTCTATGAAGTCATTTCCTTTTTCCAGGCAAAGTTAGACAACTGAATTAACTTTTATGTTTGTACCTGAGATGTGTGTGTTCGGAGAGTTCTCTGTGGATTGGCAGTTAATAAATCAAACTGATCTTACCTGAAGTAAAATGTCCACTATTCTCTGCTGGTATTCCAGAGCCTGCTTGTCGTTCTTAAAGTCATCAAATGTCTGTACGGAATAAGAACCAAGACAAAAAAACATCAACGTGAGAGCTAATTCAAAAGAAAAAAGCCGGTTCCGTTAATCTTTAAACAATCGCTTCTTTAACCTTCATCTAACATCAGCACATCTGTACCTCTCAAACTGGACAAAATGAGCAACTAATAACTGAAAGGTGAATTTCCTATGAAAATGACTGCGGATGCTGAGAGGGTTGAGTTCCACACAATATCATAAACCCATATTTTATTCCCAATAGAAACAAAAACAACAAACCAGATGTTGAAACCGAGACACTTTTCTGTCTCGATTCAAGTATTTTGCATTTGATGGCAGCAACACATCTCAAATGAGTTGGAACAAAATCCTGGAAAAGGATGGGGAGAGGTTAACCAATCTGTGACAAACTGCCTCAAAAACGGCGGAATAACTTCAGGAATACGTTGCTCAAAGTAAAACTGTGAAGACTTGAAATCTTTTAATGATATTATACACTGTGGGTGGTGGGATCTTCAGAGAATCAGCAGGACTCTGATGTGACATGGGACCTGCCCTCAGGCAGCAGTGCATTAAAACAGGCAGGATGTTCTCCTGGACATCCCTGCAGGGTGCGGGAACCCTTCCAGAGACACTCTGGAAGGGTTCCGCCTTCTCTGAACCAAAGCGCATTTAACAAGGTCTGGCGCAAAAAATAAAACTGTTCTTTGGTCAGATTAATGTGATTAATGTGTGAAATGTGAAATTCTAATAATTCTAATCTGTGTACTGTGGACTGCAGAGGACAGGGACCATCCAGCTTGTTATCAGCGCTTAATTCAAAAGCTTGCATCTCTGATGGTGTGGGGTTGCAGCAAAGGCCCAGGCCTGTTGGGCAGCTACAATCAGAATCAGGATCAGGATCGGGATCGGGATCGGGATCAGGATCAGGATCGGGATCGGGATCGGGATCAGGATCAGGATCGGGATCAGGATCAGGATCCGGATCCGGATCCGGATCGGGATCGGGATCAGGATCGGGATCGGGATCAGGATCGGGATCAGGATCAGGATCGGGATCCGGATCAGGATCCGGATCAGGATCCGGATCCGGATCAGACGGGACAACGTTCCTCTGCTAAACCTCCAGCAGCCGCTCTCCTCGCGCCCCACAAGTTTACAGGCACTTGTTAAAAGAAGAGGTATTGCTACGGCAAACGTCACCCTGCAACAACATTTTTCAGATATCGCGCTACCATCACATTCAAAATGAGCTGATACTTCCTATGAAATTGCTAAATGTCTCAGTTTTAACATCTGATATGTTTATATTCTTTTGGGAATAATACATGAGATGAGATTTGCAATGATTGCAGTGATTGTTTTTATTTACATTTAACACAGTGACCCCACGTTTTTGGTATAAAAAGGTATATCAGCATTTGAGAAAACCTCACCATGGCTAGTACATTGAGAAATTCACGGGTGTCGAAGTAAAGGAGTGTATGAATGAACGGGAACACTTCCTCCCCCTCTGCAGAGTCCCCGGAGTGGAGGCGGATCAGAAACTCAAACACCTAAAAACACAAAACAAACCCCATTCGGTCAGGCTTTTAAAGAACAGTATGTCAAAAGACCAAAACCCCACGAAACCCTGGAGAGGGTGATGGATGTAGATGAGCCCCGACCCCGGAGCAGGGCATCTGGAGCCGGAAGCTCTCAAAACAATTTGCCTCAACATTAACTGTCGACAATTTCATTTGTTGGCTACTATTTCTATTATCCAACAGTGTCAACTAGTCGTTGCACCCTATCCCCAACTAATGCTCAGAGAGGACAATACATGTACAAATATACTGTTATAGTTGCACCGAACCTGAAGTAAATCACTTACAAATTAAGTATAAAAACTATATTTGACTGAAATATAAGTAGATTATTTTCACCATGGACAATGCAAACACAATTTATGAATTTCGGTGAGAAGCTCTTGCTGTGCCAGATGTTTCCTGCATTGCTTTGGCCAACGTTCAATAACACTGCGGTTTGAAATGTGAACTGGTATTCACGAGTGGGATCCAGAGGCACAGAAGCTACCGTCTAGAAGTTGGACTTCTGCTGCCGCTGTCACACTGTAGAGGGGTACGGGGGTACAAGGGTACAAGTGTAGAAGGGTACAGGGGTACGGGGGTACAGGGGCACAAGGGTACGGGGGTACATGGGTACGGGGGTACAAGTGTAGAAGGTTACAGGGGTAGGGGGGTACATGGGTACTGGGGTACATGGGTACGGGGGTACAAGTGTAGAAGGTTACAGGGGTACGGGGCTACAACTGTAGAAGGGTACAGGGGTACGGGGGTACAACTGTAGAAGGGTACAGGGGTACGGGGGTACAAGTGTAGAAGGGTACAGGGGTACGGGGGTACAGGGGTACGGGAATACAGGGGTACGGTACAGACCACTGGGTAACCCTGCCCCTCACCCCTGATGTAAGCAGTTCCTGCATCTGGCCCAGCAAGGTTTCGGTTCCAGCATAGCAGCAGTTTTCCTAGATCCGACCTGGTGGTCTCTTTGCAGCTGGTGCTCAAAAAGAAACAACAAAAAAACAAAAACTGGCTCTAAGTTGGCCACAAGCTATGAGGTAGCACTAACACGACACGTCACCAGAAGAGCTGCTGACAGTTTTAACTGCTCAGTAGTCAATTCAAGAAGAGTAAGCCAGTTTGTTTTCTACACGGATGCTTGACTAAGAGCTGGGAGTCTGTTGAGTCACGGCCTCCTTTGCATTACATTCATAGGAGCGAGGTTCAAGTGGACAAATATACGCGAGTTGTTGTTGTATGTATGGACAACAGACAGGCTGGGACTCAAGCAACAAACTACCACACACTGCAACTGCAAGGCACACAGCTTCCTGGGAACCATGGAGTCACATCGGTTGCCTTATTCGTTTCATCTTTGAAAAATATCGGTCGTCCTCTTACACCGGTTTTTGTCACCAAGTTGTTTTTAGACTGCTCCCTTTCGCATTATTAAGTATATGCAGCATATAAAGCAGGTCCCTACAATGGACTATAGTGAAATGGTTACATACCTGGTTCTTGACCTGAACAACAAGGTCTTCAGGGATGTCTCCAAGTGGGTAGGCTCTTCCTGCAAGACAGCAGCTACACGCACACACACACGCACGCACACACGCACGCACGCACACACACACATGACATCATGAGTCAGGCTAATCTGCCTTTGGTTACAGCAATAAAAAACAGTGTTTTTTTACATCTAACTCCAAAGACCTAGGTGGTGGAAACAGATCATCATTTCCTTCTAACAAACACCGCGAGACTGTCTCATCAGATGTGTGACCTGTGGTCCCCAGCTGATGCAGAGGCAGTTATCAACTTTTACCAGAAGTAAATCTGTACCTGATGTACACCAGCAGTTTGTTCCCCATCACCACGTCCTCGTCTGAGCAACAAGAAAACAAAACATTACTTTAGCTCAGGTCAGAAAAGAATATTGGAAGAAGCAGTGCTTTCTTGTGGTTTCTAGCGTCACCTGTGAGGCTCCGCCCCTCCTTCACTCCAGGACTTATCACAGCAAAGAGTTTCTGAAGAATCAAAATGATACCTCTCAGAACACAGCAAACAGCTGCTTTTTTAATAATAAATTAAACATGTTTAGACCCCAGTCAGGCATATGAACAGTGAACAACCTCCTGACAGATTGATGAGTCATCTGATTAGCAGCTGCTGTCAACAGAGGGGACATGACACTGACATGACTGACATCATCAAAGCCATGAAGGCCCAGTGACATACCTCCATCGGAGTGATGTAGTCGTTCATACCACGATTGAAGACGTATATCATAGCATCATACAACTGGTTCTGCCAACACATCTGAACCACCTACACAGAGAGAGAGACAGCTTCAGGGACGTGAGGAGACCGGACGTGAGGAGACCGGACGTGAGGAGACCGGACGTGTGGAGACCGGACGTGTGGAGACCGGACGTGTGGAGACCGGACGTGTGGAGACCGGCCGTGTGGAGACCGGCCGTGTGGACACCGGACGTGAGGAGACCGGCCGTGTGGAGACCGGCCGTGTGGACACCGGACGTGAGGAGACCGGCCGTGTGGAGACCGGCCGTGTGGAGACCGGCCGTGTGGACACCGGACTGAGCAGACCGGACGTGTGGAGACCGGACGTGTGGAGACCGGACGTGTGGAGACCGGACGTGTGGAGACCGGACGTGTGGAGACCGGACTCAGCAGACCGGACGTGTGGAGACCGGACTGAGCAGACCAGACGTGTGGACACCGGACGTGTGGAGACCGGACTGAGCAGACCGGATGTGTGGAGACCGGACGTGTGGAGACCGGATGTGTGGAGACCGGACGTGTGGAGACCGGACTTGAGGAGACCACACGTGAGGAGAACGGACGTGTGGAGACCGGACGTGTGGAGACCGGACGTGTGGAGACCGGACGTGAGGAGACCGGATGTGAGGAGACCGGACTGAGCAGACCGGACGTGTGGAGACCGGACTGAGCAGACCGGACGTGTGGAGACCGGACGTGTGGAGACCGGACGTGTGGAGACCGGACTCAGCAGACCGGACGTGTGGAGACCGGACTGAGCAGACCAGACGTGTGGACACCGGACGTGTGGAGACCGGACTGAGCAGACCGGATGTGTGGAGACCGGACGTGTGGAGACCGGATGTGTGGAGACCGGACGTGTGGAGACCGGACTTGAGGAGACCACACGTGAGGAGAACGGACGTGTGGAGACCGGACGTGAGGAGAACGGACGTGTGGAGACCGGACTGAGCAGACCGGACGTGCGGACACCTGACGTGAGGAGACCGGATGTGAGGAGACCGGACTGAGCAGACCGGACGTGTGGAGACCGGAGGTGGTCCTTTGCAGAGTTGTGACCTGCTGCCACATTAACTAAACTGAAATCTGTCACCACGTCCACTTTAGTTTTTCGAATAAGCTCAGTTCTCGTAACTCTCTGTATCTCATCCTATGAGACTCTCTTCAAAACAACCCAAAAGAAATCTCAATGCTGAAGAAGATGGACGAAAACTTCTTTAGTCTTTGACAAAAAATTGTGATTGTGAAACTGGATTATCGACACGTCTGAAAAACCACCTAAAACGTGTAAAGTGTAAAAAGGTTTTCACAATACAAATTAAAGCCGTTTCCATTATAATTTTCTTTTACAATAATTGGGTTTTGGGCAAATCTAAAAGTAATGGAAACACGACTTGATCTAAATATGTAAATGTTTTTTGTTTCTCAGAAGATAACATTTTATATGCAAACATAAAGAGTTTGATTATAATTGGTAAAACGTAGATAACCAAACCAGACACCTGTTGGATATCCAGGCTGGTCACGTCTACATGGACAATGCATCTCTCCAGGCTGTCCATCATCCCGTTGTCATGGTAATGGGAGAGGAGGTCCCTAATGACAGGAGTGGGTAGATGGCCGAGGCGGTAGGTGATGATATAAGGCTCCAGCGACTCCAGGAAGACGCCCTTAGCAACCGCATTCTCAAGCAGGTGGACATAAAGCTGGTTGAAGAGCAGGTCACTGTGGGCATGGAAAAAACAATCACCACACTGGACATATCGCCGGAGTACCGGTCTCATGGGGGTGAACCCCAGTCTGACCAGTCCAACAGTGGCCGACACTTCACCAGAACCTCAGTCCTGGGACCTCGTGTACAAAAAGGGCAGCGCACAAAAAAACTTGCTTACACCATTTTTCATGGACACATTGAGATGTACTAAAGTCAACTTTGCGTCACGTGAAGATGTGAACACACATTAATGAGTTATCACTTGGGAGGAACGCAGATCACATAAAAATGAGATGACCTCTCATTCTCACTGAGAAGAAGCAGTGCTGATGGTCACATTATTTAAGAACAAGTCTCTGGAGATTAATCTTGGCACAACTAGAAAACACTGGAAGGTTGGAGGGAGCGTGTCTTTAGGGACCACGCTGATCTGCTGGTCCAGGATGACGAATGGATCATCAGCTGATTCAGGTTACCAAGAGGATCCTTCAGGATCTGCTGGTCCCAACTGGTACCTTTCACCAGGAGCTGCTGATAGGTTGAAGATCTGTCAGTCTTCCCTGAGTCGACTATGTCGGCCGTATTTACCTCAACAATTTGCTAAAGAAGCAAATAATAAAATGAAGAACCAATCCCTAAAGTGGACTGTTCAGCATGGATCCAACATGTCCTAAAGGTTTGGTTGGTTCTAATTGATGTAACTAATCAATGTCTAAATAATGACTTAATGTACTTTCTGATAATCTCAGAGTTGCCAGCAGGGGCTGGGAGGATTCCAGAAAATGTTGCTTCTCAGATCATGGAGGTGGGTTTCTCCTCATGTGGGGTTAACTCCAGCATCCCTGGACCTCCTCATGTGGGGTTAACTCCAACATCTCCGAACCTCCTCATGTGGGGTTAACTCCAACATCTCCGAACCTCCTCATGTGGGATTAACTCCAGCATCCCTGGACCTCCTCATGTGGGGTTAACTCCAACATCTCCGAACCTCCTCATGTGGGATTAACTCCAGCATCCCTGGACCTCCTCATGTGGGGTCAACTCCAGCATCCCTGGACCTCCTCATATTGGATTAACTCAAGTGCAAAGCAAAGGGTCGGATGCAGTGGTGTAAAGCACCACTGGACTCTAGAGCAGTGGAGACATGTTCTCCCAACTGCTCCCAACGTTGTGGGAACAGTTTGGAGCTGGCCCCTTCCTCTTCCAACATGACTGTGCACCAGTGCACAAAGCAGGTCCATGAAGACCTGGATGACAGTCTGGTGTGGATGAAGTTGACTGGCCTGCACAGTCCTGACCTCAACCCGACAGAACCCTTTGGGATGAATCAGGGTGGAGACTGAGAGCCACTCAGGATGCTTTCAGCACATACATGTGAGCCTGCGGTAACAAGGCGCCTGCTGCAGAAGAGAATCTAATAATTCACCCCACCGTTCATCCAGCTGTGAACATAGTTACTGTATCCCCATAGATTTAAACCAAAACATGTCCTTCAGGAAACCTCTGGAAAGACCAGAACATGGCTCCTTTACCAAAACTAAGAAAAATGCAGAATTGGATTGTGACAAATGATGTTTCCCCATGGTTGAATAGCTTGTAGATCAAGCAATTGACAGGAAAAAGATGAAATGGTTGAATTCTTCTTTTTCACTGCTTCAGTTGACTGAGGTTTTAGTTTATCATTTTATAGTTAATCACATCTAATGTTCTTTGGGCACGAATGAAGTATTATTGAAGTCACAGACATACTTACACTTTGTGCAGCAGTAGGCAGTAATCCACCAGGACGGGAACCACATCCTGAAGATAAGATGACACTTTACTGTCACTGTATCAGGCACTCCCAGACGCCCACATCTCCCAGACATTAGCAGCACAATATACATGAGAAATGGTAGAACAAAGATAAACCACCCGAACCCCTGAGACATGTCAGCTGCTGCTCACAGGTTCATAGTCAGCTTGTGCCGAGACTTCACTGGGGGCTGGTCCTTCTTGGAGCTCATATTTCTTGTGTTTATTTCACCCTGCTTTGGATCATGAGCTGTTCCTTTCCTTTTCATTTGATTCCCAAAGATGGGATTCTTTTTAGATGTTTAGATGGTCTATCCTTCCTGCTCCTGAATTTTTACAGAGCTTCATTACTTGTTGCGTCATCTATATATACATGAACGTTTCTCTCCATTGCAGATGTGCTACCTTCTCCTGAGTATTTTTGACTTCTGTTGACGTTGCAAAGGGTTTTTTCTTTACTGAGGAAACAATTCTGTGATCATCAACTTGTCTTCTGTGGTTATACAGATCTTTTGAGGTTGTTGAAACTGTTGATTTGGCCATACCTCTGGTGTATGCTGTCTTACAGACTTATGTTGGCCTCCTTCCCTGCACTGAGATCTCCTCTAACTTCATACTGGGAGCTCCAGTCAAACAGCTGCCAAGCTCCAAACTGGATATGAGCTCCACACCTTTCATCTGTTTAACTTGTGTTTACAGAGGGCATGGACCACACCTGAACAATTACACAATTGACTGAAAAGAAGGTAAATCATTTAGAGCCCCTAAAACTGGAGATACTTTGGTTAAAATGACATTAATTCCTCAATGGTAACTGTCATGTTTTTGCTAAACATCTTAAATTAACTTTGATCATGTCTTGTTTTATTTCAAATCAGGCAAAAATGATAAAACTGTCATGCAAGTCATTTTCTGGAAAATCCTGTTGGGTTTTCATCATTTTTATTTATTGTAGTCTAATTTGTGACAACTGCTTAATTATGTGGCAAAGAAAGCATGACCTTGTTCAAGTCTGAGGTTTTACATATCAGGAGATTCTTGTGTTGTTAGCAGGTGTTAAAATGAGGAAACCACGAGCTTGGATGGACAACAGCTACTGGACACGCTGATAACTCTAAAGAACTAATTCCTGTTTCGGGCCTGGTGGCCCACCTTCAAATACAGCAACATTTTGTTGCCTTCTACTTTGGAGGGTGTGATGGCTTTTTTCTTTTGTTTGTTTTTTGGTTTACTTCATGCTTATTTTAAGGCAGTGTTTTTCATTTGTGTATTTTGTTGAAATATAAGACTGGCCTTCTTGCAGAAGCACAGGTGTGAATAAACTGTAAATGCAACAAGATGTTACACATCTTTTACAAGTCTGTTGTGGGGAGGAGAATCTTATCTGAAGTCACCTGTTGAGGTAGCTGGGATCAGAAGCAGGGACAAACCGATAAGTAAGGCTGGTTCTGACTGTCCTGGAGCCTCTGGAGATGGCTGTACACAGAAGGACGCTTCCCAAACTAACGACCGCACTGGACAACAGAGCATCTACTTCACAACACATCTACAATGACTCTGCAGTAACTGTCAGTATTTAAATAAAGTATTATTGAACTGAATAAAACTACACTGAAACACGTGGAACTGAACCATGTCTTTTTCAACGGATATGAAGGTGAGCCTGATCATGTTTTTAGAAACGGGGATAAGCCATGTCGCGGTTCCTGTGTGCTGCTCTGACTGTGCGCCCAGAACATCTTTAAGGTGTGCTCAGTTACCTGGAAGTGTTGCTCCATCTGTTGAACCTTGCCCTGTTCCGGACATTTCTTCAAAGCGTACTCTGTAAACTGGAGAAGAGTCTCCACCATCTGTGCACAGAGAGACGGCTTCAAGTTCAAGACCGACTCACAGAAAGTCGGAGAAACTGTGAAACTGTGTCCGCCTCACCTTATTAACCACAACTCCTTTCCTTTTCTGTGGATCTCCTTGCAGGCCTTAAAGAAAGTAGCAGCACATTTCTTATTTAAAAATGTCCCATCATAAAAGTCAAACGTTGAAGAATGCAGCAGAATAGAATAGACTTTACTGTTATTGTATACACAGTTATACAATGAAATTGGTGGGGCAAGTCAATCATCAATTTGTGTAAAAATAAAATAAAATGTAAGTCTAATAAAGAATGCCTGTTATGTCATCTGTAAATTTGACAGTCCTGTTAGTGGGGCGGGAAAGCGTATAGGAAGGAGCTCAGCGCGTAGCTCTTAGAAAAGCCTGTGCTGAGCACCAGGTTGGAGGATCTGTGGGGCCCAACCGTACTGTTTAGTGATGGTATGTCAGGAAGTTCTCAATCCAGTCACAGGTGAGGGGGTGGGAGGTCCAGACAAGTCACCACCAGTCAACCAACAATAGTAGTTACTTATATACACTATTGTGGCCAAAAGTACTGGCTCACCTGCCTTGACTCACATATGAACTTAAGTGACCTCCCATTCCTGATCCAGGGTTCAATATGACCTCTGTTCACCCTTTGCAGCTCTAACAGCTTCAACTCTTCTGGGAAGGCTGTCCACAAGGTTTAGGAGTGTGTTTATGGGAATTTCTGACCATTCTCCCAGAAGCACATTTGTGAGGTCACACTGATGTTGGACCAGAAGTCCTGGCTCTCCTTCTCCACTCTGATTCATCCCAAAGGTGTTCTGTCGGGTTGAGGTCTGGACTCATCATCCACACCAGACTCTGCCATCCATGTCCTGGAAAACCTGCTCTTGAAAACATCCTGCCTGGCCCCAGTACCAAAAAAAGGACGTCCTGCTGCACTGGAGGATTACAGGCCAGTGGCACTGACCTCTCACATCATGAGGTCATGAAGAAACTGGTCCTGGCACATCTCAGACTGCTGGTGCACCAATCGCAAGATCCTCTGCAGTTCACACATCAGTCCCTGCGTACAGGGACCTGGTCGACCGCTTTGTGAGGTGGTGTGGGGAGAACCACCTGCAGCTGAACGTGGTGAAGACGAAGGAGATGGTGGTGGACTTCAGGAGGAAAAAAGCCTGCGCCCTCTCCTGTGGGACGGATGTTAATTTAGTGGAGTCAAACAAGTACCTGGGTGTAACTGGACGATAAACTGGACAGGTCCACCAACACACAGGCCGTCTACAAAAAGGGCCTGAGCCAGCGTTACTTCTGAAGGAGGCTCAGGTGCTTTCACGTCTGCAACAAAATGCTACAGATGTTTTACCAGGCTGTTGTGGCCAGCACCGTCTTCTTTGCTGCAGTGCCTGGGGTGTGGGCATCAAGGCGAGGGACGCCAACACACTGAACAAACTGATCAAGAAGGCAGAGTCTGCTGTTGGCTCAAAACCCGTCACCCTGGAGGAGGTGGTGGAGAAGAGGATGCTGGCAGAACTGCTGGCAGTCAGGGACAACCCCTCAAACTTAAGTAAAACCCAAATATAGTTTTAATAGCAAATAGGGATACAGATAAAAAGGAATACTCAGTATTCCATGTATGTGGTGTACATTATACCCACCAACCACAGCCTTAGCTGTGCCCTCATGGAAGGACCAGGCCAGAGACAGGGCTTCAACAAAGTGCTCCTTTTTCAGTAGGAAGTCTATGCGCTGGATATCAAGACATAAGAGGGACGTCATCACTTATGTGCCTCCTCATGGAAACTACATGTTCACAGCTTTCACAGCAACTTCGCTTACCCTAACCGGTTATTGAAGATATCCATCGTACATTTAGTCTACCACAGCGACTGCTGAAAATATTCACTACTACTTAGACCTTTCACAGGTTGTTGTCTATGTTTAGAAAATGCATTTATCTCCTAGTGCCAACATCAAGATGCTCAGGTGCCAACGTCCATATGTACTGGTGCCCAACATCAGCATCTCTTGGTTCTAACATCCAAATCTACAGACACCAACATCAATATGTACTGGTACTGGCATAACTGTCTACTAGGGATGCACTGATCCCATATTAGGATCAGACATTAGTCCCAATATTCAGAAACGATTTGGTTCGTTCCTGAGAAACTTAACTGATCTCACTTATCATGTGTTACTGATGTTGGACACGTACATAGAGTTGGTTCCTATGTATGTTCAGAGTGTGAGGTCTGAAATCTCTAAAGCCACTTCATGTACGTTTTCACTAGTCTTATAAAAACATACCTCCTTCCAGGTCCTTAGAGCCATGATGTGAGCTGACTGCAACACAACATAACAAACGTTTTAGACGAGAGCAGAGTTCGAGCCTCCACTATCAGTCAGCATTCAGCCTGCTGTGATCCTGTTTGTCTTTATTCATCTATCTAGTTGCACTGTTTTTCTTTAGCTATTTCAACAACTCAACAATCAAAACGTTCAGCTAATTCCGGACATTACAGAAATGACTTTTGGTAACACAATCCATAAACTTTTTAAGATATTGCAGGTTTTCCAAACTTCCAGGTCATTAAATTATAACCTGGACATCTTCAAACCTCGCTCAGACCTTATTACGTCAGCGTTTTTACAGCTGCAGATGCCATTCACATTCTAAACCAACCACAAAGCATCACTCTTACCATTTTAATCAGCTTCCTAAAATTTTATTAGTATTGTTATCTTTAAAATCTGAATATTTTCTCTGGCTTTCAGACTATATAAATTTAGTGACAATATGACTCACATTTCTGATTTGCCCATCTTTTTGCATGGAAGCTGATGACAGATGACCTCTTCAGCACAGATGAACTTTGGTCTCTAACTCGCTAAAATCCCAAATGATAATCCCCACTGTCGTAACAATTACATCACTGCATTCAGGAGAGGCATCTGTTGCTCATGGTGAAAGAATTGCGTTGATAAGCCTTGTTGTTGCAAATAAATGACACTTTGTTCAGACCTCTAAAAGTGCTGATTCATTGCTGCAGAGTGCATACAGAGTCGAGGACGGGAAGTCGTGTCAGTCACAGCGGAGCGCTTTTCTATTAACAGAACTGGCACCGGAGATTGACAGCTGGAGGTCATTTGAAAAATGGGTATTAACGGGCTGCTCTCTGCTTACTCTTCATCAACTTTGTCCTAACCTGTCCTACTACAGTTTACAGCAATGACACAGCAGTAAAAAGGAGCATGAAGCAGTACCTTTGTGCCCAAACACAGAATCTGCCCTGCATAGCTGGACACCGACTGGTAACAGGCCTTCTCCCCCACTAAGGCCTGGAACACAGAAGCAGAGGAACAGAAAGCACTCAGCCATCACCATTATCAGTATGGGGCGGACGGGCGGACGGGTCGGGCAGGCGGACAGGTGGACGGGTTGGGAGCGGGCGGACGGGTCGGGCGGGCGGACAGACGGGTGGTCAGGTTGGGCGGGCGGACGGGTGGACGGGGCGGACAGGTTTGACGGGTGGGGCGGGCGGGCGGGGCGGACAGGTATGGCGGGCAGACGGGTGGGGCGGGCGGACGGGTCGGGCAGGCGGACAGACGGGTGGTCAGGTTGGGCGTGCGGACGGGTGGGGCTTGGTGGGTGGACTGTTGAGTTGAGACTATTAATTTTATTGAAAACAAAATGAAGACGGGACCATATTTAAAAAGAATGTAAAAAATGATAATGACTGAAAGAACGATGAAGATAGATATCCGCAAAGTAATACAAATAAGAAAATAAATCACTTATCACTTCATGTACAACGGTGAAAAACTTCAACAGCCAACATACAAGAGACAGAACTAAAGGAGAATGGGACTCTTCTTGTCACATCACGTGTAAGTAAAATGTTTCCATTGGAAGTTTGAAAAAATGTTTTTTTATTTATTTATTTTTTTTAATTACCAGAAAGTCCAGCCCATGAGCACATAACTTTTTAGCAATATATTTGGCGTTTTTGCACAACCAATATATTCTCCGTTTGTAAATTCAAATTGCACAGCTTCAAAGGTAATCGAAATACATCGATGCATAAAACGGTATGAGCCTGGACTGAAATGAGTTGTAGTTGGATCGTTTCCATGGTGAGCATACAAAACCTGCAGTTGTTCCTAACTTACATCACTTCTGATTACTTTTCCACATCAGCAGAAACTCTAGCTTGTAACTGCTTAATGGGATCTCACCATCCACACGCAGCTATCTGAAACCTCACCAGAGCCTGGGAGACGTTCCCTCCAGTGGCCAGCGATTTGAAGTGTCTGCTATTGTAGACCAGCTGCACCTGCTCCAGGTCCTGAGTCTCCAGTATCTCCTGAGTGGGCCGATCTACAACCTGTAGTTTCTCGTGGCTGTCAACCAGGACCAGAGTCCGACCATTGATCCACTGCAGACACAAATATGCGGACAATCCATGAATTAGCTGACCAGCATCACCGTAATTTACAACCCCAATTCCAGAAAAGCTTTATAAAATGTAAATAAATACAGAATGTACTGATTTGCAAATATTATAAACCCATATAGTATTCCCAATAGCATGTAAACACAGTACAGGTTCTGGAACCAATCTCCTTCAGAGGGGCTGGACCTCGTTCCACTCTGGAGATGCCCATGGTGAGAGGTGTCAGGCTGGAGTGGGCTTACCTAGAGCAGCCTGGCTTAGAGCCAGTACATTGGTGTTTTCACGGGTGGAAGAGAAGTAGCCTCCCCGCGCCTTCGCGTTGGGGAGCAGGTTGTAACTTGTTTGTGCTTATACACCAAACAGCAGTTTGGAATACCCAAACTCCTTGGAGTCTGGTGGTGTACTGGAAAGCACTCCTACAGGGGAGTCCATTGTCCTACTGGGGGCCTTGAATGCTCACACAGGTAATGACCCCTGGGTAAAGAGAGGGGCTGAGCTGTCAACTGATCACTACCTGGCAGCGAACTGGATCAGGATGGCGGGGGAAGATGCCTGTCAGGGGTGGTTAAAAGCCCAGAGTTCCTTTGGACTCTGGATGTTGTAGGGCTGTCTTGGCTGACGCATCTCTGCAACACTGAGTGGAGATCAGGAGCAGCCTCTCTACCAGGGTGGTAGTCCCCCTTTTTAAGACGGGGCACCGGAGGGTGTGCTCCAATTACAGGGGAATCACACTCCTAAGTGTCCCTGGTAAGGTCTGTGCAGGGTGCTGCAGAGGACAGAATGATTGACTGTTGGACCTCAGATTCAGGAGGAACAATGTGGGATCCACCCTGGTCATGCAACATTGGACCAATTCAATACCCTTGCTAGGGTCCTGGAGGGTGCATGGGAGTTTGGCAAATCATTTCACGTGTCTTTTGGGGACTTGAAGAAGGCATTTGACTGTGTCCCTTGGGGCAATCTGTGGGGGGTGCTCTGAGAGTATGGGGTACTGGGTCCATTGCTAAGGGCTAACTGGTCCCTTTAAAAAGCAGAATGAGAGTTTGGTTTGGATTGTGGGTAGCAATCAGATTCGCTCCAGGTAGGAGTTGGACAGAGCTGCCCTTTGTCACTGACTCTGTACATACCTTTGGTGTAAAGGTTGGGTGGTCAAAGCATTTGATCTCTGCTTTTTGCAGACGATGTGGTCCTCTTGCCTTTATCAAACCATGATCATCAGCTTTCCATGGAGCTGTTCAGAACTAAGTGTGAAGCAGTAGGGTTGAGAATCAACACTCCCAAACACTCCTGAGATCAGGTTTCTCAGTCGCAAAAGAGTGGAATGACCTCTCTGGGTAAAGCACGAACCAGCTGCACACTGGCAGAAAGGAACGCACTGCAGATGGAAAAGTTTCTGGTTGTCCTCTTCCATCACTCAAGGACATGTACAACACACGCTGCCTCAGGAGAGCCCACAGCATCCTCAGAGCCACATCCCACCCTGGTCACCACCTACTTCAACAGTTGTCCTCAGAGAGGCATTTTAGGACTATCAAAGCAAAAACAAACAGACTGAAATACAATTTTTACCCCAGAGCTGTCATTGCATTACAGTCTACCGTATCCTGAATGCAATACAGTATTGTGTAATAACTGAGTGTACTCAGTCCACCGTATGTCCAATAATCCGGTGTGGGTTTTATTATTATTTTATTGTTTGTGGTTTTATTGTTGTGTTTCTGCATTTTTAAACTTTTGCTTTAAAATTGTACTGAATCTGAGCGCTGGAATCTCAATTTCGTTGCACTTGTGGAATGACAATAAAGGGGTTCTGTTTTGTTCTGTGAGATGCAGCCTCAAGTGGAGGAGTTTACGTTATAGAGTTTAAGTATCTCAGTATATCAGGCAGCAAGAGATTGACATGCAGTATTGGTGCAGCATCTGCAGTAGTGCAGACTCTGCATCGGTTTGTTGTGGTGAAAAAGAGCTGAGCCAAAATGCAAGGCTTTCTGTTCACAGGTCAACCCACGTTCCTACCCTCACCTATGGTCACAAGCTGCGGGTGGTGACCAAAAGACTAAGATTGCAGATAAAAGTAGCTGAAATGAGTTTTCTCCATGGGGTAGCTGAGCTCTTTCTCAGAGATTGGAGATTAAGAAGTTTAGTTATCTGGGAGGGACTCGGACTGGAATCAATCCTCCTCCACATCAGGAGAAGCAGGTTGAGTTGAGGGCCATTTGGTGAGATTGCCTCCGCATGCCTCTGTCAGGAAGTGTTTCAGGAACGTACAACTGGGAGGGGGCCATAGGGAAGACCCAGGACACGCTGAGTGGCCTGGGAACACCTCAGAATTCCCCCGGAGGGGACGGAGGAGGTGGCTGAGGGGGACATAAAGGACTTGGTGTCTATGCTTATGCTACAAGTCCATGACCCATCTTTGGATAAGCAGAAGTTCGTGGATGAATGGACAGAACATAAACAACATATCAGGTGTTGAAACTGATGCATTTGTTTCTCATACATCTGGATCCCATACGTAGAATAGAGCCATGAATGCAACTTAGTGCCCCGTCTTTTAATCTTGGTTTTAAATGTAAAATATCAATTCAACAAAAACTATCTGATTACTGACACTACAATGAGGTTGTATTTGCTCACAAATGCAACCTCGGAAAAAAACAAATAAAAAATTTTGTCATTACTTAACAAAAATTAAGCTGAAAAGAAAACATAATAATAATAATCTGTAGAACCCCCATGATCCAATATTTCATACAACCAGCTTTTACAGAAATAACTGGTAGTGGGAATGTTTGCACTTCTGACAGACTTCAGTCTCTCACATAGTTGTGGAGGAATTTGGTCTTCTTCGCAACATTCCCCCAGTTCGTTGAGGTTTTAAGAAAATCCTTTTTGCACCGCTCTCCAGAGACCCTACCCCACCAGTTAAATTAAACCAGTCTAAATGCTGCTGTGACTCATGTCATTATCAGGCGGAGGTCTGGACTTTGAGTAGGTCATTCCAGAACCTTGATTCATGTTTTTATCTGTTCTGATCTCACTTTTCTGTTGTTCAGGATCATTTTCCTTTCAAATGATCCAGTTTCTGCCAAGCTTTAACTGTTAGATCAACGGCCTCACGTTTCATCTCTAGAATCCTAGTAAACTCAGGAGCTCAGGGTCCACTCAATGACTACAAGGTGTCCAGGTTCTGTCCCTCCAAAATAACCCCAACCACTGTACTGGACAGTGGGTATGAAGTGTTTCTGTTCAATGGTGCTAAACAAAAAGGACCAGGTGTAAACCCAACCCCCACCACCCTGTTTAAATGCCCCCAGCAGCTGTACATGCCAGTGTGTAGTGTGTGTAGTGTGTGTGCGAGTGTAGAGGTCAGTGCTGGGGTCTCACATTGAGGCTGATGATGTCACAACTGATGTGGAGCTGTCGCTGTTTGATCACATGGATGGTGCCCATCTCCTCTTTCTTGACCTAAACAAACCATTTCACAGAAGATCATTTTTCCAAGAAACCTCCTCAGCAGACAGACCTCTGAAAAATTGAAATAACAACTAATATGACCCAAGCAGAATAATATTAATAAATAATTCTGTCCATAACATTTAAGAAGGGCATAAATCTGTGGTGTACTTAGTGATCTGGAGGTTAAAAAGGAACGCCTGAGATACCAGCAGGAAGTGGACAGTATCTCCTTTAGAGAAAGCCAGGATGGGATTGACAGTCTTCTGAACGGGAACAAACTGCCAGGCCAGCTGAGGAATGCTAGATGCATCAGACTGGTGAGAGAAGATGGAGCACAGCCCAATTACTCACAGACAACGCTGCAGACGTGGAGCCGAGTCCGACTCACATTCCCGTATTCATGAGCAGTGATCAATTACACACAGCATAGGACATCTGACGAAACCCCACGGAGCGGTCAGTCACATGATCACACCATGTGTTGTACAGTTGTGAATTTTTGAGCTATTAAATTAATCATGTACCACCAGTTAAAAAAGCCATCAAAAACATATGTTTTCGCACAACAGTAATTTTTCAACTATATAATAACTGTAATTCAATATGAACCTTAACATTTTAATTCTGAATGGTTTCAATCCAATGAATTTGACTGAAATTCGAAGATGCTTTGAGATGATGAGTCAGAGGTGACTGACACGTGCAGTTGCTTTACCAGCAAGATGCCAACAAACTTGACATGAAACCATTATGGTAATTGAATGTTTACAGCAGAAATAAACGACGTATTTCCCTTCATTCAGAACCCGAGCAGCCAGCCTGCTGTCAGGAAACTGGAACTGCACGGGTTGGGTTCTTTTCTTGAGCACATGACAGTACTTGACTTGTGACCATTGACTGCACACTACTTTTCATTATGCGTTTTGTTATGTTTTGAGTGCGCTATATAGGAATGAACAATTAAAAAAAAACATACATACAGCCATGGACATGTGGAGCACACTGTTGCTTGAGACCTTTGAATGTACCTTTGAACTCATGGACGCGGGGACCCAATAAACATATGGAAGTCATCAACGTTTGGAACCCATGAGTGTATGAAACTCATGTGGGAATCCAATAAACGTATGGAATTCAAAGACGGGGAGAACCCATGCATACATGGAGCTCACAAACATGACATGTGGAACCCAATAATGTATGGAACTAATGCAATACACGGGGCTGATCTCATGGTCATGCAGAATCTGAAAACATATAGAACATGTGGAACCTAAGAAAGTGTGAGCATATGAACATATAGAACTCATTAACATTAGGAACACATCAACATATAGAACACAGACGTTTGAAACACATGAACATAGCACAGACATGTGGAACACAGGTACGTATAGCCCACAGATGTTTTGAACACATGAACATATAGAAAACAGATGTGTGGAACCTTTGAATTTATTGAACTCATAGATGTGGACCCAGTAAAACGTATGGTACACAAAACAACGTGCAACAGTCTCCTGTCTGCAACAATAGCTTGTGATGAAGAAATGGTGAATAATTAATTGGTTGTGTGACAACAGCACAATTAAGATGTTAAGGATTACAGTATGAACTCTGCAGAGACTGACAATAAATTAACTTTCGAAGGGATAATTTCATTAAGAACAAGAAAAAGAAGCAAGGTCAAACCTTGGTGTAAGGAAAGGTCATCCAAACGTTCAGCTGGGGCTTCAGACCAATGACAAGAATCTGGAAAGGAAAACCAAAATGTATAAGAATCATTACTCCGTTTCACTGCTGAGTGGATACAATTAGGAGGGAAGAGAAACATTAGGTTAAGAAATTGTTCCAGGGTCTCTGAAACATGAGTGAGGTATCTAACTATGGGAAATGCCCCTGTGCGCAATCCCCAGAAGCTCTTTTGCATGAAGCCAGCCTTGACTGGCAGACAGAAGGTTTCGTCTGCTCCCAAGAGGAGGGGTTTCCTCCAACTATAGGAGCCCGATGTCCCGTGTCCTCCTCAGTCTAAGTAATCACAGCTTATCGTCGCTCCAGGTAAGGAGGGTGGTCTGGTGAGATACCTCACTCATGTTTTAATTTGCTATCGTAACGTTCTCTTTCAACATTTGTTTCGGTATCTCACCATGAGATGTAGAGACTCCCACATTGCCAGACAAGCTTACCTCGAAGACCGATTGAGAACAACCAAGTGGACCCCACACTCAACACTGCCCTAAGGCAGCGCCAACGCCGTGACATCCAATCTGTAAAATCTGATGAACGTGTGAGGCACTGCCCAACTGGCAGCAGCGCATACGTCATCCACAGATATACCCTGAAAAACGTCCCATGATGAGGCCATACCACGAGCTGAATGTGCGCACAGATCCACAGAGGGTGAAAACTCCCTGCCATCATAGGCCATGGTGACACCTCCCACAATCCAAGTGACAGGTGTTGTTTGGTTATAGGCTTACGCATCTGTGGAGAAGCCCACAACACAAACAGCTGACAAAACACTGACAGCTCAGTCAGGTAGTACAGAAATCACGGTTGAACACCTTGGGTACAAACGCACGATTAGGTTTCAACAGAACCTTAGAATTGTCCCTGGAAAACTGCATAGACGAGGAGTTGACTGACAGCGCATGGATGTCACCCACTCATTTAGTTCAATTCAATTCAGTTTTATTTATATAGCGTCTATTACAACACAAGTCGTCTCCAGGATCTTTCCAGAGACCAGAACATGACCCCGGATCAATTATTACATAAACAACAGCAGGTAAAAACTCACCTAGTGGAAGAAAAACCTTAAACCAAACAGTGGCAGGAAAAACTCCCCTTTAAGAGGGAAGAAACCTGGATCAGGACCTGGATCATGAGGGGGGAACCTCCTGCTGAAGACCAGCCGGGTAGAACAAGAAATAAGAAAGAATAGAGACATAGAAACACCGTCAAAGGTACAAGACAGGATACAATAGTAACTATCATCAGTAGTCCAATTAGACTTCTGTGAATATGGGTGATATATGGATAGACGGTGATCCAAGGAGATGAGGACTGCAGGTCTGGATGTCAGCAAGTATCCAACAGACATCCATACAGACAGGTGGAGGCAGACACTGGGATGGCCAGTCTGATGGCCGTCTTCTTCAGAGCCAAGGCTGATGGACTTATCTCTGGAGTTGGACTAAACATTTACAGTGTCCAGCAGCATGGGTATCAGCTCCAGCACTCATGCCTCCGCAAGTGCAGGTTCTGGCTGGCAGTCTGAGCTTATCCATGGCGAGACTAGTCAACTCAGATAAACTAGAGCAGCACTGACGAGCGTTCAGCGACCGATGGGTTCGCTCGCTCTGTGAACAGTTGAGCTAGCGTGAAACTACACTGGCCGTCTGAGAAAAGGCTTCTGGGAGCGAGAAGAGGTGTTAGACTGAGGAGGGAACGTGACATCAGGCTCTTACAGTAGGAGGAAGCCCTCCTCTTGGAGCAGACGTCACCTTCCACCTGCCAGTCAGGGCTGGCGTCATGTGACAGAGCTTGTGGGGACAGCGCATCGCCGCGTGTCCCACAGTTAGATACCAAAACGAGTGGTAAAAGGCGGGTGTAGATTATGAATGGGCAAAAGTACAATTACACAAAACAAACCCACATTTGATCTCTAACTATTACAAGAGAAAACTCCAGATAAGACCTGAGCTGAAGAGTTATTCTGTTTACAGTTCCTACTCCGATCGAACATACGTCAGGCGTCTCGATGCAGGAATGACAGGGATTTTCAGGTTGCACAGTAATTTGAATGTCACAGAATGATGAAGACCAAACAATAACAAATCACAACATATGTGAGCATCAGCAGGGAAACAGGGACCTGACCAACTATGAATCTGCACAAGCTGTATCCTCAGAAGGCCACAGAGCACGTCACAAACAAGATACGGGTCTGATCATGAGAGGCCACAGAATATGTCAAAGCCCACATACATAAGTACTAAAAATATAAATGAGAGTTGCTCTTCTGGATCTGAAAGCCATTGCATTGTTAAATGATCAGCCAGAACAATGTAGGTGTGTTTCTTTAGTAGTAGACGTTCCCAGATTGGTCTACAGGGAACGCATGGCGAGGGATCTCTGCACTCTAACGTGAACATTAATCATGGGAACACAACCTATTCAAACCTAATGCTTATTTAAACATTTAGCTGGGAGAGCATTTGATGAAGATGGATATTACAAGAAAAAAAAACGTAAGCGTATTACGCCAACGTAGAGGTCCAGCGGGGGGTTTCCTTCAATCATCACTACCACTGCAGTTTACATTAACAAAGAAAACCAAAACGCACATAGCATCCATTGTTCAATTGTTTCTTCTTCTATGTCTTGAGTTGCTGCATTCTTCTTTTTGACTCCTGTTTCGCTGGTGGTCAGTTGCGAACAGCGAAGAATGCTCATTCCCGCCACGTCGTGGTCGGGTGTGTTATCTGTTGCACTACAGTGTGAAGACATGGCTGAGGAGACGGTTTGCCCTGTCAGAGGTCACTTCAGTTACCAGGTCAAAGTTTGAGAACGAGTTCTCATTCACAAACAGGACCTGGCCAAAAGGCACCAACAGGAGCACAAAGGTTCCCGTCTATGGGGGTTTAATCTAAACTCTGGCTAGTGGAAATGCGGCTTATGACTATGCAGTTTATCCTGAGTTGGTCATCCTTGTGCTCCTGATAAAGCTCGGACCAGTCGGGGTCTGGACAAAGGACATCTGAGGGCGTCCTGGAGTGTCAGGTACAGGTGTTTTAGCAGTAGATCATTTAGGCCCTGTGGGACATGGTATGGGGTCTCTGTGGATGGGGATTATTCCCACAGGAGCCTTTAGGTCCCATCAGACTGGTCTCTGGGGAGTTTAGAGACCATATGAACACCACAGACCCTTTGATCTTTTCTTTGGGCACTCCCTAAAATAACTGAGGGCTCCACAGTTGGCCCGTTGGAGGAGGTCCAATTAGTTTGTGAAAAAAAAATAGGTAGGTGCCAGGTACCAAAATACCATTCATGGGAGAACATTTCCTTTTTACAAAATAAGCAGTTTTAACTCACATTACCCATCAGTGGTCATGTTATGGCTGATCAGTGCATGTTGCCTTGTTCTCAGTCTGTTGATGCGCCTGTTTTGTACCTTAGTCAGAGAGGCCATAGCCAGCAGACAGTACTGAGTGATGGGATGATCTCTGAAGTCTGGGGGTGCTCGTAGAGGTTCGACACAGCACACCTCCCCTTTAGAGCCGCTGAAGAGACACCGAGAGTCACATGACCTCATCCCCATCACCCTCCTAGAAATGAGAAACACAACGATCCCCCAGTGAGAAACAAACCCACATTGACGCCGGAATGGCCATCAGACTCCTCCTAAGTCACACTTATTACAGAGACAATCAGATGATAGTTATTAACAAAAATGATATTTCATTCAGCACAGCGGCCTCATTTATTAACATTGGGAACCCACAAAACGGGCCTGACAGTGGTGTACGTTGAGATATACGTTCCATAAGAACTCTTCAGAGCACAGAATCTTTATTTGTACATCTACAAATTATAAAGCAATGCCACTTATTGGAACATTAATTGCAGCAATTAGTGTAATTACTGACACTCATGTGTAATTTACAATGGATGTGCTGGCACTGCTTGAAGATTATACCGATGGCAGGATCAGGATGGAGAGTTTTTAGTGACACAAAGATTTCCTGCCGATGACGATCCGTGGCTGAGAAGTTGATTTAGATTCCCTAGAGCGGTGCTCTTAGATCTATGTCCTGAACTGGGCCCAGTGTTAGGTCGATCGACCCACTGGAACCATGCCATCCCGAAGGTCTTCATCCAGACTTCAACCTCTCCTAGTTTCTCATGTCTACTGTCTAGATATGATCCAAACTTTAAGCTGTATTTTGGTTTCTGTCTGGTTATCATACAATCCTCTTCACATTGCATTCCTACATCACAGTAAAATGCATTCATTACACAGTGAACTCGTGGTTTACCACTGGTTGCTGTTGGAAAATTGGTATCAGTATGGTTTGAGTTGTGGTAGCTTTGTGTGGGCAACCAAAAGTCTTTGAAGGGCTATGTCAAACCGGCAGGCTGCTGGTTAATCATCCCGGTGTTGCACCTCTAATACCTAAAAACACAGTATCCAAAGGAAATCTGAGCTCAGAAGAAGTTAGAAAAAGAAGGTAGAAGGGAAAGACGGATGGGTGGATGGATGCAACGTAACGAGCGTCAGCTTTAAGCAGAACTCACAGCCGTTGAGGTGAATAAAACCTGTTAATGAGCAAGGGGAAAACAGATTTGTTCTATTCAAAATTCACCTGAAAGCCAGTTCAAACACAGATCCTCCGCTGTCGTTGCACACAGCCAGAGTTGGGTCATCTGTGAACTACAGACACAAGGAAGGAAAGCAATAAGTGACAGACATCAGATGACGATCGTTCAGTAAACCTCCAGAAGCTTTTACGACATCATGACCGATTCTGCGAACTGGACAGGTCCTAGCTGTCTAGTTAGGAATAGTTAGTCATATTAATTATCAGTTATACAAAAACTCTCACGACTAGTGTATATTATACAGTATACATCTAATTTATTAAAAGTAAAGTAAAGTTAAGTAAAGCAGAAGTAGATGCAGACTGAAAGGGGGGATGGTATACCGTATCTACCGTGTCTGACCACACAACAGGACCTGCTGGGACCAGGACTTACCTTAACGTGTAATATAGCTGTGCCTGGAGGATGAGCATCCGTGATGGTTCTCAGAAGCTTCCCATTGGCAAGATCCCACATCGTAATCTACCATGCACATAAAGACACGTATGGAGCTCAACCTTGTCCTTTTATGACCTCAACTTACCTTTACAATGAAAGCAAATCTAAAATTTTAATGAAGTACAAAGTATTCTCATTACTGAATATAAATAGGATATGTGACATATTGTGACCATTTAGGCTGAGAGGCTTCTTTATAATGTTTGCCATATAATCAATATCTGTATTAAGCAGTGTTTATATATATATATATATCTCTCACACGTCTAGTCTGGTGTGATAGGCCCTGGCCTCTATCGTTCGTGCGCTGCTATGATTCATGCCTCGGCGGTGTCCTTCAGTCCAGCCTTTTCATGCCACTGGTAGGATTTCTTGATGTCATCCACTTCGTCCATCTGCCGATGCTGCTGTACAACGGCTTCTCTGTCCATGATGGTTCCTCCTCCACATCTTCTTCTGATTTCTGGTGCCTGAGACATTCACTTAGCAGCTTATCCTTAGGGGCCATCTTCTTGATGTAAACTGGAACTTTGTTGTTTCATCCTGGATGGTGGCTTTGACGCTCAAACGACACTCCGTTATGTCTGCTGTAAATCCTCGTGAGGTGGATCAGTGGGTGGATGTCTCACCTACTCTTGCCATTCAGCTTGATGTCATCCATGTAGAGGAGGTGGCTGATCATCACTCCACTTCTGAACAGTATCCACAGCCACTCTTTGAGATCCTGGCTGAGAGGGTTGAGGCCTAAGCAGAACATTAGTGGGGACAGAGCTTCCACGTTGGGAAGAGGCAGGTAATTGGCCGATATTTTGGAAGGGACTGCCCTTTCTGGGAATGCCGTCTTGGGTTAGCCATTCCGGGCAGGTCCCATCTGTGAGCAGCTGGTTCGTTTCTTCAGTGCCTGCGGTTCATATCCACGCCTGGTGCTGTCCAACTCTTCATACCTGAGCCACCATCACTATTCTGATGGAGTCTTGTTCTGGGAAGTTGCTGTGGTCAGCTTGTGATCTCCAACCATGGTGGTTTTGTTATTTACCTGTCCTTTAGCAAAACCACAGAGAAGTCGTGTGCAGTCGTGGTTGATGCTGACGGCAGATATCGCTCCAAACTCTGCTCCAGTGGTCTTGGTACCCAGGCAGAGCCGGAGAGCCTGGTTCGTATCTGCACATAAAATTTCAGGATATGTGACTTTTACTATCAATAAGTTAATTAATCAATTAAAAAAAAACACACTTCTAAAAGCTGTGAATATGACAAATTAAGTTTCTCTAGTTCATACATTCCACAGCAGAGCAGAATTAAACAGCACATAAAGGCCAATACAAGCAGACAGCAAATACAGAGATGAAAAAGAAACAAAGTGCAAAACAAAAGCATGACACATGCATAAAGTAAGAAACCACAGTGCACATGAGCAGTGGACTAAATGAACCGACGTAAGTGCGACTGAACAGGAATGGGCGTACCTTTTCCTGTACAAGGCCATCATTACGTCAGCATCATAAAGAGACAGTGGTCAGCTTTGCTGAAATCTAAATCTTGAGTCAAGTCAAAACCAAACATAATTCATGGATTATCATTCACATGTGTGTCATCATTACATGTGTGTGTTTCCCTCTGGAGGTTGTATCATAAAAATCCAAAATAATTTGAAGTGAATTATTACTGTTGTTTACATTATAGTCATCCAGGTGGACTGGGCTGGGTTTGGTGTGTCCCAGTACGTTCCTTCCTGTATGAACATGCCTGATATGTTCAGCTCTGAAGCTCATTATTTCTAGCTTCAAGGATGGCTGGATCAGTATTTCCTAGGAGCAAACCAAGTTCTTTTCCTCCGGTCACCACATTTGATTAAAAACAGCGACACAAGTCAGTTCAGAATGAATCCTATCAAGATAAAGATATGAATCAAGTACGAATGTGCCAGGTCACGTTTGTACATCCCAGGCGTTCCACCAAACAGTCCACAGTCTAACCCCAACCCTAACCACCCAACCTGAGCAAACACAGAGGCGAAGATCAGTTTCATCTGCACACACACGTCAGTACTGTATTTCCGGACTACAAGTCACACTTATTTTTCATAGTTCTGCTGGTCCTGCGACTTATACTCAGGCATGACTCTTATGTTTGTATGAATATATAATTTCACATGTTCTTAAATGTTAATTCACGCTGACCGAGGTGACCGAGGAGTAAACATTACCTACCGCCGCCAGTGGGGGCGCTCCAGGCTTGTGAAGATTCAGGGATGTGTAATGAGATCGAGAGTTTGGTAAACTTGCTCAGCGGTTACTTGCGATCTTGCTATGTAAATTCTTCCTATTCAGCTTCCCAGGAACGTTCTTTATACTACTGTGTAGCTGAATAACGTTAATGTGGTACGTTAACATACGGACACCTGCTCATCCTGTTGATTTGTATTCTATTGCTATTATTATAACTCACCTTTCCAGGTGAAATGTCCGTTCTTGGTCTTGGATTTTGTAAAATAAATTTCCCAAAAAAATGCGACATGTTTTTTTCTTTTTCATGGCGCATGTTTTAATAGATGCAACTTATAGTCCAAAGATACGGTAATTCAGTGGCTTTCAGAGGCTTGTTTTTAATAACTTCTGCCTCTTTCCAAACATTGTCATGTCAGCTATGGTGGATATAATGAACGCGGCGCTCAAACGATGCCCTGAGCCGGTACCACCACGTTCTAAGCCTAATATCTTTCAGTGCATGTGAGAGGGTGACTTGCTTCATAAATCGCATAGTCAATGATGTGATCAGTTTTGACAGTGCGTAAACATAAAACCGGTGTTATAACATCAGCATGAGCTGCCTGACACAGAAAATATAGTAATTATACCAGACCATTGTTAGATGCCACAACACGCACAAGCAGATGACCATGGAGAAAGAATCAGAAAGTAATGAACCTAACCTCTGACAACTCCTGAATTCATGGTGAGATCAGTTGTTCTGCCGTTTCACTGGAGATCATGAAGTTTAATGGAAAAGAAGTCCACATGTGCAGGATCAACACATCTGTGACGTGAAGAACCACCACCTAGCACACATCACTGTATCACCTTAAACTGTGGAAACCTCCATCTAACTAACTAACTAACTAACTAACTAACTAACTAACTAACTAACTAACTAACTAGGAGCCGTATGTGACCAGAATAACAGAGACAAGACTGGTATAAATGCGATATGACCCCCAGAGCCAGAAAATCCATGTCAGGCATGAACACAGACTGAAACAAGGAGTTCCCATCTATGAACTTCTTCTATCACCTGTGTCTGCAGATTAAACGGTTTAAAATGTGAATGATGATCACTAAAGAAGATCGGAACATAATTTGAACTCACCAAAGACCAGAGCCAGACCATGAGATGTTCCCACAGCAATCACTCCGCCCATTGTCTGAAAACGAAATATAAAGAAGAAATACAACACGTGAGAGAGGAGGGGGAGCTGAACAAGAGCACACAGAAAGGTCTACGGAGACACCTGGCACTAAAATGTGCATGGAAGCGCATCATGAGGGACAACATCCGAGCATCCCATCCTGTACGCCAACACGGCTGTCACTTTTGACTGAAAAATGTTGCATTGTTATTTAAATTAAAAAATGTACCACAAACTTCATTTGACAAACTATTTGAAGAATGTGAAGGTGTATACAAAACAAAGAAAAAATGTTAGGTGCTACAAACATGAAGAAGAAATTGACAGAGTTTCAGTGTGGCCACGCCTACTCACGATGAAATGAGTTATAGACCAGAAACAATAGTTCATAAGGCAGTCCATGAGCACGAAGACAATGTGGACACCAGTGTCCTAGACCACCCGCATCCTCAGTGATCTGATCCGAACCTACTCCGGAACGTGTTAAGACCTCGTTCTGGGGTCAGACACCCGGGATCAGATCTCTCAGGATACATGTAATGAACTAGGTCAGAGATTACAAAATAACCTTCTTGTACACAGAGACCTAAGCTTCCTTGTACCACATGCCAGTAATATGTAAAGTTTCCTCGGACAATCAAAACGTTCATTACTGTACGTAAACTATGAAAACTGATATAGCCAGTAACAATGTTGAGGCCATTTACGCAAGACAAAAATATTTTGATTACCATAGAATTGTAATATTATAGATAATTTCCATATGTATATTTGGCTGTTGTTTTGATTGGCTGTTGTCTTGATTGGCTGTGGGAATTTAAGTATTTAAGCGGTAAAGGTGCAGGCATAGAGCAGTTGGAACCTGGTGGACTGAGGAGCAGCACAGTCTTTTGACCTGCACTGCATTTAAGTTAAGTTCAAGATTGTTTTTTTTTGTATGTCATATTTTTGCTTTTAATTAAAAGAACAACAAAAGACAATTCTTGGATCAACTTTTCTTAATATCAGTCGGGTGTCGAGTACAAAAGGAACTCCAGTCCTAAGGGCATTGAGTCAGCAAGGCTGCACTCACAAACAAGGTTAACCTTCATCGTTTCTGGGTTGTTGTTGCACTGACAGACGTGGTACTTACGATGGCAGTCGGCAGTCCCGCATCCACTTTGTCCTGAGACACAAAAGTTTCCATTATGACTCAACACAACATCAACTGTCCTTCACGCCGGTTATCTGAAGCTGTGCATGTGTGTGTGCAGCCTTACAGCAGCAGCTACTATCTGTGCAGAGATGCCCTTCAGCAGACTCAGTCTGAGCACCGAGCCGTGGACACCCGTGTTCAGATCCACAGTCCTCCTCTTCCTTCAGCATGTCACAGAGACAGAAACATTTATTTTACTGAAGCATAAATTAATGTGCAACTGCAAACTTCTAATGTATCACGGTGCAACGGATCATCATGGAACTGATGCCAAAGCTGCTGGACTAGATCCCAAGAGAGTTCTGTCAGGAATGAGATGGGGGAACGTGGTGCCCAAGCAGACACTGTGACCTCCACTGGCCAGTTCTGTCTGTGTGGACCTGCCGTAAAGTGATGAACGAAAAAGAACAAACCAGTGGATTCATCATTCCAGCAGCAGACTCCATGGAGGAGACGAACAGCTGTTGTTGACCTAAGTGCAAAACTGATCTGACAGTGCAATGACATACCAAATAGTCTGCCTGCAACACTGAGTCTCTACTCTAACAAAAGGAGGCAACGTGGCCTCCAACTGATTCAAAAGAGAAGAAACAGAGCTTCAACATGAAAGCGAATCAGCAGCAGTCGTGGAAGAACTTTTATTTATTTCAAATCCGTTTTAGAGTCTTGCCTGAATATTGTCTGATGCCCTGACAAAGGCTGTTTTCATCTGAATTAAAAGACATTTAGAGACAGACTTCTTCATGAGTAAGCAGTTGGTTTTACTATAACCTGCTGCAGTTTCTGGATCCCTTGAAAAACACCGGGTAGGAATCCTGTTTGGAGCAGCGTTCAGAAATACCAGTCAGCTTTTAGGAAAGATGCTCAGAATAGCAAAGAAAGTTTGCAAACAGAAATGCAGATTGGTGATATGAACACTGTTGTTTCATGTGTGAGTGACTGTGAAGAAATGCTGCAATGTTCCAGAGAACTACAGGGAGGATGCCGAGAGCTGCCCTGACAACAGCTCACGTTCTGGCTCTGGACTGCACCTGAAGGCAGCTTGTATTGTAATAGACACTATATAAATACAGATGAATTAAACTGAATAACGTCACCACTCTGCCCGACATGCAGAGCGATATGCTGCCAAATACCTAAATCAACCAAAATTCAGATGGTCTGTTTCACATGTGATGCTTGAAGGTGTTTAAGTGACACGGTACTATCCCGTGTTCTGAGCAGTGTGTCCCTGACAAACGCTTAAAAAGAAGAAGAAGAAAGGATTCCTGCCGTTTGACGTGTGCCGGATCTCCGCTGTCAGAGCTGGCAAGGGAGGACGTGTCACAGGAATGAGTGTCCATGTTGTCGGTATTCATGACGCAGGTATCCTCCAAAACAAATGCATCCTCCTCATTCTCCTCCTGCAGCACAAGGGAAAGAGAGCAGACACGTGTCAAGTGTGAAGGCAAACGGAGAAATACATCAACAACTCAAATAAGCTCCATCATCGACCTCTGAGCTGGGAAGCTCTGACGCCAATGTCAGAACGACAGCGGAGACCACGGGGCAGCCTTAGCCCGGGGCCGCCTTACCCGGGGCCGCCTTACCCGGGACAACCTTAGCCCGGGGCCGCCTTACCCGGGACAACCTTAGCCCGGGGCCGCCTTACCCGGGGCCGCCTTAGCCCGGGGCCGCCTTACCCGGGGCCGCCTTACCCGGGACAACCTTAGCCCGGGGCCGCCTTACCCGGGACAACCTTAGCCCGGGGCCGCCTTACCCGGGACAACCTTAGCCCGGGGCCGCCTTACCCGGGACAACCTTAGCCCGGGGCCGCCTTACCCGGGACAACCTTAGCCCGGGGCCACCTTAGGCCGGGACAATCTTAGCCTGGGGCAACCTTAGCCCGGGGCAACCTTAGCCCGGAGCAGCCTTAGCCCGGGGCCGCCTTAGCCGGGACAACCTTAGCCCGGGGCAGCCTTAGCCCGGGGCAGCCTTAGCCCGGGGCAGCCTTAGCCCGGGACAGCCTTAGCCGAGCTTTAGAACCAAGCACTGTGTAAAGTCAGTAAATACAGGCCGGACACAGATAACCCAGCTTCATTTCAAAAGGTGAGTAAATGATGAGAAACACTTAAAGTGTATACTAGAAGGCAAATCATTTCTTAAGAAGCTACAGAGATTTCAGAAATCAGGAATTTACATTTGCAAATCAACAGCAACAGATCGGTTTTTTGATTGGCTTCAGTTTCCAAAATTAAATGCAGCTTTCAGGGATAGTCTAGACTAGTCTAGACTAATCTAGATTTGCTGCCTGCGTTACAGGTTATTAGAGTATTTCCCACTGGCAAGGCAGCAAATCTGGATGGGTTTGGACCAGAGTTTTATAAAGCCTTTAAGAGGTCCTTGCCCTTCTCTGCTGAGGATAATCTGAGATACAATAAACAACAAACAGCTTTCATTCTCTCTCAGCGAAGCAAATATCTGTATCCTACTAAAAAACCAGCCGAGGATAAAACAGACCCCGGTCACTACAGACCTGGTGCCCAACTAAACTATGATCTCAAGATAATTGCAAAACTTCTAGGAAATTGGCTTGGTAAAAACATAGCCAGTATCATTCACCTGGACCAAACGGGATTAACTCCTGCCAGGCACTCCTTCTGTAATGCTCAAATCCTTATTTATAATATCATTTATGCAGATTACGGCAAAGATGCTGTCCTCAGGTGCTCACAAGGCATTACATGTGATTGTGTGGTCTTGCCTAATTTCAACAAGAGATTTGCATTTGGCGACACTTTCGTAGAATAAGTCAAAATACCATAAAGCAACCAAAAATCCTCTATTTTACTTGGGCAGCACAGAGACCCGTGTGACCTTGCATGTGAACAACCTCCTCATACTGCCCCATCTATGATTGGTCACCAAACTGCTGGTTGCCTATATAAATAAAATCAGCGTTTTTTAAAAGAAGAACTTTACCGAAGAAACAGGATATCTAAAGCTCACCTTCATAAAGCTTCGTAACACGGAGGTGTGCGACTACCCGTTTTCAAACAAGACGACTGGGCAGCTAACTCCAGGGCTCGTACCTGCCGGAAGTGTGGAGGTCCAAAGGCTGAGGGAAAACCCTTCACGGCTACAGCTGGGAGCTGCTGCTGTTAAATATCCGTCCTTGTTCCAACTCTGTTCCAGCAGCCAAATTAGATCAGTGGAACGTCATCATGAAAAACTCCTTGAGAATACTAAATCGGATAAAAGCAACTCGCCGGGTTCCCAGCTTCTCCAGACACACCCGTTTATCAGCATCACTCATTTTTAGAGGGGATGTTTGCAGTGTGAGGAGGGAGGGGCATTGCAACCTTTTCCCATCTGTACAGTAACAACCAGTTTGCATCATTTGCTCAGCTAAGAACTACATTCACGCCAAACTCACTCTTTTGTTGCTACCTCCAAGTGAAACACTCTGTCAAGGAGAACTGCCCTCATGACCTGTTACGCCCATCTGAGCAAACACAGTCCATCCACAGGGGTTTGGATGGCATCAAACTCTGTCACATTAAGTTGAGTGTATGGTGTCTCCCCCTCCAGCAGCCCAACCGTGTCGTAGGTACAGTAGCTCTAGGTCTTAATGCTCTGGCCTCCCACGTTCACCACGTGGTCAGAGATCTGGGTACGACCCTTAACAGCAGTGTAAAATTTGATAAACAGATTGTCAGTTGTCAAGGCAAGCTTTTATCAACTTCGACTCCCTGCTAAAGTCAAACCCTTCCTGCAACATAGGTCCTTCTGCACAGCACCAACTCGACTGGCTTTTGTTTACCACCTCCCGTTTCTGCTTTTCATCTAGACAATCGCAAGAGGAGCCACAACAAACCAGACCATGCCAGTGTTCTTGGAGGGATGCTGAGCGAGGATGTGTTGAACCATGTCCAGAGTGACCAGCACATCCAGCTGCTTCTAGATGATGCACGTGAGGCAAGGCAGCAGGAGGCAAGGGAGCAGGAGGCAAAGCAGCAGGAGGCAAGGCAGCAGGAGGCAAAGCAGCAGGAGGCAAGGCAGCAGGAGGCAAGGCAGCAGGAGGCAAGGCAGCGGGAGGCAAGGCAGCAGGAGGCAAGGCAGCAGGAGGCAAGGCAGCAGGAGGCAAAGCAGCAGGAGGCAAGGCAGCAGGAGGCAAGGCAGCAGGAGGCAAGGCAGCAGGAGGCAAGGCAGCAGGAGGCAAGGCAGCAGGAGGCAAGGCAGCAGGAGGCAGCTCTGCGAAGGGAGGAGATCACCCAGAACGCTGCCTTCAATCGGGCATCCCTCACCGTGCTGGGCGAGCTCGTTCAGGCGATGAGCGGCCGGCGTGTTTGGCCCACTCCCCCCCATCAGTTTCTTTTTTTTTTTTTCTTTTCCATTAGAGATGTAAAAAATATTTGGCATACTATGTAAATAGTGTGGACTTTGTTTTATTTGTAATAAACAATTTACTGACAGATTTTCATCGTGGTTGTCTCTTGTAATACAAATATAAACACATAACTGACATTTTTGTCCAATGATGGCTCACGGCGGGAAAGTAAGTTTTCCGTACTGGCTGAAGCCATCACATGAAGACTGTTTCTGTATATGCCAACGTACAAGACCAATATATCAAAGAATTCCAAATAATTAGTGTCCCATTAAACAACCAACACCAAGTACGTCATGGTTAATTCTGTTCATCAAATTTCACCAAGCAGAAACTGATTTATCACACTGCTGGATTATTAAACAGCTTTTGATTTAACCCCAGATCTTCGTAACCTTGACAAAGTAAAATTAAACAAAAGAGGCAAAATCTGCAAGAGGTGCAAGTTTATTGTTGAAAATCACACTGAGATACACTAGAGGTACGCGTGCAGATGCATGACCTGAAAGGTAAAAAGAATATTCATTACACTGCTTCAAAGCGTCTCGCACATCCACGCCCCCCTCCTCTACACCCGGAGCCACCGCCACCACAAGCTCCAGGGCTGCAGGTGCGTCCCAAGACATTTCACAATCCCTGCGTCACTTTCAGATGATGCCGAGCACAAGTCGGCACCATGCGGACTTCAAGCCTTCCTTCCAACCTGCCAAAAGTACTTTCTACAACCACTAGGCCTGTTTTAGGGAAACAAAAATAAATTAAATTGATTCTCAAACATTGCACAGGAAGCGGACGTTTCTTCAGACATCCTGAAGTTCTGCACACATTCCATGAAAGAAGCAACAATAACATCCCACCACTGGGAAGTTCGATTAAACCTCCGGAGTGATCCTGTCTTTCACCAAACCTGCCAGACTTTGCTCACCGACCGACCCACTTAGGCACATGCATGTTACAGTCATTGATTATTTTTCTAGATGGTGTGTTGGCAGCTGTCTCGTAACTGATAACGTGGTTTCTACCACCGGGTCCCATTTACTTGTGAATATGTTCAAGAATGATTTTTTTGGTAGGAGGGCCTGGTGCTTCGTTTCTTCAGGCACAGCCAGATCAACTCTCAGTGTTCCTCGATCCAGCGTAGGATCACGTCTAAAGCGTGAGCTTTGTCTTTTCATACTCTTATTCTTTTTCAAAGTCACAATTTCTTCTGCAAAGGTTTGCGTTTGACAAAATTGCAGGTGGTCCAACATAAGTTTCTGTGCTCTCCTAGAGCTTTTGAAGGCTTTAATTTTACTTTCAACCATTTCTTCATGCTTTGCTTGAGCCTTTTCCTTGTGTCATATGTTTGTAAGCATTTCCTTTCGTTTGTTTTTCAGATGCTGCAGGAGAACTTTGAAGCGGAGGAACCACGCCGCTGTTCTCTGGAGTTTGGTCCTTGTTAAAAACCGTGAATGAGAGCATCCGATCACACCGACTGTACCGTTCTCGTTGTTGATTTCTGGATCACTGTGACACATTAAACCAATGTAATTAAGACTGTGGTCATCTTTCCTCAGTGTCAAGAAGAAACTGACAACCGTTTATCCAAGCATGATTTTTCAGAAAGCCCTCAACTGTCATTCCACAGGAGGCTGGATTAACGTTGGCGTTGATGGGGATCCACCGATTAACAGCAGTGGGCTCTGCAAATCGCACTGGAGTCAAACAACATCTGGAATCTTTTTGTATGCATTTTAAAAACGAAGCACCGTCTGTCCAAAACACTGATGTTTGCAGTGGGAACCAGGCCACCACAGGAACCAGAGGAAGTTGGAGTCCTCTGTGTCCACTGATTTGATGGTACGTTCCTTCCATGTCTGACGTTACTGCGACCTGACGAAAAGGAATGAGGACTCCTAACAATGTGTTTGTGAGGGTTGGCCTTGAATTAGGTCTTCATTCAAAGAGGTGCCTTGGAACTGTGCAGAGCCATCAAATACATCACGTAACTTGGGTTTCTTTGGGGTCGTACTCCATGCTGAGGCAAGTACCACACTTTACCTTCCTCTGCGACACCTTCCTCTGCATACCCCTTTTGATGACCTGTTCCAGAAAGTCTCTGTACTCCTGGTGAAGGCTGGAGGCTTTAAGGAACGTTCTTTTTAAAGCAGAGGGGCCGACGTTCTGCCAACTCACAGTTGTTTGGCGTCAAGATGTCAGCCTGGGAGTTTCAGTTGGTAATGCCCATCCTTGACGGGATTTGAATGAGCCGTTTGTCTTCTATGGACATTTCAGACGTTGCTTCGTACAGGCTTTCTGGGAAGTCGTTCTAATTTAGGATCACAGTTCTCTTTGGAGAGCTGACGTTGTGGTGCCACCAGGAACTAAAACAAAAGCATGTTTGGATACAGCCGCTGCTGCTGTTCATCAGTCTGACTCGCACTGGTGTACTGGCTACCGTCTGGGTGTGGTGGGACGTTTCAATGAGCAGATTTTGCAACTCAGTCAGTTTCTGCCATCTCTGCTTTAACGACCTTTGTTCACACACCCAAAACAGATTCAGTTGGCTTTGAGGAATTCAACTTTGTTCCTGTTCGGATCTTTACAGTTTTCAGTTGCATGTTCTGCATCTGTTTGCAGTACAGGCATGTTTTGGTTTGTGCTGCTAGGACAGGTGTCGGGTTCGAGTCGTGTCTTCCTTTGCAGTTCAAGTGAAGCTACTTTTGTATGCTGGGCCAGACGTCTTCTTGGGAACCACCTTCTTGCCTTCCTTTAATGTTACATCTTGAATATTTCCAAATAGGGGATCACATGCCATGTTGAATAGTTTCCTCTTTCCTTAGTATGCTCATAAGCAACACAACTCAAAAAGGAAGCTTTGAGATAAGAGTGCGCATGTGAGATGGATTACTCATGTCATTCAAGGCTTCAGCGTCAGTCATGGCACCAGGACAGCAGTGCATAAATAATGCATATTCCTTCAGGGCAGTTTCATCTTCTCATTTGAGGGGGGACCAGTTTAAAGCCTTTTCCTGATAGGCTGAAGGAATGATGATGTCATTTCCAAAGAGCTGTTGTAACAGCTGTTTTGCTTTCATGCATCCTCTCTTTTGTCCCATGTGGGGTTAACTTCTCACCAGTACCTTGGGGTGTCCTTCAGTATATAGTACATGCAATCATTACTTGTCTTATCTTCACTGCAGTGCTTGAAGGTTTGAATAAAGTTAGAATCCCTTTTGGGGTTAGTTTGAATTTGTTCTTTATTCAGCATTTCTGTTAATTCATTTTGCTCTTCTTCTCCGGCGGCTGATCCTCTCCGGCGGCTGATCCTCTTCCAAAATTTGGTTTGTGAAAGTTGTTTGAAGGGTTCTTACTTTTGAAAGTATGTTTGTTTGTTTTTTTTACTTGTAGTGGCCATTTGTCAAAGGGGAAAAAAATTCAAACAGTTTGTTCAAAAGGTTTCAAATCCCGTTAAAGCCACAGATGCACCGGGTCATACACATTCTCTCCAGTGCATTACCTGCTGCAAACACCTGGTCACCTCTATTAGATCCTGCCATACCTGACTTTAACTGCCCCAAGTGTGACCCAAAAAACAAACAGAAATAAAAATAATTAGCTTATAAAATCGCTCCATCAACTGTCATTTTGACACCAAGTTTTACCAGAGACAGGAGAACACTGATGTATTTTTTTTTTATTTTTGATTAAAAAAAAAAATCTGAGCACCGATGACTGAGCTTTTCTATAGAGTATACCCTGACAGAAGGAGTTTTTGTCTTTTCGAGGCTCATATCTCAGGTTTAGTAACCAACTGAGCTTTTACAGGCATATTGGGGGACAGAGCATAGCTTTTCCTACATTTTGAGCATAACTCTGAAACTCTAGTGTAAAACTGGGGAAGTAAATTCAGCTGAAATCCAAAAGATCCTTGAAATCTTGAGCCGTTCTCTCACTCTAAGGCTACGTTCACACTGCAAGTCTTAATGCTCAAAACCAAGTTTTTACCGTAATCCTTTTTTTTTTTTACATCATCATTTTAATGTGACCTTCATCTCACTTAAGTGCGACTGTGCGCAGCCCTGAAGGGACACACGACGCCACCTAGTGGGTGGTGTTTACGGAAGTAAAGAAGGATGCTTCACGTGTTTGTCTAGCAAGTTGGAACCAACCAAGTTATGCCCAACTGATGAAGGACAGAAGAAGCTTGAGGAAAATGAGCACAAATGTTAACGGCGGCGTGTTGAGCAGCAGTGGCTGCCGCCGCTGTACAGAGGTGTGTGTGGATGTGGACTCGGAACCAGCGGTGGTGGAGCACCACGAGGGTCTTCACGACATGGACTTATCCATAATTTCAGGACGTCAACGAAAACTTGGAATACATCTGTCAGCGCTTTTCCCCAATGAAAGTGGCCTAGGTTGGATTTTTGGGGGGGAAATTAAAAAAAAAAAAAACAAACTAAGAATTTAGCTGAAGGTAAGTGGAAGTTTTTAAGCAAACAAGTAGTAGTGGAAGACAGTAAAATAAAGAGAAACAACACTCTAGGTGATTGAATGCTGTTGCCACAGCTCGACATTAATTGTTGGATTATGTTAAAACGAGTCAGAAAACAACTGCAAAATGTAGAGAAAAAGGCTTAAAACCGACTAAATGTGGTGATGGTATTTGCAATTAGTGCACATCAGCAACACGTGACACTGAAACAAGATAAAAAGCTTACATTTAAGGAGGAGTTGCAGAACAAATGCAGGTGTGAACATTAATAAGCTGAATCCTGGCTGAATTAGTCTGAACCTGGATTTAAACAAGTGACCTAGAGTCACCTTAAACAAGTGCTTGAACCATTGAGCCTTCCAACTGGGAAAAAAAAGGAAAAGGAGGCAGCACGATGCAATTATGGTTAATAAACCACAGCTGATGGTGGAACAAAGAAAGTGCACGTTTTAGAAGAAGCAGTTGCTGAACTAATTTGCAGCGCACATTCAATTTTCAGGGAAAATGTTGGGAAAGCCTGAACATCCTTAAAAGTATCAGGATTTGAGGAAAACGAGGATCAACCACATCGCTGTTCCATTCGTGGTCCAAGATCTCCACCTGCTGGTCGGTCATGGAAGGCCATACCCAACACTACCTGCATCTCTATGTTGCATTTACGTAGCTGCAGAGTACTTGAATTTCCCTCGGAATGAAAAATGTTTCTGTCTATTATCTGAATGGGGTTTGCAGGGTTCCCTGCGTCCCCATTACACCTCCGATACGACCTCCCAAACCACACAGTCGCTGAAATAACACACGGGCGGCGCGCCTGCGCGGGCGGCACACACAGATGAAGCCCGATCTCAGCTGTTTTCATGGACGGGGGCGTTTGTACCTGACTGAGGATGCTCTCCAGGGTGGGAGGCGTGTCCACCTGAGGAATGTCAAACTCCTTATCATCGATCTGAGAACAGAAGTGGAAAAAAACAAGAGGGTTGATGAGAACGCAGCTTTTGTTACTCCGCAGGACAGACAGACTACTCAGACTGTGTTCATCCGTGTTCAACAGGGTAACCACTTCCCAGAGAAGGACTGCGGTCTGTCAAACACTCGCTTCAGTCTGGAAGCTCCTCCAGGAGACTGCACACACCTTCACACTTTAAATGTCATGTGACCAGAAGCAACAAGACTAGAGACCAACAGGGGGGCAGCTGCTCATCAGAAGGACCCGACTGACCCGCGGGAGGGACAGTGGACCGTTTCAAAGACCCCAATGAGGACAGCAGGTTTTTACAGACACAAAATGACCAACAAGGACAGAAAGTCCACAACCCGCCAGTAAACCACACGGGGTCGTTACGAAGACGGTAAAAACGGCGCCCAAGAGGGACAGTGGGGCATTACAGTTCAAGTGAGTTTTCCCCTGTCCATTCTTGACAGTACGCATCTCACGATACACACCAACGTTCTGCCTCTGCTTTTAACCGTCACTAGTTTCACCAGGAGCAGCGGGCTGCTGTCCCAGCACCCGGGGAGCAGTTGGGAGTTTAGGGCCTGGCTCAGGGGCCCACAGTGATTCACCGATGTCGCCAGCCCAGGGACTTGAACCTGGGTCCTCCAGGCCCACCACTAGGTTACTAGGACAACCACTGGATTTGAACCCACGCCTCCAGGGGAGACTGCGACCTGAACACAGCGCCTGAGACCGCTCAGACATCCTGACTAGTCCTGATCTGCCTGTAGCGGTCTGTGTGGCAGCGGACCTGAAGAAACCTCCGACTGAAGGCGTGATCGCTCTATGCAGCTCTAGAGGCTCTGGAACAGTCAGAGCAGAGCCAGCTCCTTCACCGTTTAGGTCAGCGGCGCTGGCGCCGCTGACAGACAACTACAGAAGTCTCCTCAACAGGCTCGTAGAAGGTACAAACCGCTGGCAGCAAACGCTGAAGCGCCTAAACTTCCTCAACAAGTACCGTTTGCTCTGTTCCTTCGTGTGGCCAGCATCAGTGCCGTGTCTCCAGTCCCGCCGGCTGTTCAGGTGAACACTCAGGTACCCCTACTCCTCCACCACCTCCGCCTCTCCCAAGTCTTGTTTGCGTGGAAGCTGAGGTGATGTTCCCACACCAAGCACCCACTGCAGAGTAATCTGAGTATTTCTGCAGGTGACAGGCTGCTCCCCACCTGGTCAGACACGCAACACCAGGACCTCGGTGCTACAAAAACGCCGAAGACCCAGATGATGGAGAGTGGCACATTACAACGCCCCAAGTGACCCAGATGGAGGACGGCGGGTCAGCGCGAGGACCACGACCCCCAGCACGGACGGCGGCTCAGTGAGCAGCGGACAGGCGCACCGGGACGGACCAGTCGGCAGAGCCGAGCCAGCACCGGAGCGCCACCGGCTGAACTCGGGTCTCCAGCAGCTCCACCTGAAAACTCAGCTGGGACCGAACCTGCGTGACGCTAGACGGTGCGCGGTCACGTGTGCTACGTCAGCCGCGCGTGCACGCCGCTCCGTGCTCTTCGCTCTTTAACCAAGGCCACTTGTCTTACCGAGTCCATGTCGCCCACGTTGAGCTGGGAGGAGGCGGAGCGGAGGCTCCCCGAGTCCGGAGACCGAGACATTTCTACTTTTTTACGACGCTCCTGCTCTTTGGCACCTCCTTATCTTCTTCTCCGCGGCTTCACTGGCAGGAAATCCCGCACAGCGGCTCGATACCACCACCAAGTGGCGATTAATGGGGGCTTGCTCAGTGAACATGCACAGTTCAGAACATTTATACCGTTTTTTGATTTTATACTCATACAAAACTTATTTCATGCTTTATTTTCTTCTCTGCAAATCCTGTTTATGCAGAGTCTTGTGCTTCACTCTGGTTCTTAAACTCCAGCTCGCCTTTGCACCACCATCAGGTGTTTCTGATGTACCCCTTATTGTGCAGCATTCTCTTCCTTATTGGAAATACTTACCCTAGTTTGCTGCAGAATTTGGACAGTTCAGTGGGTTAAGCATTTGTTTCATAAACTCATGTGGTAGTTGTGTCCACTGGTTTGAAACCACACATGCACAATTTCAGCAAAGTTCAGGATTGCTGATCCCTTTTAGTAATTCTGCAAATTCATACCATCGTTTCACTATCAGCTGTTGCTCAATACAAATTTTCTAGTTATTTTTTCCAACTTCTTACATCATTTATATATTCTTACACCTAAAAACATCCACATATTTTAGTTATTTCAGCAATTCAGGTGTAAAAAAATTCAGTGTAGTGGGTTTCATGGCACGACAGGACAGGACTGCACAAACATCTTTTGTCAGTTTTTTTTAATTATGCAGAAAGGAAAGTGCTATCCTAGTTATGAGTTACACACAGGAAGGAAAAAGCGCTGCTCCTCTCTTTCCATCATCTTAAATTGTTGTTCCACACCCCTGGCCCCTTCCTTTTGCCCAAATATCCGTCTGTCATCCCCTCAATACCCACGGCCCCATTTTGATTGGTTGGCTGCTTTTCATGCGAATAGATCATTATTTTTCCAAGTAGTTCAGTAGTTCAACTTTCACACTAACAACTGACTTACAAAGAACATTTCAGAATTATGGCAAAAAAAACCCCCCTGCCCTTGCCACTGCATTCATACAGAAGATCCAGTAGTCCGTGATGCATTGGGTGGAGCCCTCAATATCATCCCTGAAGGAGTCCAACACTCCAGTTAGTGGATTGGAAAAGTCCCTGAGGATCTCCTCATCCCCATCTAGCCACTTCCTTGAGAAGCGTATTGTAGTCGGCTGCCTCCTTACCAGAGGAGTATATGGGGGGTGACAGGCAGATCAGGTTGTAGTCGGACCTTTCCAGTGGCGGGAGAGGGGACGCAGTGTGTGTACAGTTTCAAAATGAGAGAATTTTGATTTTGTAGCCTGGAACAGGTAAATAATCTTCAAAATAAGCACCCGGTTTAAAATGTTGAGTTATACAGCTATAGTGTTCAGTGCGTGGCATCTGGTTGTCATGAGGGGAAAAAAACACTTTCAATACTGATATTAATGGCACTGACTGTTATGTCGTTGTGGTTGATTGTTTCAAAGCCAAGTCTTGGTGGACTGAATTATACCTCGACTTACCAAGGGTATTCAATTGGATATACAGCAAGAGGAGGAATACGTGAACAGGTATCAAGTCCATCATACACAAGGGAACATAAAACTGATCTGAAAGTGTCCAGGTACAGCAAGTGTGACATTTCAAAGATTAGTGGACCTTGCAGCAAGATTGAAATTAAAGAGCAATAAAACAAATAGCTTTCTACTACAAAGTGCTTGGTTCCCAAGAGACAACCTCTGGCAGGTCCTACTCCACCAGCTGAGGGCTTGCCAATGCTATAGGTCTCAAATGTTTACATTACCACTGGAAACCTGATTCTGGAGCCTTAATGCAAGGACCAAACTTTGGCAGTTTGAAACAGACAATTTCATTTAACAGGATGCCAAGTTTTCCTCTATGAAAACAGTCAGCCTTTGAAACCCTGCAAGTTCACCATTTTGCTGAGTGCGTTTTCACCTTAATACTGGTCATTCCCAACACAGGCACGTTAAAGATCAGACAGTACAAGAGTTATAAGAATATACCTGTATATTGGCCCTGGCCTCAGTTCAATAACGCTTGCTTGCCTTCCATCCACCTATTCAACACTAGCTTCTGGGTGGTGCATATTCTAGGTCAAGTTTGAAAGTGACCCACATGGTGTGCACCAGAGCCTAGCCTGAGGAGTCCAGTTAGTGACCTCGCCCTTCACTTCTGATTCACAGTGAACTAACCCCACCCGCTTTTGAAGCCAGCATAGCCGGTGTGAAAGTATGTCTGTTGTCAGGTTGGTCCACATCGTCCCGTACAACACCACTAAAACCATAAACCATAGTGGCAGCAGCTGCATGTTCCCAGCACTGATGTTGCTGTTTGTTGTACAAGGTGCACAAGGACAAAAACTGAGGCACAGTAACTGAAGAACGGTAAACAGATTGAAACTGCAACAGAGCTTAGATTTCTTTGGTCATTTTGGACACCCTCACCTTGAGGCAACTGGAACAGCAGCCAAAGCACCTCTTCAAAGAGGACCTCGTTTTGCAGCCAGGAAGCCTTTTATGTCGCCCTTATCCTTAGCCTCCACAACTCCCTGGACTACCATGTCCTCAAACGTCTCATTGACCACCTATAGAGAGACCATAAAATGAGTCTACATCTCAGGCTGATCTTTTTAGAACAAATTGAGAACTCCTTTTCTACCTCCAACTTTGGTGGCAGTTTAAAGCTTCCTCAATGAGCTCAAGAACTTCTTCAGAAGGTTTGAAGAGCTGCACAACACCCCCGTGAGGAGAGCTACCCCTCAGCCCTATGAACTGCCACTCGGGCTCGAAACCAGCCCTGAGGAAGGTCAGTGCACGGAAAGCCTGAAGAGAGCGGAGACGACAGGGAAGAAGATCATCGGACTTCTCTCTGCCACTCCTTACCCTTTTAACTGAAACCTACAAATTACAGAAAAAGTGTCACGTTAAACTTCAACAACTTTGCATTCCAGGATTGATTACTTTAACTTACTTAACGTTTTTAATTTTTCTAATTGGCATCACCTGTTGGGGATGAGAGCATTGGATCAACCTTTGGAAATTCGAGTGGCTCTGCTTGTTTGACGTGCGTCATGCTTCAGGTTGTTACATACTCCACAAGCAAAGAGAAATTAGATTATTTGTCAATGTGACAAGAATAAAGTTAGTTCTGGCAGGACATTTAATACTTGATGAAAAACTCAAGTGCAACTAGTGTCTGTAGAAAACGACGGCCTGAACTGACCAGGCTGCTCAAGCTGGCCAACCAAATGGTGCTGGTGTGTTTCCTGGTTTCTACGTGTTTTGGGCAGTTCAGCAGTTTACTGCACATAAGCAGTGGTCCTGCTGATCAGCACTGTACAGGAGCTGGTCAGGTTAGTAAGATCTTGAGTTGGTTCTAGTCCACTGCTCTATGCTCTTCTATATTTTCTCAACTCCACTAAAACCACTAAATAAGGCTTCTTTTAAACAAGTCTAGAAAAAAATAATTGAATGTAAAACAAAGACTAGGCATACAGGCTGATGTCATTCACATGGAGGAGGTGGCTAATCATACAAGTTCTTCAGAACCTGTGACCGAAGCCAAAGGCTTCAGGCCTATGCAGACCAGCAGGGGGGCAGAGCATCTGCTTGGCATATGCCTCACTTAATGGTGACTTGTGCAAGTGGCTTTGCCTTGGATTCTAGAGGCGACTTCCACAGTCCGAATGAATTCTCGATGAAGGATCTCAGTTTCCTCTTGATGTTCCAATTATGGTACAAGAGTGCCACATAATGGTCAGATTTATCTACACACACACACACACACACACACACACACACACACACACACACACACACACACACACACACACACAATAAGCATAGATTAGAACGATAGTTGTAAACTCAAAAACCATCTAAAAGTACATTAGAAACATCAAGAACCAAAAGGTCAAACTCTGCATAGCAACAAACAACCTGTGTAAACAGGTTTTGCAGGAAAAAAAAGCCTCAAATAACTACAGCATCTTAATACTAAAATGTTTGATAGGCAGTGCAGCCACACTGTGCTCCTACTTATGGTAGACCCCATTTTCAGTTTTGGAAAAGCTTGAATACCCTTAAAAGTATCAGGATTTGAGGAAAACAAGGATCAACCACGTCGCTGTCCCAGTCATGGTCTAAGAGCTCCGCCTGCTGGTCAGTCATGGTAAGAGATATGTAGCGCTACCTGACTTGTCAACACTTTGTTGTCAGACACACACTGAAAAGCTGCCGGTGTGAAGTTACCATGGAGACTAATGAGCAGGCAGGATGAGACAGACACGAATGCATGGTCTGAAAGTTAATAATGCTGTAGGAAAACAGTTTGTCCTATTCTGTCCTTAGGCAGTCTCTGAGTAAAGACAAGAACACAGTTGCAACCTAAACCTGTGGAAGAGCAGGGAGAGTGTTCAGCTTCCTGACGGCCTGGTGGACGAAGCTGTCCTTCAGTTGGCTGGTTCTGGCCCGGAGGGTCCGCAGCCTCCTCCCTGATGGCAGCAGACTGAAGAGGCTGTGTGACCGGTGGGTGGAGTCTCTCACAATGCTGAGGGCTTTGCGAGTCAGACGGGTCTGTAGATGTCCTGAAGTGAGGGGAGAGAGACACCAACGATCTTCTCAGCTGCTCTCACGACGCGTTGGAGAGACTTGCGGCAGGTTGCGGTGCAGCTCCGTACCACACGGTGATGCAGCTGGTCAGGATGTGGTGCAGCTCCGTACCACACGGTGATGTAGCTGGTCAGGATGCTCTCGATGGTGCCTCTGTAGAAGGTTACCTGATGGCGCATTGGAGAGACTTGCGGCAGGTTGCGGTGCAGGATCCATACCACACGGTGATGCAGCTGGTCAGGATGCTCTCGATGGTGCCTCTGTAGAAGGTTACCTGATGGGGGCGGGGCTCTGGCTCTGCGCAGTTTGCGGAGGAAGTAGAGACGCTGCTGTGCCTTCTTGGCGAGTGATGCGGTGTTAACAGTCCAGGAGAGGTCCTCTGAGATGTGGACACCCAGGAACTTGGTGCTGCTCACCCTCTCCACAGCAGCACCGTTGATGTTCAGAGGAGCATGCTGGGTGTGTTGTCTCCTGAAGTCAGCAACAATCTCCTTGGTCTTCTCCACGTTCAGGGAGAGATTGTTGTCTGCACCACTCAGCCAGGCGGCTCACTTCGCTCCTGTAGTTTGACTCATCGTTGTTGTTGATGAGACCCACCACAGTCGTGTCTCCACAAACTTTACGAAGAGGTTGGAGCTGTGCATCGGTGTGCAGTCGTGGGTCAGCAGGGTGAAGAGGAGGGGGCTCAGCACACATCCCTGGGGGGCCCCTGTGATCCGTGTGATGGTGCTGGATGTGTTGCTGCCGACCCGTACTGCCTGTGGTCTCCCAGTCAGGAAGTCCAACAGCCAGTTGCACATTGAGGTGTTGATCCCCAGCTGGTCCAGTTTGTGAATGAGCTGCTGGGGGACGATGGTGTTGAATGCTGAACTGAAGTCGATGAAGAGCATTCTTACATAAGCGTTTCTGGTGTCCATATGTGTGAGGGCTGTGTGGAGGGCAGTGGAGATGGCGTCGTCAGTGGACCGGTTGGAGCGATATGCGAACTGGTAGGGGTCCAGAGAGGGGGGGGGGGCAGCCTTGATGTGATGCATGACTAGCCGTTCAAAGCACTTCATGATGATGGGAGTCAGTGCGACTGGACGGTAGTCGTTGGAGCAGGAGGGAGATGACCGTTTTGGGACCGGACGGATGTTGGTGGCTTTGAAGCACGTGGGAACCACCGCCTGACTCAGTGACATGTTAAAGATGTCTGTGAAGACATCCGTGAGTTCTCCTGCACAGTCTCTCAGTACATGACCAGGTATGTTGTCAGGACCCGGAGCTTTGCGGGCGTTGATCCTGCTGAGGGATCTCCTCACAATGTCCGGTGACAGCGTCAGCACCTGGTCGCCGGGAGGGGGTGGTGCTTTCTGTGCGGCGATGGTGTTGTGTGCCTCGCAGCAGGCGAAGAAGGTGTTCAGCTCATTCAGCAGGGATGTGCTGCTCTCACAGGTCTGCGGTGGGGGCTTGTAGTCCGTAATGGTCTGAATCCCTCGCCACAGGCTCCGTGTGTCCCTGCTGTTGCTGAAACGGCGGGCTATCCTCCTGGAGTACCGTCTCTTAGCCTCCCTGATGCCATGGGACAGGTTGGTCGTAGCTGTCTTTAGACCCACTTTGTCTCCAGCTCTGAAGCCAGCGTTCCGAGCCTTCAGGAGTCTGTGGACTTTCTTTGTCATCCACGGCTTCTGGTTGGCTCTGACTTTGATGGTTCTGGAGTCTGTTACATCATCGATGCACTTGGCGATGTAGGCGGTAACAGACTCTGTGTACTCCTGGAGGTCTGTGGTGTTGTTGGTGGTGGCAGCTTCTCTGAACATGCTCCAGTCTGTGGTACTGAAGCAGTCTCGGAGTGCCTCTGTGGACCCCTCTGGCCACACCCGGACCTGCTTCCAGAATCTGCTTCCAATATCAGCTGAGGCGTTTAAGCCTCAGCTGATATTTTGTGCATGACTCGTGCATGCTCGACTCCAACCAGTGACCACCTGTACCAGGACACATTCTTGACTTACTGAACTACACAAGCGTCAGAGTGACATGGAGAAATGTTTCCAATGGAGAACAGAATGCAGCGTGATACTGACTGTACAATAAGCTCCACCTGCTGGTCAGTCATGGTAACATCAATCTACCCGTCTCCTCAGTACTTTGTTGTCATGACTGGTGGATGTGGGACCCTGATGCAGGAGCCTGAGGCGGCAGGTGCTCCAAAGAAAAAAAACAAAACAAAACAAAAAAAATGTGATTTTATTTAAACTTAAAATGGTGCAAATCATCTCTAACCCTTCTGGAGACTCACCATCACAAAACCATAACAAATATGCTTTGTATAAAGCATAAAAATGTTAACACTAGTATAAACCTATGAATCTATAAAAAAATTAAAATACACATACAACCATGCATACACACCTTTGAATTATAGAATCCCTTGAAAATAAATTTATATAAATAAATGGATCTGTTATAGTAGGCAGCACGGTGGCTTAGTGGTTAGCACTGTTGCCTCACAGCAAGAAGGTTCCCGGTTCAATTCCCGGACCGGTGGGTCTTTCTGTGTGGAGTTTGCATGTTCTCCCCGTGCTTGCGTGGGTTTCCTCCGGGTTCTCCGGCTTCCTCCCACAGTCCAAAAACATGCTGTGTAGGTTAATTGATCTGTCTAAATTCTCCCTAGGTGTGAATGTGAGTGTGATTGGTTGTTTGTCTTCCATGTGGCCCTGGATAGACTGGCGACCTGTCCAGGGTGGACCCCTGCCTTTCGCCTGATATGCGTCGGGATAGGCTCCCCCGTGACCCGGAAACGGATAAAGTGGGTATAGATAATGGATGGATGTGAATGCGAGCGTGATTGGTTGTCCGTCTTTGTCTGTGACCCTGCGATGGACTGGCGACCTGTCCAGGTGGACCCCTGCCTTTCACCAACTATGGGATAGACTCATGGGAAAGACCCCCGTGACCCGGAGTAAGCAGGAACAGATAATGGATGGATGGATCTGTTATACATTTATGTACACAACTCTATAAAATGAACCTCTACCCAATGAGCACACACCTGTCTGTATAAACATACCTGTGTACATGCACACTTTGTATTTATGAAAAAAAGAAAAACAAAACAGATTGTAAAGTAATATCATTTTAACCCTACATTTTAGCATTGTAAAATCATGCACACAGACATTCACATTCAACTACACACTGATACTAACATAAACATTCACACTACACTACATTATATACTACACTATATACTATATACTACATACACTACATTATACACTACACTATATACTATATACTACATACACTACATTATATACTACACTATATACTATATACTACATACACTACATTATATACTACACTATATACTATATACTACATACACTACATTATACACTACACTATATACTATATACTACATACACTACATTATATACTACACTATATACTATATACTATATACTACATTATATACTACACTATATACTACATTATATACTACACTATATACTATATACTACATACACTACATTATATACTACACTATATACTACACAATATACTATATACTACATACACTACATTATATACTACACTATATACTATATACTACATACACTACATTATATACTACACTATATACTATATACTACACTATATACTACACTATATACTATATACTACATACACTACATTATATACTACACTATATACTATATACTACATACACTACATTATATACTACACTATATACTATATACTACACTATATACTATATACTACATACACTACATTATATACTACAGTATATACTACATACACTACATTATATACTACACTATATACTACACACACTACATTATATACTACACTATATACTACACACACTACATTATATACTACACTATATACTATATACTACATACACTACATTATATACTACACTATATACTATATACTACATACACTACATTATATACTACACTATATACTACATACTACATACACTACATACTATATACTACATACACTACATTATATACTACAGTATATACTACATTATATACTACATACACTACATTATATACTACATACACTACATTATATACTACACTATATACTATATTATATACTACACTATATACTACATACACTACATTATATACTACACTATATACTATATTATACACTACATTATATACTACACTATATACTACATACACTACATTATATACTACACTATATACTACATACACTACATTATATACTACATACACTACATTATATACTACATACACTACATTATATACTCCAGTATATATTATACTATATACTACATACACTACATTATATACTACAGTATATATTATACTATATACTACATACACTACATTATATACTACAGTATATATTATACTATATACTACATACACTACATTATATACTACAGTATATACTTTACTATATACTACATACACTACATTATATACTACAGTATATATTATACTATATACTAAATACACTACATTATATACAACAGTATATACTTTACTATATACTACATACACTACATTATATACTCCAGTATATATTATACTATACACTACATTATATACTACACTATATACTATATACTACATACACTACATTATATACTACACTATATACTATATACTACATACACTACATTATATACTACACTATATACTATATACTACATACACTACATTATATACTACATTATATACTACACTATATACTACATACACTACATTATATACTACATACACTACATTATATACTACATACACTACATTATATACTACAGTATATATTATACTATATACTAAATACACTACATTATATACAACAGTATATACTTTACTATATACTACATACACTACATTATATACTCCAGTATATACTACACTATATACTACATACACTACATTATATACTACACTATATACTACACTATATACTATATACTACATACACTACATTATATACTACACTATATACTACACTATATACTATATACTACATACACTACATTATATACTACATTATATACTACACTATATACTACATACACTACATTATATACTACATACACTACATTATATACTACACTATATACTACATACACTACATTATATACTACACTATATACTACACACACTACATTATATACTACACTATATACTACACACACTACATTATATACTACACTATATACTACACTATATACTATATACTACATACACTACATTATATACTACACTATATACTACATACTACATACACTACATTATATACTACACTATATACTACATACTACATACACTACATACTATATACTACATACACTACATTATATACTACAGTATATACTACATTATATACTACATACACTACATTATATACTACATACACTACATTATATACTACACTATATACTATATTATATACTACACTATATACTACATACACTACATTATATACTACACTATATACTATATTATACACTACATTATATACTACACTATATACTACATACACTACATTATATACTACACTATATACTACATTATATACTACATACACTACATTATATACTACATACACTACATTATATACTACATACACTACATTATATACTCCAGTATATATTATACTATATACTACATACACTACATTATATACTGCAGTATATATTATACTATATACTACATACACTACATTATATACTACAGTATATATTATACTATATACTACATACACTACATTATATACTACAGTATATATTATACTATATAGTAGATACACTACATTATATACTACAGTATATACTTTACTATATACTACATACACTACATTATATACTACAGTATATATTATACTATATACTAAATACACTACATTATATACAACAGTATATACTTTACTATATACTACATACACTACATTATATACTCCAGTATATATTATACTATACACTACATTATATACTACACTATATACTATATACTACATACACTACATTATATACTACACTATATACTATATACTACATACACTACATTATATACTACACTATATACTATATACTACATACACTACATTATATACTACACTATATACTATATACTACATACACTACATTATATACTACATTATATACTACACTATATACTACATACACTACATTATATACTACACTATATACTACATACACTACATTATATACTACACTATATACTACACACACTACATTATATACTACACTATATACTACACACACTACATTGTATACTACACTATATACTACACTATATACTATATACTACATACACTACATTATATACTACACTATATACTACACTATATACTATATACTACATACACTACATTATATACTACACTATATACTACATACACTACATTATATACTACACTATATACTACACACACTACATTATATACTACACTATATACTACACACACTACATTATATACTACACTATATACTACACACACTACATTATATACTACACTATATACTACTCTATATACTATATACTACATACACTACATTATATACTACACTATATACTATATACTACATACACTACATTATATACTACACTATATACTACATACTACATACACTACATACTATATACTACATACACTACATTATATACTACAGTATATACTACATTATATACTACATACACTACATTATATACTACATACACTATATTATATACTACACTATATACTACATACACTACATTATATACTACACTATATACTATATTATACACTACATTATATACTACACTATATACTACATACACTACATTATATACTACACTATATACTACATTATATACTACATACACTACATTATATTCTCCAGTATATATTATACTATATACTACATACACTACATTATATACTACAGTATATATTATACTATATACTACATACACTACATTATATACTACAGTATATATTATACTATATACTACATACACTACATTATATACTACAGTATATATTATACTATATACTAGATACACTACATAATATACTACAGTATATATTATACTATATACTACATACACTACATTATATACTACAGTATATATTATACTATATACTAGATACACTACATTATATACTACAGTATATACTTTACTATATACTACATACACTACATTATATACTCCAGTATATATTATACTATACACTACATTATATACTACACTATATACTATATACTACATACACTACATTATATACTACACTATATACTATATACTACATACACTACATTATATACTACACTATATACTATATACTACATACACTACATTATATACTACACTATATACTATATACTACATACACTACATTATATACTACATTATATACTACACTATATACTACATACACTACATTATATACTACATACACTACATTATATACTACATACACTACATTATATACTACAGTATATATTATACTATATACTAAATACACTACATTATATACAACAGTATATACTTTACTATATACTACATACACTACATTATATACTCCAGTATATACTACACTATATACTACATACACTACATTATATACTACACTATATACTACACTATATACTATATACTACATACACTACATTATATACTACACTATATACTACACTATATACTATATACTACATACACTACATTATATACTACACTATATACTATATACTACATACACTACATTATATACTACACTATATACTATATACTACATACACTACATTATATACTACACTATATACTACTCTATATACTATATACTACATACACTACATTATATACTACACTATATACTATATACTACATACACTACATTATATACTACACTATATACTACATACTACATACACTACATACTATATACTACATACACTACATTATATACTACAGTATATACTACATTATATACTACATACACTACATTATATACTACATACACTATATTATATACTACACTATATACTACATACACTACATTATATACTACACTATATACTACACACACTACATTATATACTACACTATATACTACTCTATATACTATATACTACATACACTACATTATATACTACACTATATACTATATACTACATACACTACATTATATACTACACTATATACTACATACTACATACACTACATACTATATACTACATACACTACATTATATACTACAGTATATACTACATTATATACTACATACACTACATTATATACTACATACACTATATTATATACTACACTATATACTACATACACTACATTATATACTACACTATATACTATATTATACACTACATTATATACTACACTATATACTACATACACTACATTATATACTACACTATATACTACATTATATACTACATACACTACATTATATTCTCCAGTATATATTATACTATATACTACATACACTACATTATATACTACAGTATATATTATACTATATACTACATACACTACATTATATACTACAGTATATATTATACTATATACTACATACACTACATTATATACTACAGTATATATTATACTATATACTAGATACACTACATAATATACTACAGTATATATTATACTATATACTACATACACTACATTATATACTACAGTATATATTATACTATATACTAGATACACTACATTATATACTACAGTATATACTTTACTATATACTACATACACTACATTATATACTCCAGTATATATTATACTATACACTACATTATATACTACACTATATACTATATACTACATACACTACATTATATACTACACTATATACTATATACTACATACACTACATTATATACTACACTATATACTATATACTACATACACTACATTATATACTACACTATATACTATATACTACATACACTACATTATATACTACATTATATACTACACTATATACTACATACACTACATTATATACTACATACACTACATTATATACTACATACACTACATTATATACTACAGTATATATTATACTATATACTAAATACACTACATTATATACAACAGTATATACTTTACTATATACTACATACACTACATTATATACTCCAGTATATACTACACTATATACTACATACACTACATTATATACTACACTATATACTACACTATATACTATATACTACATACACTACATTATATACTACACTATATACTACACTATATACTATATACTACATACACTACATTATATACTACACTATATACTATATACTACATACACTACATTATATACTACACTATATACTATATACTACATACACTACATTATATACTACATTATATACTACATACACTACATTATATACTACATTATATACTACATACACTACATTAAATACTACACTATATACTACATACACTACATTATATACTACACTATATACTACATACACTACATTATATACTACACTATATACTACATACACTACATTATATACTACACTATATACTATATACTACATATACTACATTATATACTACATTATACACTACACTATATACTACATACACTACATTATATACTACATACACTACATTATATACTACATACACTACATTATATACTACACCATATACTACACTATATACTATATACTACATACACTACATTATATACTACACTATATACTATATACTACATACACTACATTATATACTACATTATATACTACACTATATACTACATACACTACATTATATACTACATACACTACATTATATACTACATACACTACACTATATACTACACTATATACTACATTATATACTACACTATATACTACATACACTACATTATATACTACATTATATACTACATACACTACATTATATACTACATTATATACTACATACACTACATTAAATACTACACTATATACTACATACACTACATTATATACTACACTATATACTACATACACTACATTATATACTACACTATATACTATATACTACATATACTACATTATATACTATATACTACATATACTACATTATACACTACACTATATACTACATACACTACATTATATACTACATACACTACATTATATACTACATACACTACATTATATACTACACTATATACTACACTATATACTATATACTACATACACTACATTATATACTACACTATATACTATATACTACATACACTACATTATATACTACACTATATACTATATACTACATACACTACATTATATACTACACTATATACTATATACTACATACACTACACTATATACTACACTATATACTACATACACTACATTATATACTACATTATATACTACATACACTACATTATATACTACATTATATACTACATACACTACATTATATACTACATTATATATTACATACACTACATTAAATACTACACTATATACTACATACACTACATTATATACTACACTACATACTACATACACTACATTATATACTACACTACATACTACATACACTACATTATATACTACACTATATACTACATACACTACATTATATACTACACTATATACTACATACACTACATTATATACTACACTATATACTATATACTACATATACTACATTATATACTACATTATATACTACACTATATACTACATACACTACATTATATACTACATACACTACATTATATACTCCAGTATATATTATACTATACACTACATACACTACATTATATACTACACTATATACTATATACTACATACACTACATTATATACTACACTATATACTACACTATATACTATATACTACATAGACTACATTATATACTACACTATATACTATATACTACATACACTACATTATATACTACACTATATACTACACTATATACTATATACTACATAGACTACATTATGTACTACACTATATACTATAGACTACATAGACTACATTATATACTACACTATAAACTACACTATATACTACATACACTACATTATATACTACATACACTACATTATATACTACATACACTACATTATATACTACAGTATATATTATACTATATACTACATACACTACATTATATACTACAGTATATATTATACTATATACTACATACACTACATTATATACTACAGTATATACTTTACTATATACTACATACACTACATTATAAACTCCAGTATATATTATACTATATACTACATACACTACATTATATACTACACTATATACTATATACTACATACACTACATTATATACTACACTATATACTACACTATATACTATATACTACATACACTACACTATATACTAAATACACTACATTATATACTACATTATATACTACAGTATATACTATACTATATACTACATACACTACATTATATACTACACTATATACTATATACTACATACACTACATTATATACTACACTATATACTATATACTACATACACTACATTATATACTACACTATATACTATATACTACATACACTACATTATATACTACACTATATACTATATACTACATACACTACATTATATACTACACTATATACTATATACTACATACACTACACTATATACTAAATACACTACATTATATGCTACATTATATACTACATTATATACTACAGTATATACTACACTACATACTACATACACTACATTATATACTACAGTATATATTATACTATATACTACATACACTACATTATATACTACAGTATAAACTTTACTATATACTACATAGACTACATTATATACTCCAGTATATATTATACTATATACTACATACACTACATTATATACTACAGTATATACTATACTATATACTGAATACACTACATTATATACTACAGTATATACTATACTTTATACTACATACACTACATTATATACTACAGTATATACTATACTATATACTGAATACATTACATTATATACTACAGTATATATTATACTATATACTACATACACTACATTATATACTACAGTATATACTATACTATATACTGAATACACTACATTATATACTACAGTATATACTATACTATATACTGCATATACTACACTACATACTACATACACTACATTATATACTACAGTATATATTATACTATATACTACATACACTACATTATATACTACAGTATAAACTTTACTATATACTACATAGACTACATTATATACTCCAGTATATATTATACTATATACTGCATATACTACACTATATACTACATACACTACATTATATACTCCAGTATATACTATACTATATACTACATACACTACATTATATACTCCAGTATATACTATACTATATACTGCATATACTACACTATATACTACATACTACATTATATACTGCAGTATATACTATATACTACATACACTACATTATATACTACACTATATACTACACTATATACTATATACTACATACACTACATTATATACTACACTATATACTATATACTACACACACTACATTATATACTACACTATATACTACACTATATACTATATACTACATAGACTACATTATGTACTACACTATATACTATAGACTACATAGACTACATTATATACTACACTATAAACTACACTATATACTACATACACTACATTATATACTACATACACTACATTATATACTACATACACTACATTATATACTACAGTATATATTATACTATATACTACATACACTACATTATATACTACAGTATATACTTTACTATATACTACATACACTACATTATAAACTCCAGTATATATTATACTATATACTACATACACTACATTATATACTACACTATATACTATATACTACATACACTACATTATATACTACACTATATACTACACTATATACTATATACTACATACACTACACTATATACTAAATACACTACATTATATGCTACATTATATACTACATTATATACTATACTATATACTACATACACTACATTATATACTACACTATATACTATATACTACATACACTACATTATATACTACACTATATACTACACTATATACTATATACTACATACACTACACTATATACTAAATACACTACATTATATGCTACATTATATACTACATTATATACTACAGTATATACTACACTACATACTACATACACTACATTATATACTACAGTATATATTATACTATATACTACATACACTACATTATATACTACAGTATAAACTTTACTATATACTACATAGACTACATTATATACTCCAGTATATATTATACTATATACTACATACACTACATTATATACTACAGTATATACTACATTGCATATAATACACTGCATATACTACACTATATACTACATACACTACATTATATACTTCAGTGTATACTATACTATATACTGCATATACTACACTATATACTACAGAATATACTATACTATATACTGCATACACTACATTATATACTACAGTATATACTATACATTATACTACGTAGACTACATTATATACTCCAGTATATATTATACTATATACTGCATATACTACACTATATACTACATACACTACATTATATACTCCAGTATATACTATACTATATACTACATACACTACATTATATACTCCAGTATATACTATACTATATACTGCATATACTACACTATATACTACATACACTACATTATATACTGCAGTATATACTTTACCATATACTACATACACTACATTATATACTCCAGCATATATTATACTATATACTTCATATACTACACTATATAATACACTATATAATACAGTATATACTACATATACTATACTATACACTACATATACTACACTATATACTACATACACCACAATATACACTACATATACCACATTATATACTACACTAAATAATACACTATATAATACAGTATATACTACATATACTATACTATACACTACATATACTACACTATATACTATATATACTACACTATATACTATATAGGGAGTGGTGGCCTAGTGGGGGAGTGGTGGCCTAGTGGTTACAGTGGTGGGCTTGGGTGTGGAGGACCCAGGTTCAAGCCCAGGGCTGCCCACAATGGTAAATCACTCAGGGCCCCTGAGCAAGGCCCTTAACTCCCAATTGCTCCCCGGGGCGCTGCCCTGCTAGCAGCTCCACTGCTCACTAGTGAAACTAGTTGATGGGTTAAAAGCAGAGACTAATTTCGGTGTGCATCGTACATACAGCGTGTGCACGATGTCCACACTGACAAGAAAGGGAAGGAAAAAAAAAAAAAAAAAAATATATACTACACTTTATTGTACATATACTACACTTTATACTACATATACTTCACTATATCACTATATACTACATTATATACTACACTCTACACAACATATATAATACTATACACAACCTATACTACACTATATACTACATATACTACACTATATACTAAAGTATTTACTACATATACTACACTATATACTAAAGTATATACTATACTCTACACTATATATACTACACTCTTTATTACATATACTACACTATATACTACATATACTACACTCTACACTACATATACTACACTATATACTAAAGTATATACTATACTCTACACTATATATAGTACACTCTTTATTACATATACTACACTATATACTACATATACTACACTCTACACTACATATACTACACTATATACTAAAGTATACTATACTACTTATACTAACTTACACTTATATCTAACTATTATACATCTACACTATAACATATATACTACCTCTACACTTATACTACATCTACTACAACTACACTATATACTAAGTATATACACTCTACACTATATATATACACCTACACTACTACATATACTACACTATAATACTAAAGTATACTATATATACTACTCTACACTATATATAGTCACTATATCTACATATACTACACTATACACTATATATACTACATATACTACACATACTACACTCATTACTACATATACTACACTATATACTATATATCTACACTATATACTATATATCTACACTATATACTATATATCTACACTATATACTATATATCTACACTATATACTATATATCTACACTATATACTACGTATACTACACTATATCCTAAACTATATACTATATATGCTACACTATATACTACTACACGATACACTATATATACTACATTTTACACTACATATACTACACATACTACACTATATACTACATATACTACACTATATACTACATATACTACACTATATACTACATATACTACACTATATACTACATATACTACACTATATACTACATATACTACACTATATACTACATATACTACACTATATACTACATATACTACACTATATACTACGTATACTACACTATATACTATGTATACTACACTATATACTATGTATACTACACTATATACTATGTATACTACACTATATACTATGTGTACTACACTATATACTATGTGTACTACACTATATACTATGTATACTACACTATATACTACATATACTTCACGCTACATATTCACACCACACACACAGTGCACCCACCCGCCACAGCAGAGGCAGACCCCCCATGCTGGGGGTCTGGTAGCGAAGAGTGACAGGAGGCACCCGAGCCAAACCTCGAGCCTCGCTACCGAGGGTCCTGACAGCCATGCCAGCGCAGCACTAAATGTGGACCACTGAGAGAACCCACACCCAAACAACCCCAGAGCCAGACCACAACACAGAAGGACCAGGAAAAGTGAAGGAGATCCACCTACGTCCCAATGCACCGTGACTTATCTACATACACACCCACACAAAAATATACAGTCATACTCATATGTACAATGTTATTTACAGTGTTAGAGACCCTGTTCAGGTCCACCTCAGATCAACATCCCTGAAATTGTTGAAAATCATCCGTCTGAGCCTTTTTAGACAAACCCATGCTTTAATTCAGAGTGTCAGAGTGTCGCTAGTACAGCAGTTTTACAAAACAGAGCAGGTTGCTTTTTAAACAAAATAACATGCAGTTTTCAAACATGTTTGAAGCTGTGTAAGACATGGACACAATACTGGTCTGAACTGAGTGTACTCATAATGAACTTACAGAGTGACATCACAACTTCTCACCTTTTTGTCTGTAACCAAAGAAAAATCTACATGAAACCCAATAGACATGCATAAGTTAATGAAGGTCAATATGAGTACAGAAAACCCATCACAGTTCAGTTTCAGAAGAATATGAGGCACAACGTGCCTGTCAGTATCCAGAAAGGACGTTGGCATCAGGGTGGGAAAAAGGTTACGAGAGCACATGGATGAAACATCAGCAACCCTCACTATTATGTCATAAAAACCAGGACTCACACAGCAAAACAATGAGAACCACACACCAAGTAATCAGAGCTCCTGCAGCAACACCTTAATACACTTTAAGTACTTACAAGGAGTCAACATAAGTGCAGTATGTATCTCTAATCATACTGCACCAGCAAAGACCATCTTGACTTGTCAACCAGTGTTATAGCTCAAACTTATTGTTACAGTTTAAACCGGTTTGTCTTTTAATATTTGATCAGGGGACAGAGTTTGGATGAGACAATTAGTATTGTAATAGGCTAGATGCTTTATAAATACAATTAAAAATGAATTGAACTGAATATGAAAAGTAACATTAAAAGTTATAATACATGCTCAAACTATTTAGGCCTTGGGTACTTGTGTCTGAGGGAGGGGGAGACTGTGGACGTAGCACCAGCACCCAGCCACCCAGCCACCTCGTGAGGGTTGAAGGACCTCAGGCTGGACTGGCTCTTCTGAACACAAGTACTTGCCTGCAATACCACCTTTAGATTAGGTGACACAAGCGTACAGCTTATCCAGGGCAAACCTGTGGAGGAAGGCCAAGGCCAAGCACTGCTACTAGCTCAAGGTGGAGGATCACTTCTCCAACTCCGATCCCCGAACGTATGTGGCAGGACGTCCAGGCCATCAGTCCAGCATCTCCACCCCTGTCACCACAGTTTTCTCCTTCCTGAATGAGCTACATCCCTTATATGCCCACTTCAATAGAGACAACCTGGAGACTGCATCCACGTCCAGACCCCCTGCAGACCACCAGCTCGTCTCACTCTCCTCCACCGTCGTCCATGCTGCACTGAGCCAAATCAACGCTTGCAAACCCCGGGAATTCCAGGCTGCACGCTCGGGCATAACAAAACCCTCCAGCCGAATGTGACGGAACGATTACAACCTGCAGCATTCAAACGCATCGTTATGAAGTGCTTTGAGCTACTGGTCCTGGCGCACCTGAGGAGCTGCCACCACCCACACTGGACCCATCGCGGTTTGCCTACCGTAGCAATAGGAGCATAGCGGTGTGTTGTTGACTTTAGCTCAGCATTCAACACTGTCATCCCTCCAAGTTGATCACTAAACTTGGCGATCTGGGCATCACGCCTCCATCTGTCACTGGATAATGGACTTCCTGACCAACAGGCTCCAGCATGCTGGGCGAGGACACACCTACTCCACTACCATCACATTCAACACCGCGTAACGCAGGGTTGTGTGCCGACTCCATCCTGTAGTCTCTCTTCACCCATAACTGCAGGCCTGTACACGGATCCAACTCCATAATCAAGTCTGCAGACGACACGACAGAGACTGGCCTCATCAGCAACAGCGATCAGACAACCTACAGAATGGAGGTACAGCATCTGACCGCAACAACCTGCTCCTTAACACCAGCAAGACAAAGGAGCTCATCGTGGACTCCAGGTGGGAGAGAAGAAGCATACATGACCCCATCTACATCAATGAGATGGCTATTGAACGTGTCTCCAGCTACAAGGTTCCTGGGGACCCACATCTCCAAGGCCCTCTCCTGGTCCACCAACACCTCCGCCTGGCTAAGAAGGTTCCCTAACGCATCTTTTGTTCTGAGAACACTGAAGAAGCACCACCTGTCTTCTAGTGAACTTCTAGCACTGTGTGGTGGAAATCATCCTGACCAGCTGTGTCACAGTGTGGAACAGAGGCTGCAGCAGGTCATGAAAACCACCCAAACCATCACAGGGAAACCGAGGAAACGTTGCTTACACCGAGCTTGCAGCCTCCTCAAGGACTCCTCCCACCCTGCTCACAAACTGTTTGCCCTTTTGCCCTCCGACGGGCGCTTCAGGAGGCTTCGGACAAGGACCACCAGATTGAAGGACAGCTTTTTCCCAAAAGCTGTTTCCTCACTGAACTCTGCCCCCCACCCCCATATATAAATATCTATATTAGTATCTGTATATTATAATCTGCACCTTATATTTATGCATTCCTATATCTCTATTCTCCGCGGTAACAGACTCCGAGTATGAACTACCTCACTATGCAACAGGCTCAACTGAACCGCCATAGTTGAGGTCAAGTAACGTCGCTTTGTGAATGAGAAAACTCAGTTTCCCAGAGTCAGGGTCAACATACGAAACAACGAAAATATTTGATGCAGTATGTCTTGAATCGGATTATAAATGGGTTACAATAAATTTAATGTATCTGAGATACAACTAAGCTGAATTGGACTGTGTTTAATTAAACTTCTTTCCACCTGCATATTTTTTGTGTAAATTGTTTTTAAATACATGTTTTTGTGTTGGAAATGGATACAGAAACAATAAAGTGGACTGAAATTGAATTATGGCCTGGATGTGAAGGTGAGGATGTCAGCAGGAGACAAAGGTATCGTTGTTTATTCTGGCTGCAAAACACCTGTTATGTGCAGAATGGTTGTGGCTCCACCATGCTTTACGTTTTTTATATTTGTCTTATATGTAATCCAACACTGGGATTATAATTTGAGATAAATCGAGGGAACATTAAGACGACCATCACTAGGGACTCTGAGGGCCGTCAGTGCGCTCAGAAGGAATGTGGAGCGGAGTGGAAAAGGAAAGGAGACAAGGAACCATGTGAGCGGTTTGGGACGCGGCCTCTGTATTCCTTCAGTCGTTCTCTTCCATGCACAGTAAACAGAAGCATGGAGGCTCTTCTCCGGACATAGCGTCGAGCAGCGGGAGATGCAGACGCCGCAGCGTCTCTGTGTGCAGCCGAACGCGGAGGAAAGCGGGACAGAGGAGGAGCGCGTCATTTACGCCGCGTTTCAGTGATTTTAAAGGGAAACCAAGGCGGGAGTGGCGGGGGGAGCGGGACAGCTGCCCTGCGATCATGAAGCGGCACAATGGCCTGGTCTCTCCTCTGGGGAGCAACAACTCCGTCCCCCCGCCCCACAGAGCTGCTGCAGGCCCCCCTTCCACGGACAGCCACGCGGCCGGCGGCAGGGGCGGTCCGCGGGACCCCCCCGCTATCAAAACCGAGCTGACCTGTAAGTGGATCGACCGGAGCGCGAGGCAGCGGCTCGGCCGCGCGGCCGCGTCCGTGTGTGAGCAAACTTTCAGCTCCATGCACGAGCTCGTGGACCACGTCACGAGCGCGCACGTGGCTGGGGGGCTGGAGAGCCTGAGTCATGTCTGTATGTGGGACGAGTGTCTGCGCGGGGGGAAGGCATTCAAAGCCAAATACAAGCTCATCAACCACATCCGCGTGCACACTGGCGAGAAGCCCTTCTCCTGCGCGTTCCCCAACTGCGGCAAGATGTTCGCGCGCTCCGAGAACCTCAAGATCCACACGCGCACGCACACAGGTATGTCTGTGGGGTCTGAGGGGGTGCTCGGTTGTCATCTCGCAGAAAGCAGCTCCTGATCACAAACAGACACCCCACACCATGTTCACAGAGGCCCAGTTCCATCCAGCTTCACTGCTCCCTTGTTTTCTCTAGAAGCCGCCAGTCTGCTCCTCTCCAGGACCCATGCAGGGCACATAAACACAAACCAGAGCTTTTCATTTAGTCACTCTTCGAAGTTCACACATACTTCACTGCTTCCTTGTTTCCTTTAGGACCCACCAGTCTGAACCGTCCAGGACTTATACAGGACACGTCACCACAAAGCAGCTGTTCTTGGAAGGAGGAGGTCAAACTTTATTTCTTCACATGTGAGCAGCACATATACAGTTAAGGTCAAAATTATCAGCCCCCTTTTGTGGAGCCAAGAAAGCCACTAACCTCCCCTCAACAATGGTTTTATTTGGTCTTGGTGAACAAAGACAGATCTTCCGTCCTTGCATCACCTTCCTCTTATCCTAGTTCAGGTGGCGGGGCAGCAGTTTAAGAAGAGAGGCCAAGACCTCCGCCTCTAGCTGCTCCAGCCAAGAGAGAAGGTCTCTCGAGCCGTTCGGACACATCTTCATTAAGTCGGGTTGAGATATTCTACTGACGTGTTCAGAGGAAACGGCGAGTGCGCCGAGGCCAGAGATTAATGGGCAGTAATAAGGAACGCCGCCGTTGTGGCCTCCACGCGACAACAGTCTCTTGTTGTTCCTCACACAGGTGTTTGATTTCCTTGAAAATGCTTGAATTTTGATTTTGTGTTTTCAAGGTTTGAAAAGTGTTTGAATTTTGGAAAAAGTGCTTTTTCTTTCACAAAAAAGCAATTTAACTGAAGGGCACGCTTATGGGCTGGAAAAGTCACCTAATTCTGAGAATGTAAAAGAAAATAGTTCCACCTGGACCTTGCATGCACTTCTCCGTGATCTGCCAGCAGATGTTTTGGACTAACATCACATCTTGTCGAACATTCATTCACTTTTAATTTTGCATCCCTTTAAATGTCAGTTTGTTTTCACAATGCACTTGTTGGAAAACAAACGGGAAAACGTTCCATAGTGTCAGCGCTACAGGACTTCCTTAGAACGGTCTGAAATAGTTTACCAGCACTGACTTTTACGGATCTTTAGTTCTGTGAGATAAAACAGCCACTCACCTTTGTACGTGGTCACAAACGGCCACCTCCTCTTTGACTTTCCTAAATGGTATTTATAAATGTCAAAAGATTTTTCTACTTTTACCAACTTTAAATTTGCATCAGTCCTGGCCATGAAAACCAGATTTAATTCAAATTAAGAATTTTAATTCTTTAAATGCCTGTTAGATTACTTATGCTCATGATTTACAAAGATATTAAAGCATAAAATCACTTTTTCTTTAAACAAACTACCTGATTTGTGTTTTAATCATAATTGCAGGTAAATGTATCTCACTAACTAGCAGTATAAAGAACTTTACTTTTTATGCAGTGACAGTACTGAGATTAACATTGTTTAAATTTAAATTAATTAAACAAATGCGTTTTAACCTTGATTTAAAGGAACTGAGGGTTCCAACATTCCTGCAGTTTTCTGGAAGTTTGTTCCTGATCTGTGGAGCATAAAAGCTGAATGCTGCTTCTCCATGTTTGGTTCTGGTTCTGGAGACACAGACCAGACCTGAACCAGGAGACCTGAACCAGAGACCTGAGAGGTCTGGATGGTTGGTATGGCAACAAGATGTCTCTGATGTAGTTTGGTCCTGAACCATTCAGTGATTTATAAACTAAAAGGAGTATTTTAAAGTCTATTCTCTGAGGTACAGGGAGTCAGTGTCAGGACCCTTAGACCTGGACTGATGTGGTCCACGTTCTTAGTTCTAGGGAGAACTTGAGCAGCAGCGTTCTGGATGAGCTGCAGCTGACTTTTTAGGCAGGTCTGTGAAGACACTGATGCAGTAATCAATTTAACTGAAGATAAACGCATGGACGGGTTTTCCAAGGTCCTGCTGAGACATTCGTCCTTTGATCCTGGAGATGTTCTCCAGGTGATAGAAGGTGATAAATTCAGGGCTGGAAGCACTACACGTATGTCAGTCATTTGCAATATCAACGTTTTTTGTTTTTTGTGCATCATTACTTTTTTGTTCCAGACCAAAACTCGGCATGTCCATGGGCAGAAACGGCCGTCAGCTTTTTGACTTTGGAAAGTGCAAACACACATATATAAACACTACATTCAGTCCTGATCATAAAAGCCTACAATTTATTCACTTAGACAATTTAAAACTTAAATATCAGTTGTGTTACATGTTGCCACTAACTTTTCCAGGAAAAATAGTTTTCTTTTTTTTTTCAGCATATAATTGACGAACCCTGATACGGTTTTAGTTTTCCTTTCAGGTCTGTAACAGGAACTGTAAGGAATGTTTTTATATGCAGAGGTTGGCCTGGAATACACTTGATGGATACAGCACGACTGCACATACGCGACCTGCAATATACTGTTGGCCACTAGTGGCGCCGGTTCGCGGCTACCGAGTGGTCAGCAGCTGTGTCATCTGCTGCACCGGCGTAGCGCTGATCAGGAGGAGCGGTCCGATGCAAGAGCTCATCAGATGTGACCGTCTATTCAGCATCTGTACATACCACCTCGCCGAGCACAGTTAAATGTAGTGTCGGTGTTTCACGTCGGCAGTTTCCGGGATCAGTAAAACCAAAGCTACGGACAACGGTCCAAACGGCGTTGATTTCCTGACCTTACAACCGTCTCCGATGCGCCGCTGCTTTCTCTGCCTAGACTGCAACAAAACCAGTTCAACCAGCTCCATCTGGACTCAGATTGAGTGGTGGCCTAGTGGTTACAGTGGTGGGCTTGGGCGTGGAGGACCCAGGTTCAAGCCCAGGGCTGCCCACAATGGTAAATCACTGGGGGCCCTTGAGCAAGGCCCTTAACTCCCAATTGCTCCCCGGGGCGCTGCCCTGCTAGCAGCCCCACTGCTCACTAGTGAAACTAGTTGATGGGTTAAAAGCAGAGACTAATTTCGGTGCATCGTACATACAGCGTGTGCACGATGTCCACACTGACAAGAAAGGGAAGAAAGAAAAAAAAAAAAAAAAAGAAAGAAACCAGTTGTGAGAGTTCCACTGACAATTATACATGTTTTTCAGAGCGAGATCACTCTGATCGCGAGGTCTTCATACCTGTCACTATGTGTTTAAACACTTTAATTTATATTTTTCTTTTTGTGGCATCCTTCAGGGTAAACATTTCAAATTTTTTTTAACTAATATTCATATGTACATATCCTCCAACAAACATTTATTTTGCTGGGAGTCAAGTTAATAACTCATCAACCGAACCGACAAACGCTCACAGCTGGTTGTGTGTGTGTGTGTGTGTGTGTGTGTGTGCGAACAGACAAACATTCAGAAGAACTGCATGTATATTCCAGGTCTCAGGATTATCACTTCTTTTGAGCAGAGACAGAAAAAGCTCTTACTTAGTGTTACTGGCCAAAAATAGCCATTTGTTTGTTTTCACAAAATGTTGTAAAGTGTGTGTGTGTGTCTGTTTGTGTGTGTGTGTGTCTGTTTGTGTGTGTGTGTGTCTGTTTGTGTGTGTGTGTGTGTCTGTTTGTGTGTGTGTGTCTGTTTGTGTGTGTGTGTGTCTGTTTGTGTGTGTGTGTGTCTGTCTGTCTGTGTGTGTGTGTCTGTCTGTGTGTGTGTCTGTTTGTGTGTGCGTGTGTCTGTTTGTGTGTGTGTGTGTGTGTTTGTGTGTGTGTGTGTCTGTTTGTGTGTGTGTGTGTCTGTTTGTGTGTGTGTGTGTGTGTGTGTTTGTGTGTGTGTCTGTTTGTGTGTGTGTGTGTGTTTGTGTGTGTGTGTCTGTTTGTGTGTGTGTGTGTTTTGTGTGTGTGTGTGTGTCTGTTTGTGTGTATGTGTCTGTGTCTGTTTGTGTGTATGTGTCTGTGTCTGTTTGTGTGTATGTGTCTGTGTCTGTTTGTGTGTATGTGTCTGTGTCTGTTTGTGTGTGTGTGTCTGTTTGTGTGTATGTGTCTGTGTCTGTTTGTGTGTGTGTGTCTGTTTGTGTGTGTGTGTCTGTGTGTGCGTGTGTCTGTTTGTGTGTGTGTGTGTCTGTGTGTGCGTGTGTCTGTTTGTGTGTGTGTGTGTGTGTGTCTGTGTGTGTGTATATGTGTGTGTGTGTGTGTATATGTGTGTCTGTGTGTGTGTGTGTGTGCAGCAGAACGTTGAAACCACATATTGGTTGGTGACCCGGTACCACTGGTATCAATGGCTGTTGAAGGTGGGGGACATGGCTTTCATGCTGGGGTCACCAGCATGTACCTCAGCTTATGCAGGCACACTATTAGAGGGTCATCATTGCATGAAATATGGGCCGTCATGTCTCGTCATCTGTCATGTCACATGTTGCTTCATGTCCTGAGTGGTACACGGCAGCTACGATTAGAATCCAGATAGTCCTTCTCTCTTCATCCACGTCCCCCAAATCCTCACACATCCACCTTCAGATTTCTCTCCATCTTTGCTCTCCAAGTGCATTGTGTAGTCAAATGCTTGAAACAGTGAATATGAGTGAATATTTTGTCATCTTGCCAGAGCAGGAAAGTGAGCTGGAAGCTGTAGTAGTTTATCAGTAGTATTTACAGAACCTGCATAAACTCCAGGGCAGATTTACAGGCGGTACCAGAGGTGGTTTTTGTTAACCCTGCAGCTGCAGCTTTGAACTCTTCAGGATTCAATTCAATTTTATTTATATAGCGTCTGTTACAACACAAGTTGTCTCCAGGATCTTTCCAGAGACCAGAACATGACCCCCGATCAATTATTACATAAACAACGGCAGGTAAAAACTCCCCTTTAAGAGGAAAGAAACCTGGATCAGGACCTGGATCATAAGGGGGAAGAAACCTGGATCAGGACCTGGATCATAAGGGGGACCCTCCTGCTAAAGACCAGCCAGGTAGAACAAGAAAAAGAGATACGAAAGAGATGATGAAGAACAGAGAGGAGAGACAAAAACACCAAAGACCAGATCCATCCATTAGTATAATCATCTGTCAGCAGCAGAACTGAGACTTCCATGTTTATGTGACTGGTACCTGGTTAGTTGGTGGACTACAGAGACCACTATCTAAACAGGTGTAGACAGCAGACACTGAGGTGGTCAGAGGTGGGACTGCAGGTCAGTGGGTCATGTTGGGGTCCCCCTGCAGCAGGTCTACAGCAGCAGATCCAGGATGAAGCTGTGTTGAAGACCAGCTGCTCCAGTCTGGTCCTGCAGCTGCAGCTGTGACTACTCGTCCTGACACACTAAACTTTACACCAACTAGATGTTTTACTAAACACAAATGTTTGAAGTTTGGTTTTAAAGGTGGAGGTGGTGTCTGCCTCCTTCTCTTGTTGGTTCCTGTCAGCACTCGCGCTGCTGGATTTTGGATCAGCTGGAGGCTGTTCAGTGAATTACTTGGACATCCAACCAATAAAACATTACAGTAATCTGGTCTAGAAGATACGAACACGTGAATTAGTTTTTCAGCATCAAGAAGAGAAAAAAAAAAAGAAAAAAAAAAAAAGTTTTTCAGCATCACTCTGCGAGAGGATGGAATTTAGGAGCAAACAATTACTGAACATCCAACAGTCCTTGATGTCCACGCCTGAAGTTTGTCTAGTGGTTCTGTTTCATCTTCAGACAAATACAGCTGTGTATCATCAGCATAGAAATGAACATTGATGCTGTGGTTCTGGACAATACTTCCCAAAGCTGCATGTATAAACTGAACAAGATTGGCTCTAGAACTGAATCCTGCGGGACACCATAGCAGACCCTTGTCTGTACGGAAGAAACCTCATGAACATGAACAAACTGGAATCTGTCAGAGAGATCTGATTTAAACCAACCTAGAGCTGTCCCTTTAATCCCAACAACATACTCTAGTCTCTGCAGTAAAATGCTGTGATCTATAGTATCAAAAGCAGCGCTGAGGTCCAGCAGAACCAGTATGGACACTAATCCATTATCTGAGGTCCAGCAGAACCAGTATGGACACTAATCCATCATCTGAGGTCCAGCAGAACCAGTATGGACACTAACCCATTATCTGAGGTCCAGCAGAACCAGTATGGATACTAATCCTTTTTCTGAGGTCCAGCAGAACCAGTATGGACACTAATCCATTATCTGAGGTCCGGCAGAACCAGTATGGACACTAATCCATTATCTGAGGTCCAGCAGAACCAGTATGGACACTAATCCATTATCTGAGGTCCAGGAGAACCAGTATGGACACTAACCCATTATCTGAGGTCCAGCAGAACCAGTATGGACACTAATCCATTATCTGAGGTCCAGCAGAACCAGTATGGACACTAACCCATTATCTGAGGTCCAGGAGAACCAGTATGGACACTAATCCATTATCTGTGGTCCAGCAGAACCAGTATGGACACTAATCCATTATCTGAGCTCCAGCAGAACCAGTATGGACACTAATCCATTATCTGAGGTCCAGCAGAACCAGTATGGACACTAACCCATTATCTGAGGTCCAGCAGAACCAGTATGGACACTAACCCATTATCTGAGGTCCAGGAGAACCAGTATGGACACTAACCCATTATCTGAGCTCCAGCAGAACCAGTATGGACACTAATCCATTATCTGAGCTCCAGCAGAACCAGTATGGACACTAACCCATTGTCTGAGGTCCAGCAGAACCAGTATGGACACAAACCCATTATCTGAGGTCCAGCAGAACCAGTATGGACACTAACCCATTATCTGAGGTCCAGCAGAACCAGTATGGATACTAATCCTTTTTCTGAGGTCCAGCAGAACCAGTATGGACACTAATCCATTATCTGAGGTCCGGCAGAACCAGTATGGACACTAATCCATTATCTGAGGTCCGGCAGAACCAGTATGGACACTAATCCATTATCTGAGGTCCAGCAGAACCAGTATGGACACTAACCCATCATCTGAGGTCCAGCAGAACCAGTATGGACACTAACCCATTATCTGAGCTCCAGCAGAACCAGTATGGACACTAATCCATTATCTGAGGTCCAGCAGAACCAGTATGGACACAAACCCATTATCTGAGGTCCAGCAGAACCAGTATGGACACTAACCCATTATCTGAGGTCCAGCAGAACCAGTATGGACACTAACCCATTATCTGAGGTCCAGCAGAACCAGTATGGACACTAATCCATTATCTGAGCTCCAGCAGAACCAGTATGGACACAAACCCATTATCTGAGGTCCAGCAGAACCAGTATGGACACTAACCCATTATCTGAGGTCCAGCAGAACCAGTATGGACACTAATCCATTATCTGAGGCCATAAGAAGGTCATTGGAGACTCGAACCAGTGCTGTTTCTGTGCTATGATGCATCTGAACCCTGACTGAAGAACTTCAAATAGATCATTTCTATACAAACGGTCACACAGTTGCTGCAACGACCTTTTCCAGAATTTTAGAGATAAATGGAAGGTTGGAAATTGGTCTATAATTAGCTAAAATGTCTACAGGAACCAAACGGTCTAGAGTCAGGTCAGGGAGGTCTACAGGAACCAGATGGTCTAGGGTCAGGTCATTATCTAAGGGAGTCGCCGAAGTTGAAGAAATGCCCACAGCCACTGCCGGGTGGGCCGATTTCCTCTCTAATTCTGACAATTTTATTGCTAAAGAAGCTCATAAAGTCTTCACTACTGAGAGCTGCAGGGATGCACGGCTCAACAGAGTTGTGGCTCTTTGTCATCGTGGCTACAGTGCTGAACAGAAAACGTGGGTTATTTTTATTATCCTCTATTAACACTGAATAATAGGCTATTCTAGCTTTGCGAAGCGCTTTTTTATACACTATTAGACTATCTTTCCATGCATAATAAATATCTACAGACCTACTAGAGTACCACTTTCTTTCCATTTTACACACTTTGTTTTAACAAACGAATATGTGAGTTAAACCAGGGAGTTAAGCTCCTACGGTTAGAGACCCTCTTTCTCAAAGGAGCAACTACATCTAAAGCTGTGTGCAACACATCTGCAGTGCTACCAACAAGGAAATCAACGTCTGCAGAGGTAGAACCGAGGTCACAGCCCTCAACTGCTTCACTATGTTCCACTGTAAGAAGATGAAGAGCAATGGCCTCCCTAAATTTAGTAACAGCTTTATCGGATAGAAACCTGCTAAAGTAATTTCTCCTATTATACGTAACGTTGACAATGTTGAATTCAAACGTTATTAAATAGTGGTCGGATAGGAGGGAGTTTACATGTGACACTGACAGATTATCAGGTTCTAAAAAAACCCCAAAAAAAACAGTATGATTAAGACAATGCATCGGTTCGTTAACTTTTTGTAAAATCCCCATCGATTCTAGAAGAGAATCAAAAGCCAACAAAAGTCAACATCCATATGAATGTTAGTCGCCCACTATGATGACTTTATCTGTACTGATCAATAAACTAGATAAGAAATCTGAGAACTCAGACAGAAACTCCAGACCAGCTCCAGCAGGAGGCCGGTAAACTACCACCAACAAAACTGGCTTCTCTGATTTCCAGCTCGGCAGTTTTAAGCTAAGCGTGAGGCTTTCAAATGTATTATAATCGCATTTAGGTTTGGATTTTATTGTAAGACTGGAGTCGTAGATCGCCGCTACTCCTCCACCTCCACCTGTGATTCGAGGAATATGATAATTAACGTAACTGGACGGCGTCGATTCATTTAAACTAACAAACTCTTCCTCTTGGAGCCACGTTTCTGTTTGGCAGAAAATGTCACTCCGGGTCTCAGTAATTAGATCGTTTACTAATAGAGACTTGGAGCTTAAAGATCGCATATTTAGTAATCCGCATCTAATTGTTTGGTATTTAGTTCGCACTAAATGCATATTTGTTTTTATTTTTACGAGGTTATTTTGGTTAACGCCTCTATTACGTCGCGCTTGGTGAACATTTGGAGGACGGGGAATCGATACTAAATCTATTTTACTTGGCACCTCGTTAGAATCTCCAATTACATCATTTACTTCTACCTTTTTATTGGCAGGCGATAGTCCTCGAGAAGCAGCAGAGAAGCGTGTAAGACTGCAGCTCTGCACCCCGGCCTGGATCCTGGATTGTCAGTGGGAGGATTTCTGGAGATGTTCATCAAGTGATAGAAGGCCAACTTTGTAATCTTTGTAATTACCATGACTACACCCTGATTTTAGGGTCTGAGGGGAAAACACCTGACAAAAGGGATGAGTTTACTATTTGAACCAGATCAGCTGTCATGACGGGTAAAACCTTCTTGAAGAAAGCTGTTGGTAAAACATCTAGACCACAGGAGGAGGAGTTTAGTTTTGTCCAGGCTGGTTTTGACTGGGCACAGCACTGTTCCTGGACTTGATTTTGATGCACTGACTGCTTTTCTAATCTTCGGGATTTTCTCAGTAAAAAAGTTATCAAATTGATTGCAGGTCTTAGTAGAGTGGAGTCCAGATGCTGCTGCCACCGGTCCACGGCAGCAAACAAGGCACGACTGTTAGTGATGGTTTAGTTGATGATTTCACAAAAGAAGGATTCACTCATTCCTCAGTTGTGAAGTTCACCTGTGAAGCCTGTCTTTACAGGTGTCAGAGTGAAGCTGGAGTCCGGTCTTTGGACATCTCTTTTCTGTTTTTCAACACTCCTCTTTGCACTTCTTGGGTTGTGAATGACAAGAAATAAATGTTAATGCTTGTATTCAGTATATTATTAGAACAGAGATTTTACCGCGTCCTTCCATAGGGGTCCAGGCTTTTAATTAAGTCACTAAAGGCAATCCTGCTGGCTGGACCCGGTACATGGAACGTTCTGAACACAAACAGCCTTGATATACTGAGGAGACAGATCATGATGCCACCTTGAAAGAACAGTTTGTGGAGGAGGTGTGGGAGCTCGTGGATCCTCCATAGAGCGAGGGGCTGGGTGATGGTGATGGAGGTTATGACGGGAAAGCATGAGATTTGGGCGTGGTGTGAGTTGGACTCTGATCCTGGAAAGGTTTTCCATGTTGTCAATGAAATCCAGGAGTGGGGAGTCGGGCTGAGTAGAGAGTGAGGAGGTGGGTGGGGTTCGGGTATGAGTGCTTGGTCACTGCTCGGATAACCAGAGGTCCTGCTGGCCGACTGGCAGACCAGGAAAGTGCTTGAGGCCCCGAGACAGAGACTCTAGAATCGCCTCTGAGCATAATTGTTGTAGTTTGTTTTATTGCAACTTGTAATTGTTTGCAAATGTTATTGTTCAGTTGTTAAACATAAATTTCCCTATAATCCAAAGTGGGGCCCACCAGAAAAGGTTCGGTAAACTCTGGATCAGACTGTGATCTGGTCTCTTTCTCTGCTGAAGATGAGTCAAGGTCTTGTAGAAGTGGAGCAAACCTGTTTCCCATCGGAATTCCTGTGTTTTCAGCTGATTACATTTTATTTCCATAACTGGAAGCTCGCCATAGTCACCTGTGGAAAAAGGTACCTTGCGCTGAGCTTAGCTTGTGTTCCTAGTTTGTGATGGTCAATCTGTGACGAGCACAAAGGTCCAATAACAAAACACCGCTCGGGTTCACGTCGGAGGGGGCGTTCCTCCCAATCACGCCCTTCCAGGTATCACTGACATTGCCAACAAAAGCACTGAAGTGTCCCCGGAGAACGAGGGAGTCCCCAGTTTGGTGCACAAACAACAGTCAGGACCCCTCCCCCCACCAGAAGGCGGAGCAAGGCTACCCTCTCATTTACTGGTGTGAACCCCAACATACAGGCACCAAGCCGGGGGGCAATAACTATGCCCACCCCTGGACGGCGCCTCTCACCTTGGGCATCTCCAGAGTAGAACAGGGTCCAACCTCCCTCAAGGAGAGACTGGTTCTGGAGCCTGAGCCACGCGTTGAGAGGAGTCCGACTTTATCCAGCCTGAACTCCTCAACGTCATTCATCAGCTCAGGCTCCCTCTCCGCCAGAGAGGTGACATTCTTTGTCCCTAGAGCCAGCTTCTGCAGCGGAGGATCGGCCCGCCAAGCCCATCACCCAGCTTACTCTGCGCCCAACCCCTGTGGCCCCTCCCACCGGTGGTGAGCCCCTGGGAAGGGGACCCACATCCTTGTCATTTTAGAACTAACCTCACCTGACCTGTTAATTGACCTTAATTAATATTATCAACACTGTATTTTCTTCTCCAATAGGATCCGAGTAGATCCTACTTTGTCTGTGCAGCTCACAGCTGATCACTCATTGATTTGTTACTGTTAATGGAATGAAAGAATCGTGGGTACAAAGTCACGTAAAGCCTTTATCCTATCACAGGGTTCAACCGGTTTAAAACCCATCCAATGTGACATTTTCATACTCCTGCGTTCACTACCTTCGTGTTTTACAAGTACAGCATGTACGGTTGTTGGGATCTTGAGAAGGTCTGGCAGGACGGTGATGAATTCTGAGCCCGTACGTCGTCATCTCTGAATGTGTTTGGTCATTTCTGTGTCACAGTACATTTAGGTTAAATCATGACTAGTTAGTGGTGTCTGTATGAAATAATGGTGTCACCTCAGTGGACTGAAGAATCCACTTGTCTTACATGCCAGTCATCTAAAAAGGGCTTAAGAAGGAAGAGGTCCATGACGGAATATTTTAGTGACACAACCAATGAATGAGAGCAGCAGGATGGTGCAGTGGTGACTCCCGTGACACCAGCGCTTTGGAGACCCGTCTGAAGGACTACGGCCTCCGTGGCACAAGCAGTCTCAAGGGTTCTGCTCCAGTCCTCTGCCCAGAACTGCTGCAGCTTCGTGACAGTTTGGGTGGTGTTCGGGTGGTGTTCAGGTGGTGTTCACCTGTGTTAAAACGATGTTATGAATTCAGTCGGACTGAGATGTAGGCTTTTGCAGAAAGCTCAGGCACGTTTTATTTATCTGGGGTTCCACTGCAAATGCTGCCACGATTGACTAAATATTTTGTTAAACTGGAAACATGATTTCTCTCTTTTCTTCTTCTTTTTTAACTGAAAGCGATGTCCACTTCTCCAAAAAGTCCATCTTCAAGTCCAGGCTTGGAGAAGCTCTGAGCTTCTTCAACCTTTTGACTTTCCTCTCTCTTTCAGGCTATATTCTTCTTATTCATTCACTTTTCCAGTAATCTGACATCGTCACTGGGATTGTCTTTGATTTTTCAGCTTCATTTTTGCTAAACCATGTGAAAAACGCTTTGTTGATGTTTATCTGAGTTTGCATATGTTGAATATAAGACCCACTGCAATCAGATGATTTTCTTTTGTTTATAATTCACATTTTTATTGTTTTGAGACAGTGAATGACATAAAAGACAGGGTACTGCTGAACACATGGTTGCTCATTCTATAAGATATAGCTGGGTGGTGTTGCACCCAGGTGTTTTTATTGTTATTTGTTTTTACAAAAATGAATCGAGCATTAAAAGAGGGGGTTGTAACCTCTGTACACAACTCTACACTAGTTCACTGGAAGGGTTTACATGTTATGAGGCTGTTTTGGAAATGTCTTTTTCATTCCTGGTAATGATGAGTATGATATTTATGTTGCAGGTGAGAAACCATTCCAGTGTGAATTCTGTGAGCGCCGCTTCGCCAACAGCAGTGATCGCAAGAAGCACTCGCAGGTTCACACTGCCTCCAAACCCTATGACTGCAAGGCCCTGGGCTGCACCAAGTCCTACACCCATCCCAGCTCACTCCGCAAACACATGAAGATCCATGTCAAGTCATCGCCTTCCCCTGAGCCTCAGGACATGTATACCTTCATCCCTCATCAGCAGCCCGACCCAGCTGTCCTCGAACCCCTGGACCTTAAAATGAACCACTTCTCTTCGTCGCTCCCCAACAGAAATGCTCACTTCCCTCTTCTGTCCAGTCATGAATATGACATCAGCTCAGACAGCCAGGCGGACCACAAGGTGCTGCTGCGGAGCTCATCACCATCAGCGATGCCTCTGGATCTGTCTTTGTCAGGCCTGAAGAGTCAGCTGACCCAGAAGCAGCAGGGCAGCAGGACCCCCAGGAGGAGCCAACGGTGTGTCAACCCTGCCTTAACCCAACTGTCCAACATCAAGGAATGGTATGTTTGTACCAGGACTACAGTGCCACACTTCCCTCTGCTCCACCCAGACCACATCAAATCAGAGTGCAGCAATGACGAGGAGTACATCACGTAACAAGGAGGAGCTGCTCTATCTGGACACGCAGAACCGAGCCAGGCCGGGACCAGCTGTTTTAGCTGTCTTACGCTTCAACGTGGGCTGTACTAATGCTTGTGTGTGGTGACAACCAGACACAAACATTTCTACTGTTTCACTACTAAAAAAATCCATCGTAACACGCAAAACTTTGCCAGGAAGGAAGTTCGTCACCACAGGCCATTTCTACAGGAAACCTTTTCCATGGACACCTAATCCAAACTAACAAAGGAGTTAACGAGCTACATGTGGACCAAAGAACAGTGTAAGAGGTGCTTTTGGTCCAAAACAGTGTGAACAGGGTGTTTGTAGACAATGATGTCACTAAGCCACAGATTATCCACCTGTTTAAGGGCTCTACTGAGCTGAAGACTTCTAAGGGCTAAATCTCATCACAGGCAGAACATCAGGTCCAAAACAACAGTCACATGATCAGAACATCAGGTCCAAAACAACAGTCACATGATCAGAACATCAGGTCCAAAACAACAGTCACATGATCAGGACATCAGGTCCAGAACATCAGTCACATGATCAGGACATCAGGTCCAGAACATCAGTCACATGATCAGAACATCAGGTCCAGAACATCAGTCACATGATCAGAACATCAGTCACATGATCAGGACATCAGGTCCAGAACATCAGTCACATGATCAGAACATCAGGTCCAAAACAAAACATCAGTCACATGATCAGAACATCAGTCACATGATCAGAACATCAGTCACATGATCAGAACATCAGGTCCAAAACAACAGTCACATGATCAGGACATCAGGTCCAGAACATCAGTCACATGATCAGAACATCATGTCCAAAACAACAGTCACATGATCAGAACATCAGGTCCAGAACATCAGTCACATTGTCAGAACATCAGGTCCAAAACATCAGTCACATGATCAGGTCCAAAATATCAGTCACATGGTCAGAACATCAGTCACATGATCAGAACATCAGGTCCAAAACATCAGTCACATGATCAGGACATCAGGTCCAAAACATCAGTCACATGGTCAGAACATCAGGTCCAGAACATCTGTCAGATGATCAGAACATCAGGTCCAAAACAACAGTCACATGATCAGGACATCAGGTCCAAAACATCAGTCACATGGTCAGAACATCAGGTCCAAACCATCAGTCACATGATCAGAACATCAGTCACATGATCAGAACATCAGGTTCAGAACATCAGTCACATGATCAGAACATCAGGTCCAAAACAACAGTCACATGATCAGGACATCAGGTCCAAAACATCAGTCACATGATCAGAACATCAGGTCCAAAACATCAGTCACATGATCAGAGCATCAGGTCCAAAACAACAATAATATGATCAGAACATCAGGTCCAGAACATCAGTCACATGGTCAGAACATCAGGTCCAGAACATCAGTCACATGATCAGAACATCAGGTCCAGAACATCAGTCACATGATCAGAGCATCAGGTCCAAAACAACAATAATATGATCAGAACATCAGGTCCAGAACATCAGTCACATGATCAGAACATCAGGTCCAAAACAACAGTCACATGATCAGAGCATCAGGTCCAAAACAACAATAATATGATCAGAACATCAGGTCCAGAACATCAGTCACATGATCAGGACATCAGGTCCAAAACATCAGTCACATGATCAGAACATCAGGTCCAGAACATCAGTCACATGATCAGGACATCAGGTCCAGAACATCAGTCACATGGTCAGAACATCAGTCACATGATCAGGACATCAGGTCCAAAACATCAGTCACATGATCAGGACATCAGGTCCAAAACATCAGTCACATGGTCAGAACATCAGGTCCAGAACATCAGTCACATGATCAGAACATCAGGTCCAAAACAACAGTCACATGATCAGAGCATCAGGTCCAAAACAACAATAATATGATCAGAACATCAGGTCCAGAACATCAGTCACATGATCAGGACATCAGGTCCAAAACATCAGTCACATGATCAGAACATCAGGTCCAGAACATCAGTCACATGATCAGAACATCAGTCACATGATCAGAACATCAGGTTCAGAACATCAGTCACATGATCAGAACATCAGCTCCAGAACATCAGTCACATGATCAGAACATCAGGTTCAGAACATCAGTCACATGATCAGGACATCAGGTCCAAAACATCAGTCACATGATCAGGACATCAGGTCCAGAACATCAGTCACATGATCAGAACATCAGTCACATGATCAGAACATCAGGTCCAGAACATCAGTCACATGATCAGAAGATCAGGTCCAAAACATCAGTCACATGGTCAGAACATCAGTCACATGATCAGAACATCAGTCACATGATCAGAACATCAGGTCCAAAACATCAGTCACATGATCAGGACATCAGGTCCAAAACAACAGTCACATGATCAGGACATCAGGTTCAGAACATCAGTCACATGATCAGAACATCAGGTTCAGAACATCTGTCACATGATCAGAACATCAGGTCCAAAACATCAGTCACATGGTCAGAACATCAGTCACATGATCAGAACATCAGGTCCAAAACATCAGTCACATGATCAGAACATCAGGTCCAGAACATCAGTCACATGATCAGAACATCAGTCACATGGTCAGAACATCAGTCACATGATCAGAACATCAGGTCCAGAACATCAGTCACATGATCAGAACATCAGGTCCAAAACATCAGTCACATGGTCAGAACATCAGTCACATGATCAGAACATCATTCACATGATCAGAACATCAGGTCCAAAACATCAGTCACATGGTCAGAACATCAGTCACATGATCAGAACATCAGTCACATGATCAGAACATCAGGTCCAAAACATCAGTCACATGGTCAGAACATCAGTCACATGATCAGAACATCAGGTCCAAAACATCAGTCACATGATCAGGACATCAGGTCCAAAACATCAGTCACATGATCAAAACATCAGTCACATGATCAGAACATCAGTCACATGATCAGGACATCAGGTTCAGAACATCAGTCACATGATCAAAACATCAGTCACATGATCAGAACATCAGGTCCAAAACAGTCACATGATCAGAACATCAGTCACATGATCAGAACATCAGGTCCAAAACATCAGTTACATGATCAGGACATCAGGTCCAAAACATCAGTCACGTGATCAGAAGATCAGGTCCAAAACATCAGTCACATGATCAGAAGATCAGGTCCAAAACATCAGTCACATGGTCAGAACATCAGGTCCAGAACATCAGTCACATGATCAGGACATCAGGTCCAAAACATCAGTCACGTGATCAGAACATCAGGTCCAAAACATCAGTCACATGATCAGAACATCAGGTCCAGAACATCAGTCACATGATCAGGACATCAGGTCCAAAACATCAGTCACGTGATCAGAAGATCAGGTCCAAAACATCAGTCACATGGTCAGAACATCAGGTCCAGAACATCAGTCACGTGATCAGAAGATCAGGTCCAAAACATCAGTCACATGATCAGGAAATCAGGTCCAGAACATCAGTCACATGGTCAGAACATCAGGTCCAAAACATCAGACTCACATTTAGGTAATGTGGCCCAATACAAGTGACTGCACTCATATTTCCATCTACGCTCCTTGAATGATTTTTCCATTCGTCAGTGTTTTTAAAGTGAATATTGTTATGTTTGGGTTACTTGTCTGAAATGTGTCATATATTTCACCTTCGTCCGTTTAAACGGTTGTTTTCTTCAGCCCCAGGACTGCACCTACATGACAGTGAACATTGAGGACATCTACATTCATGTGACATTACCAACAGTGGTTACGTGATTTATTTCACTCGCTCCTCAGTTTTCTCCAGCGTCACCTCGTTCCTTTGCCCTGTTGAACCTTTGGCTGAATATGTGCTCATGTTTGATATACGTTTGCACAGAAATGTCCAGTTCTGGTGACCTAAAATAGTGAGGTCACTTCCATCTTCTATGCGTTGCCATGACGAGTCTCATAGTCACGGTACCTCAGAGTCAACATACTCAGAGTTGACTGAACCAACTCTTAACAGCTTTTCCAAAACCCAAAACTCAAAGTTTCTTAAATTAGAGTTTGTCAACTCCGAATAATTTTTTGCCTCATTTTGTTGAGCCTCATTTGTGACACAGACCCGAGGACAGCAGGTCCAAAACATCAGGGCCAAGATCAGAGAAGCAGATTCAGATATGTTGGCTGTCGCGCCTGGTCCAGGTCTGGGGAGATGTCTGACGCTGTTCGATGAATTTAAATCTGTAAGCAGGTTTTTGTTAGAAGAAAACGCAGGCACACGTTAGTGTGTTTTCATTTTCAACTGTCAAACGTTGTTACTCTTGTGCACTGTCGCAACACTTATCTGCTAAGTTAAGACCTGAAATTGAAAATGAAAAATTCGATCTAATGGAAACCCGTTTTATCACTTATAAATGCAGCAGCTGTAGTCTAATGTGGATGCACAAAACGGAAAGTCAAAAGTCCCAACAATGCTGGCAACCGTCCACTTCCTGATTGCCTCTCCGGCTGCATATGTATGTTTCCTGTAGTTACCGAGCATGAATCACATGACCACCAAACAACGGCCTCAGTGGCGGTGTAAATGGCGTATGCTACGGTGGTGTGGACATCGACCTCATTTGGTGCAGATGTATCCCGAGGTCTCAAGTAACAAAGCATTGGTAATAATGTATGTTACTGAATCTGTTTCGGAGTTCTGTGTGCATCCCATTTGTATTTAACTCCTCAGATTTCCCAAATTGGTCCTGTCTGAAGCCCACGTGACTGTCCGTGAAAAGCTGCCATCAGAAATGAATGGCCGGTTGATCATTTGGTGCCATTTGAAGTGTCGACATGTTGAAGCTGCGTTAGAAATCCCACTAAGTCACTTTCCTGCTGGTGACAGCCAGAGATTTTAACAGGTCTCGATGAAAACCAGGAACGAGGTAAGGATGGATTTAAAATGAGGCTGGGGTCCAGACAGCTACAAAAACTTCACAAACGTGCTAGACTTTAAATACCCCAGCAGCTGTTTTTCTTTTTTCATTCACTTCTTAAGTAAAGATGAGCTGAATGACTCTTCAGTCCTTCACAGAACCTGGTGCGTGTCTGCGTAACTGGAGTCGGTTAATAAGGTGGTGACTGGACTGGGAGGCAGCTGGATCATGTGACCCCCGGTGGGGCCGTTCTGTATTTGATGATCTGCCTTATGAAACACAAGCCCTCTGATTAAACTGCAATTATTGTGTTTAAGAAATATACAGAAAATGGAATTAAAAGTGTCAGTGTATTGCTGTTAATTAACTTTTGTTTGTTTGTTTTTGATTTAACTTTCATTGACCTAAAAGGCTTCCTGGAAACAGTTTCTCACTCTTCATGAAGAGACTGAAAACAGATGGAAGTGTGACTAACGTTACGTAATCGACTACTGTCCACCATAAAACCTGATGACATTTAAAAAGTCCTGTAAAACGATTAAGACACGAGTGACAAGAGTCACAGTTGAATATGTGCTCACAGTTTTCTTTTCTTTTCGTATTCTGATCTGAAGCACATCATTGTGAAATAAAACAATATTACAATATTTAAGTTCCACGCTTCAGCTTTAATTTCAGAGAAATGTCACTCTTGTATGTTAAAGGTAAGACGATGCAGTTCTGCAGACTTTCATTCTTTTCACGCTTTTGTGAACCGTTAAACGAGGAAGATTTGGCAGCACGTGACTGGCTGGTCACTCGTGCAGGTTGTCGGGGAAAAGGTTTCCGGCACGGCTCTGTAAATACATTTGCACCACTAGGGTTGGGGTTAGGGTAGTGAAATAATATAACAGTCAAGACTTGGCAATGGCTCGACTTAGTGAACTGGAAGGATTTTTTTCATGCAAAAGGGACAAACTTCTCCGACACTTTGAGGACGAACGAGCCAGAGAGTCGCCACTACAGCAGCTTTACAGAACAGCTGGCTGCTGTGCAGTTCTCAAAACATGTTTGCAGCCGTGTAAGACGACTGAACCCAACTACACAGACACGGTACTGGTCTGACCATTACACAGGTGTAACAGCTGAGGCTCCGCCCCTTCATCTGACGAGGATGACGCAGGTGTGGCAGATGGATGGATAGCGCAAAGAATTGATATATTTGCCTTTTAAACACAAAGTAAACTCCATAAAATTACTTGTTTAAAATGAATACTACTGATTGAAGTAATGTGACCCACGCGTGTGGTACCTCCACGTTACTCGTGTTTCTCCTGTTTTTCATTGATCAGCAGTAATAAGGATGTATTTGGGGTTGAGACAAAGGTGTGTACACAGCTGCCAGAGCGTTCAGGTGCAGTCAGCAGAGCTGGCACAGTTTGATTTGTTTATGTCAAAGCAGCAGATGTTTTTTCTCTATATAAATAATTTACTTGCTTTATTTCTCTAATTTTCTGCTTTGTTCTGCAACTCCACCGTTTTCTACGCTCGTTTGTTCTTTTGTTGTGTTTTTGTAGGAGGAAGCCGATGATGCTGCGTGTGACGTGGCTGCAGGGTTACACGGTGCAGCTTAACCAGAGCGTTTCCAGAAGCAGCAGCCGTGCAGATAGCTCACTTCTTCAACTGGACCCCTGTGGTCTGAGGCTGGAGTCCTGTACCAGGACCAGAGCCCTGGGCGTCCGTCTGCCCTCCGAGTCCCAAAGCCAGCAACAAAGGTCACAACATCCAAGAAGAAAAAAAAAGCTGTGTGGAAACGGACCGGCTACACGGTCAATATTCACCTGCAGAGTCAGTCCAGTTGTATCTATAAAACTGGCTTTATATCCATGAACAAATATTTATTTACAGTGTTTCTCAGTTCCATCGGACCGCTGTGTTTCCCTGCTCCCACAAACCTGTCTCAAATGAAGGGGTCACTGACAAACCAATGCAGAACCTGAGGGCGAGGGGAAGAGGTGATCCGTTCTGGGATCTGGGAAACGCACAGGGCAGTGATACTTGGACTGGACTGGACTGGACTGGACTGGAACTGGGAAACGTTGGTCTAGTAAAACTGTATATTGAATCCTGGCATCTTTAAGTTGTTGTGGAAAATGATGTGATCTAATTACATGCTTTGTCCAGATGTGAACACTTGTAGACCAGTTTAAGTCCCACCGACTGGTAGACGTAAAAGGACGTCCCCAAACCTCCACGAGAGACTGAAATGTGTTCAAAGGTGAGATTTAACGAGTATATACGAGAGTCATAAGCAAAAAAGGCTAAATGATTATTAACCTAAAAAAATGTGTGTGTGTGTGGGTAAGAGACCACTGCTGGTTGATGGGACCGTTTTTCAGGATTCAGGCACTGTGTTAAGGCCAAAGTTTGACTTTAGGTTTAACCGCAGCAGCTGTGGGGTTTACAAGGTTGGTTAAACTTTACGTTTATTTGACTGGAGAGCACTTTGGTCGACCTTTGTAGTTATGCGCTTCATATGTTAACTTGACTTTGACTAAAATCTCAACAGTTAGTGAAATGCATTGTGTGGATGGAGAACGCAGCTTCATTTATCTCACAGGTAGTTTGTTGTTCAAGTCCTACTTAAGTTGTGTTAAACTGAACCAAGGAACAAAAGTTATAAAAATGCTGCTCTGAGTGTTTATTAAAAATGAACACTCAGAGCTCCCACACATGAGGAGTGAGACCAGATAAGGCCCAGAACATAGGATCATGAGCGGGGCCTTAGCGACAAAGAAAAGGAAGCCGAACATCCAAAGTGAAGGAGGAAAAGATACTGTGAAGGAGGACATGCCCGCACCTGAACTTACCTCTCAATGTAGCCTAGATGGCATCAGCAAACAAATACAGTCTTTGCAGGATGAAGTGAAAACATTCCAACACGACATTACAACTCAAGTGAGAGATCAGCTGTCGGAATTCAGAGAGGACGTTTATCAGAAATGTACTAATATACTAACGGAGGTGAGCGAAACAGGAAAATAAATGCTGCCATGATGCGCACAGAAGAGATTGAACCGTGGAGCCAAGAGGCAAACAGCGTGCTGCAGGAATTACAGAAAGAACAGAAGAAGATGATGGGCAGGTTGGATGACGTCTAGCCAAAATAACCTGCAGGTTTATGGCAGAGCTGATGAGTGATTTGGGCAGACTTTGTGGACAAGTGGCCTAAAGAGGAGTTTTTATTCAACTCTGATCTTCAGATTCAATGGGCCCGCCAAGCTTTAGCTCCAAAGTCGCTGTGCAACTGGCTGTTGGACTTCCTGACTGGGAGACCACAGGCAGTACGGGTCGGCAGCAACACATCCAGCACCATCACACTGAGCACAGGGGCCCCCCAGGGATGTGTGCTGAGCCCCCTCCTCTTCACCCTGCTGACCCACGACTGCACACCGATGCACAGCTCCAACCTCTTCATAAAGTTTGCGGACGACACGACTGTGGTGGGTCTCATCAACAACAACGATGAGTCAAACTACAGGAGCGAAGTGAGCCGCCTGGCTGAGTGGTGCAGACAACAATCTCTCCCTGAACGTGGAGAAGACCAAGGAGATTGTTGCAGACTTCAGGAGACAACACACCCAGCATGCTCCTCTGACCATCAACGGTGCTGCTGTGGAGAGGGTGAGCAGCACCAAGTTCCTGGGTGTCCACATCTCAGAGGACCTCTCCTGGACTGTTAACACCGCATCACTCGCCAAGAAGGCACAGCAGCGTCTCTACTTCCTCCGCAAACTGCGCAGAGCCAGAGCCCCGCCCCCATCAGGTACACCTTCTACAGAGGCACCATCGAGAGCATCCTGACCAGCTACATCACCGTGTGGTACGGATCCTGCACCGCAACCTGACCAGCTGCATCACCGTGTGGTACGGAGCTGCACCGCATCCTAACCAGCTGCATCACCGTGTGGTACGGAGCTGCACCGCATCCTAACCAGCTGCATCACCGTGTGGTACGGAGCTGCACCGCAACCTGACCAGCTGCATCACCGTGTGGTATGGATCCTGCACCGCAACCTGCCGCAAGTCTCTCCAACGCACCATCAGGGAGCAGCTGAGAAGATCGTTGGTGTCTCTCTCCCCTCACTTCAGGACATCTACAGACCCGTCTGACTCCAAAGCCCTCAGCATGGTGAGAGACCCCACCCATCCGTCACACAGCCTCTTCAGTCTGCTGCCATCAGGGAGGAGGCTGCGGACCCTCCGGGCCAGAACCAGCAGACTGAAGGACAGCTTCGTCCACCAGGCCGTCAGGACGCTGAACACTCTCCCAGCTCTTCCACCGTTTCCCGCCTTGCCCCCCCCTCACTCACTCTGACCTCAGTTTCTGCACCAGGAACTTTTGGCAGAACTGGACCGCCTTCTTCGCACCAGGTCACTTTAATCAAACTGAAAAACTGTTGTACAAATGTCATGCCATAACTTGTTTCTTTTTAATATGCACTTTGTGTTTAAAATGTATTTATTGTGTAGCACCGAGGGTTTGAGAGTAACGTCATTTCAATTCTCTGTATGTATCTCACATGTAGTAGAATTGACAATAAACTTGACTCTGACTCTGACTCTAACAGGTCAGCCACCAAGGTCTGCTGTCATATGCTTCCAGCAGTTGGCTGTGAAGGAAATTGTACCAAAAAAGCCACGGGAGAAGAAAACCTTCCTTTACGGAGTAAAAGGGGTCTTTAACTTGGAGAGGGCGCCGCAGCAACGTAACAAGAAACATCAAGAAGCTGTTAAAGAGGGAAGAAATCCGGTTCCAAAAACCCTTCAACAAGATGCATATACACTGGCCGGGCGGTGTAATAAATGATGGAGACGTCAATGATGCAACCACAGACCTGATTAGGAGAGGGGACCAGGTGGAAGATGCAGTAGACAGCACCGGGGACTCTCTTGGGAATCATCTGGGATCGCGATGTGGAAATCCAGCAGGAATAAGGTATATCAGTGAGGACTAGGATGGGTTTGTTAGCCCAGAGTGGGTCATCACTAGAAGGGGGCCCTCTCTTTTTGTGTGGATTTCAAATCAAGAAAAGAGTCGGCATAAAGTGAGTAAAGTAGAGTTAAGTTAGAGTAAAGAGTAAAGTTACTCTTGTTCATAGAAGCCACTGTTTATGTGTTCAGTTAAAATAGGTTCCAGTTGTTTGTTTTTGTTTGTGACGTTAGTGGTTCAGGAATGTCATCTGGAAGTCTGGGTGAGACATTGTGGTGAAATGTCCTACCAAACCTTACAGAAGATCAGGCTGGAGAACTTGATGGACCTCTAACTCCAACAGACCTCCATAAAGCTCTCCAACTCATGCCCAATAACAAATCACCGGGTCCAGACGGCTTCCCGGCAGAATTTTATAAACACTTTTGGAATATTCTAGCACCCATATTTACAAGATTAATAGCAGAAATTAAGGACAAATTTAAGCTCTCCATGGAGATGAATACAGCGATGATTACTTTAATATTAAAACCTGGAAAAGATCCCACTCTTCCAGCAAGCTACCGCCCGTTATCCCTCATTAATTCAGACACTAAAATTATCAGTAAAGCACCATGAATCGAAAAGATAACTCAGCTTATCATCCACGCAGATCAAACAGGCTTCAGTAAAGGCAGACACTCTGCAAATAACCTGCACAGACTATATAATTTAATTTTCAATTTAATAATTTATAAAAGCCCTATTTTTATTGGATGCTGAAAAAGTTTTTGATAAGTTCACTGGGATTTCTATTTCGAGTACTTAAACCAATTGTCTTTGGTGAATCATTTATTTATTGGATAAAGATCCTTGACACATCACCACAAACTAATCAATATCACAGCGCTTCACAAACCATCAACCTTATTAATTCATTCCCCAATATCTCAGATCACACTATTAACTGGTCTCAGTCCACCACACTACCACTGAACTCTAGCAGCTGGGATGTGGCAACTGACACTGCACCTCTCTCACTCCATCCATCCATCCATCCATTTTGTATACCTGTTTACTCCTGTACAGGGCCATGGGGGGGGGTCTGCCGGAGTCCTTCCCAGCTCATTACAGGCAAGAGGCAGGGGCACAGACATAACATCTGGCATCCCACTGGGTATGCTGATGTTCTTAGAGGGCTTTATACATGAGCGGGCCAAACTGCACAGATGTCATTTAACACCTGAGAGAGAGAGAGAAGCTCCTTAAGACATTAGTGGACTCAAGCATGTAGTAAAACAAAATCTTCACTGGTGTTCAGCCATTTAAGTGTATTGCATTTTGACGTGTGAGCTAGTTCTTTATATTTAAAGAACTATCAGAGCTCAGACACAAAATGAACTGAAATAACTGCCTCATATCTCCAGTGCTACATGACAGTAAGAGCCAATAATGTTTGAATTTTTTACCACATAACTTACTTGAATAGTTGTCACAGTTCTGGTTTATGCCAAAGCTTTGTCTGAAAAAAAAACAAAACAAATTCGGTTAACAATCCCTCATCCTGCAGTTCTGCAAGAAAGGTGATCCAGGGTTCAGTGCCCTCTTTTGTCATTACTCCCCACCAGACCTCGATTCTCTGGTTGGCAGAACTTATCCCCGTGATGAAACTTTTTTTCTGCTGCTCTATCATCCCCATCATTTCTCCTTAAATAATCGCTGAATGTCCCTGATCACCACATCCTCAGTGCCCCTGCTAGTTTGTACAAGCCTTGGGAAACCTTCACAACGCTCATGAGCTTTCACAAAATATCCCCCAATAACTCCTGGGTCACTGCTGGCAGCTCACAACCAACTGATGTTGTGGGGGAACCTGTCAGTGCAGCCAATAATGCAAATCCTATAGGGTTTCAGTTTGTCTTAAGAACCTATGTTCCACACATAGATAGCTCCCAGAGTAGAATATTAGCTCCACCTACTGGCTGAAGAAACTGACTGCACTCCAAAGACTACCACGCGTATGCAGATCTGCAAGAGATGGACTTGCTATGACAAGTTCATGAGCATCAATAGAAATGTTTATTTAAATATTATATAGTGTGTAAGAGCTGGCAGGGAAGCAGAGATGAAGGTGATCTTGATTTCTTGTTAGACCTTCCAAACTCTTCCTGCCCTCCCCTCCTCTCTCCCCTCCTCCACTACCACACCCGGACAGGCACACAGCTTCACACTGCAGCACCCTCCTCCTCCTCACCCCTCTCTCCATCAAAGAGGGACACGTGAACAGACTGTTTAGATGCTGAGCCCTGCTGTAAACATAGCCCTCCACTCCATCCTCCAGCACCTGGACTCCCCAAGATCCTTCGCCAGGATGCTTTTTGTGGACTTTGGCTCTGCCTTTAATACAATCGTCCCAGCTTCAGTGCTTCCCCTTCCTGGGCACCACCTGAACATCAGCTCCCTCACCAAGAAAGTTCAGTAGAGGATGTACCTCTCACAGATGTTTCATCTCCCGGTGAAGATGATAGTGAACTTGCACACTGCCATCCCTCCATCACAGTCTGGTTTGCTGCAGCCACGACCAGGGACCAAGCTGCAGCGTGGTGGGAAGGTGATCGGCTGATTCTGATATAAAGGATCAAAAATCTGAACATTAATGTGGCTGGAATTACGCATCTTGTTGTTATTTAAGCAACTTCAACACCCATTAATTTATGAATCTTTAAATCTTTCATGGCATCTTTTTACGTTGAAAAGTAGCATCTCATTCTTGCAACGATTACTGAGAAAAAGATGATGATGCATGACACAATGAATAATACAAGCATCCAAATCTTTAAGAAAGTGTTTAAACAAAACAACAATCTATAGACTGAGGATCCCATTTTTTTATACACACTTTAAAGAATTTCTCTCTCTCCATCTGTTTTCTGTCTATCTTGATAACTGTTTGTCTGATGTACTTAAACTTATCAAGTGTAGCACAGGATAAATGACACATATTTTGAATAAAAGTAGCTTTCTGATAAACTCTGACAATTGTTTCTTTAGGTGGCCTTTGGCTGATTCTGGGAAGAGCCTACATTCTGTCTGTTGCTAGGCAACAGACAGAATGTAGGCTCTTTCCAGAATCACCCTTTGGCTGATTCTGGAAAGAGCCTACATTCTGTCTGTTGCCTAGCAACAGACAGAATGTAGGCTCTTTCCAGAATCACCCTTTGGCTGATTCTGGGAAGAGCCTACATTCTGTCTGTTGCTAGGCAACATCAAGCATTCTAACCACCAACATATGTTTGATGTCACAGGAGAACTCTGATGTCACAGATTCCGGCGGAGCCTAACTGTTCTGTATAAATAGCCTCTATGGCATTTATAACATCATTCACCTCTGAAGATCAGTGTGAACAGTCACATCTCAGAACTTCTCAAACACAGTTAGAGCAAGAAAATCTCCCTCAGTTACGTCGGTAAGTAGACAAAGATCAGATAGACAAAGAGCAAACAAATATTCATCTGGTAATTAGAAAGCAAAGAATTTGTGAACTGAAACAAACATCAAATCCTTTCACCATGAAAAATAACAGAGCAGGAGCTAAAACTAACATGAAACCATCCAAATATGACATGTTACGAGCAGATACCACCAGCAAAATCAGCCACCTGGAAGCAGTTGTCTGTGCTGAGAAAACCAGGACGAAGGAGATTGAGGCCTGTTTATCCCAGCAAATCCAGGAAACCTGCCAACTGAAGGCTGCTCTGGTCCAAATGCAGCAACAAATGGAAGATCACAAACACCAGTGGGAGGAGGACAAGTCCTGTTTCCTGGCTGAGCAAGCAAAAACAGTGACAAACATGAGTGAAGATGTAATTGAGGCCCAGGAAGACCTGGAGGGTAATCAGCGGCACCTCCTGAAATTATTATCAACCATGGCTGAAGCTCTCAAAAAGGAGAAAGAGGAGAGGAAAACATCTACCGATGTCTTGATGGACAGAATAAGAACCTTGGAGGAGCACTTAGGGAGAACAAAAACAGAACAAACAAATACAAATCTATGTGGACAGGATTCCTCCAGCTCTGAGAACACTGGACTAAAGGAACAAGCTTTGACCACATTATCATATCATAATAGTGGAGAACTTCCTGTTAAAGCTCCAAACATGGAATCTGATGAGGAAACTTCGGCCCCAAAGCCTACAAATCAGCAAGCTGTTGAAGGATTCACCTCTGCAGGATCTGACAATGCTGATCTTACTGAAAAACATTTACCAGTAATAAATGATCACAAGCGTGGAGCAAGAGGCAGAGCACACAACAAACGATCCAACAGCGTCTCCGTCTTGACCTATAACCTCAGTGTCACAGACAACTTCAGGGAATCTGTTGCGGTTACCTGCCACCTGCGGGATCTGGAAAAGCTCAAGGCTCACAGAGCTCGATTGGCCTTGAAAAAGAAAAAGACACTTAACACCAGCGTGTTTCCTAGTGAAGATGATTTTCCTCCACTGCAAGGAGACCAGCCAGAACCACACATACTCCTCAATAAGGATGTAAACCACGGCCGAAGAATTCCCATGAAAACGTATGCAGAGACACTGGCTACACCTGCCTCTAAACTGCCTCCTGTACTGTCCGTGGTACCTGAGACAGGTGAAACTAAGAACATTCATCCTGAAGCACCAGAGCCACAACCTGAAGTGATCGCTCCAATGCCAACTACACCACCTGAGCTTCCTGCTGAGGATAAAAACATGGAATCTGTTGAAGACAATGTGGATCCAACTCTGAAACATCTGGCAGCTGAGACTTCCACAAAGGAGCACCTACAACCTGAGGAGACACCATCAGAACCAACTACACCACCTGAGCTTCCTGCTGAGGATAAAAACATGGAATCTGATGAGGAAACTTCGGCCCCAAAACCTACAAATCAGCAAGCTGTTGAAGGATTCACCTCTGCAGGATCTGACAATGCTGATCTTACTGGAAAAGATTTGCCAGTAATAAATGATCACAAGTGTGGAGCAAGAGGCAGAGCACACAACAAACGATCCAACAGCGTCTCCGTCTTGACCTATAACCTCAGTGTCACAGACAACTTCAGGGAATCTGTTGCGGTTACCTGCCACCTGCGGGATATGGAAAAGCTCAAGGCTCACAGAGCTCGATTGGCCTTGAAAAAGAAAAAGACACTTAACACCAGCGTGTTTCCTAGTGAAGATGATTTTCCTCCACTGCAAGGAGACCAGCCAGAACCACACATACTCCTCAATAAGGATGTAAACCAGGACCGAAGAATTCCCATGAAAACGTATGCAGAGACACTGGCTACACCGGCCTCTAAACTGCCTCCTGTACTGTCCGAGGTACCTGAGACAGGTGAAACTAAGAACAATCATCCAGAAGCACCAGAGCCACAACCTGAAGTGATCGCTCCAATGCCAACTACACCACCTGAGCTTCCTGCTGAGGATAAAAACATGGAATCTGTTGAAGACAATGTGGATCCAACTCTGGAACATCTGGCAGCTGAGACTTCCACAAAGGAGCACCTACAACCTGAGGAGACACCATCAGAACCAACTACACCACCTGAGCTTCCTGCTGAGGATAAAAACATGGAATCTGATGAGGAAACTTCGGTCCCAAAACCTACAAATCAGCAAGCTGTTGAAGGAATCACCTCTGCAGGATCTGACAATGCTGATCTTACTGAAAAACATTTGCCAGAAATAAATGATCACAAGCGTGGAGCAAGAGGCAGAGCACACAACAAACGATCCAACAGCGTCTCCGTCTTGACCTATAACCTCAGTGTCACGGACAACTTCAGGGAATCTGTTGCGGTTACCTGCCACCTGCGGGATATGGAAAAGCTCAAAGCTCACAGAGCTCAACTGGCATTGAAAAAGAAAAAGACACTTAACACCAGCGTGTTTCCTAGTGAAGATGATTTTCCTTCACTGCAAGGAGACCAGCCAGAACCACACACACCCCTCAATAAGGATGTAAAACAGGACCGAAGAATTCCCATGAAAACGTATGCAGAGACACTGGCTACACCGGCCTCTAAACTGCCTCCTGTACTGTCAGAAGTACCTGAGACAGGTGAAACTAAGAACATTCATCCAGAAGCACCAGAGCCACAACCTGAAGTGATCGCTCCAATGCCAACTACACCACCTAAGCTTCTTGCTGAGGATAAAAACATGGAATCTGATGAGGAAACTTCGGCCCCAAAGCCTGCAAATCAGCAAGCTGTTGAAGGATTCACCTCTGCAGGATCTGACAATGCTGATCTTACTGAAAAACATTTGCCAGTAATAAATGATCACAAGCGTGGAGCAAGAGGCAGAGCACACAACAAACGATCCAACAGCGTCTCCGTCTTGACCTATAACCTCAGCGTCACAGACAACTTCAGGGAATCTGTTGCGGTTACCTGCCACCTGCGGGATATGGAAAAGCTCAAGGCTCACAGAGCTCGACTGGCATTGAAAAAGAAAAAGACACTTAACACCAGCGTGTTTCCTAGTGAAGATGATTTTCCTCCACTGCAAGGAGACCAGCCAGAACCACACATACTCCTCAATAAGGATGTAAAACAGGACCGAAGAATTCCCATGAAAACGTATGCAGAGACACTGGCTACACCGGCCTCTAAACTGCCTCCTGTACTGTCCGTGGTACCTGAGACAGGTGAAACTAAGAACATTCATCCAGAAGCACCAGAGCCACAACCTGAAGTGATCGCTCCAATGCCAACTACACCACCTGAGCTTCTTGCTGAGGATAAAAACATGGAATCTGATGAGGAAACTTCGGCCCCAAAGCCTGCAAATCAGCAAGCTGTTGAAGGATTCACCTCTGCAGGATCTGACAATGCTGATCTTACTGAAAAACATTTGCCAGAAATAAATGATCACAAGTGTGGAGCAAGAGGCAGAGCACACAACAAACGATCCAACAGCGTCTCCGTCTTGACCTATAACCTCAGCGTCACAGACAACTTCAGGGAATCTGTTGCGGTTACCTGCCACCTGCGGGATATGGAAAAGCTCAAGGCTCACAGAGCTCGACTGGCATTGAAAAAGAAAAAGACACTTAACACCAGCGTGTTTCCTAGTGAAGATGATTTTCCTCCACTGCAAGGAGACCAGCCAGAACCACACATACTCCTCAATAAGGATGTAAAACAGGACCGAAGAATTCCCATGAAAACGTATGCAGAGACACTGGCTACACCTGCCTCTAAACTGCCTCCTGTACTGTCCGTGGTACCTGAGACAGGTGAAACTAAGAACATTCATCCAGAAGCACCAGAGCCACAACCTGAAGTGATCGCTCCAATGCCAACTACACCACCTGAGCTTCCTGCTGAAGATAAAAACATGGAATCTGTTGAAGACAATGTGGATCCAACTCTGAAACATCTGGCAGCTGAGACTTCCACAAAGGAGCACCTACAACCTGAGGAGACACCATCAGAACCAACCACACCACCTGAGCTTCCTGCTGAGGATAAAAACATGGAATCTGATGAGGAAACTTCGGTCCCAAAACCTACAAATCAGCAAGCTGTTGAAGGATTCACCTCTGCAGGATCTGACAATGCTGATCTTACTGGAAAACATTTGCCAGTAATAAATGATCACAAGCGTGGAGCAAGAGGCAGAGCACACAACAAACGATCCAACAGCGTCTCCGTCTTGACCTATAACCTCAGTGTCACAGACAACTTCAGGGAATCTGTTGCGGTTACCTGCCACCTGCGGGATATGGAAAAGCTCAAGGCTCACAGAGCTCGATTGGCCTTGAAAAAGAAAAAGACACTTAACACCAGCGTGTTTCCTAGTGAAGATGATTTTCCTCCACTGCAAGGAGACCAGCCAGAACCACACACACCCCTCAATAAGGATGTAAACCAGGGTCTAAGAATTCCCATGAAAACGTATGCAGAGACACTGGCTACACCTGCCTCTAAACTGCCTCCTGTACTGTCCGAGGTACCTGAGACAGGTGAAACTAAGAACATTCATCCTGAAGCACCAGAGCCACAACCTGAAGTGATCGCTCCAATGCCAACTACACCACCTGAGCTTCCTGCTGAGGATAAAAACATGGAATCTGTTGAAGACAATGTGGATCCAACTCTGGAACATCTGGCAGCTGAGACTTCCACAAAGGAGCACCTACAACCTGAGGAGACACCATCAGAACCAACCACACCATCTGAACTTCTGGTTGAAAGTCCAAACATGACTGGAGCTCTCCAAAAGGAGAAAGAGGAGAGGAAAACATCTACAGAGAGCGTGATGGACAGAATAAGAACCTTGGAGGAGCAGTTAGGGACCACAAAAACAGAAAACACAAACACAAATCTCTTTGGACAAGATGATTTTCCTCCACTGCAGAGAGACAAGCCAGAACCACACTCACACCCGAACCAGAAAGGAAACAAGGGCACAAGTTATCCCCAGGGAACATATGCACAGACGCTGTCAAAAGCTTTCTGGCCAAAGGTATCATCCTCTAAAAGACCTGCCAAATGGACCTAAGATCAAACTGCCCCCCCCCCCCCCCCCCCCCCCAAACACAACCTCCCTCCCCAAACGTTGTCCTTTCACACCTTTCCTCAGTACCATCACTTTCACCCCACCCTCATTTTAAAAACATTTACCTTTCCCACTTGTAGATGCAGTAAAATGTTCATTTGGGTTTTCTCCGGGTGCTCCGGTTTCATCCCACATTAAAAAACATTCCAGTCGGACTGACTGTGATCCTAAATTTGATGTAAGAGTGAAAGTCAGGTTGCTTCAGTGTTTGGCCCTGTGATGGACCTGACATATGCATACTGCGTCTTTGCTGTACAAATTGAAAAATAAAAAGTCCAATTAACTTGTATAACTTTTTATCTGATTTTTTTCCTCCTTACGACCACATCTTTTTATACCCATTTGGGGATGTACAACTATCTTACCTCTTTTTTTACAGAATGTCATATATATAAAACCAACATTTGCAGCTAATATTTGTCTTGTTTTGTCCTGAAGTAAAACGCAGTCTGAATAAATATATATCCTTTGTTTTTTATTATGTGCTTAATGTCAAGAATTCTGGGTTCGGGTTGTTCGGTCCATTTGTCAAAGTCTTAATAGAGTGACGGGTTTTAAGTTATACTGATGTGCAAAACGTCCCATGATCAATTTCTTAAAAACATTACAACGTGGGGTGTTTTATATTTTATAATATTCAAATGGATCAATGGTTTATGAAATGTCTGGAGTTGTTCACCTTTTAACAACCCTGTAATCATCCTCCCCTCTGCTTATCTCATTTTTAACCTCTCCCTCTGGAAATTCAGAGTTTAAAACAAAATGTAATCAACTATTATAGGGTTCTATTACAGGGTTCTATTACAGGGTTGCCACCTGTGTCTGACAAACAAACACCTGGACATGACGATGACGTGACAAACCACGGCCCATCTGTATGATCAAAAATGTCTTCTAGTGAAGTCTTCTAGGTGAAAATGAGTTTGACACCCCTGCCCTAGACCAAGGAAGCAGCATCACGAAACTCTGAGGGAATGTCGCGGCTTCCACGATGGGCGCCGACAGCGTCGGCCTCTGGTTGTTGGGAGGGGGTGGTGCTCTCTGTTCGGCGGTGGTGTTGTGTGTTCATCCTGGCTGGAGCCAGCGCCACACACTTTTGCAGGTCACTTATGTAGGGAAGCTTCTGTGGGAGCTGAAAATGGGCCTGAAGTCAGTCAGGAAACAGGTTGTACACCAGGCTCAGGTTCGAAGGGCCAAAAGCCTCATGCTGCCCTACATAGGTGACCTGCAAAAGTGTGTGTCGCAGGCTCCAGCCAGGATCACTGAGACCCTGGGTAGGTTTGCTTGAACCTTAACCATCATCACTGAGCAGTACTGAGCTTCACTAACCACTACTGCTGATGCTGCTTTGTTTTTTATTCTTTTTCCTCTCATCTACGAACCAGTTGGAGGCAGATCATACGCCGAACAGCAGGTTCTCTTCTATGGATACCTGTCGGCGTATTGGTCCTGCCTCCATGGACATCGTCCAGGGGTTTATAGGAACATGCTGGATAAGGAGGTGAGAGCAGCCACAGGGACTGAGGAAGGCTACCTGATCCATGTAAGCACTTGATTTGAACTGTACATGGCAGGCTGTGAGGGTCACACCACTTCAGTGGTCCACTAGTCGTATGCTCTCTCTAACTTTGGGATTCTGCTAAAGGTGAAGGAACATAAGATGTCCAAGGCCTTCGGGGAGACCATGGCCATGACCCCAGAAGAATTATGCTGCCCATTGATTGGATGCGAGACTCCTGTCTTTTTACTGATGTTTAATTAACACCGTAGAAAAAAGCAGACAGACAAATATAAATAAAATGAGCTTCTACAGTAATCAGGAAAACAGTATCGCTTAACATTGTAGTGAATAAGGACAAAGCAAACATACAGTAATACTAACCACTTTGGCCTGCTTCTCCACCAGCGCAGAGTTTCCTTGGAAATTCCTCAAAGTCAGTCAGTTTCAGTAGCTTTCTTGACCATAAAAAGCTTCTAACTTGTATACGTACAGCTGTAGTGAAAATGATGAAGCACAGAGTGACAACAAAGTGGCACAGTTACTTTGCTCCTGCAGGTACTTCAACTCAAACAGGAATCCAGCAGCTCCAACCAACACCTGCTAATCACAACAGGGAAGGGGCCCTCAAGACACCTAAATATGTACCTGCACATGACCGCACACAAACACCTGGACATGACGATGACAAACCACGGCCCATCTGTATGGTCAAAAATGTCTTCTAGACATCAGACCTACAACAGAATGGTCTTTTGCAGATTGTATGCACTGATTTTTTGAAACATCAGGTGTTCTCATGAGAGGAAGCAGCCTCCCTGACTCCTTGGATGGCCTACTGGTGTGTGCTTTGCTTGTGCTGGCCTTGTCTACTCCTCGGCTAAACACAGAAGTTGAGGGATGACATTAGAGTTGCCTTTATCATACTTGAGCATCACTCAGCCTCTTAACTTCATGGATCTGTCCGATAGGATATCTGGATGCAGTCATGTACTTACCTGCTCTTCCATGTAAATGTCGTGTTTCCGTTTGCTGCAGCTATCAGGGACCTCTGTTCTTCAGTAAAGGTCTTGTATTCAGGGTGTTGTTTTACACTTCAATCTGACCTGAAGCTCAGCCATCACCACTGGAACTGACGGTCTGTCTCTCGTATCAGAACAAGCGTCTTCCATGTTTTGGCCCTGTGGACTAATTGTGGGGTTCATGAAATGTGACTTTTAAGACCGTTTTTTATTCTACGTCGGAATAGAGGTAAGATCGGGCCTAAAAAACCCAGCCCGACCCGACCCCGGCCCGCGGGTATTAAAGCCCGACCCAGCCCGAGCCCGACCAATTAACTTGATTTGCAGGCCCGAGCCCGAAGCAAACCCGAAATTTTCATATTTTATTTGTTGGGTTTCGGGAGGAGGAGGTGATTTATGCTAACAAATTAAAACCTTTTGTAACGAAATCTAAGTTTAACAAGACTGGATAAACATTTACATCATTAAGGTTTAAATGCCTGCTCAGCGTCGAGGTGCCGGTCTTTTTGCTCTTGTATGAAAGCAAAGCGCCACGTTTACGACATTCAGCGAAGCCAACGCAAATTTCTGAAGCACTTTACATTATCAAGTTGAAGCTTTTCCATACCTCACTCTTCCCGGTGTGTGTTTACCGTTTAAGTTCCCCTGTCTTTAGTTTATCCTTGACTTTTTGCTGCTCCATAATCAGGGATACCGAGTCAAAATAGATGCGGACTTGTGGAGGGAAAGATTATTAAGAGGGCGCGTTCACGTGCCATCGTATAGTAGTTAAATAGCAATTACCTTACAGCGCCTTCTCTGTTTTATCCAAATTATTTATTTTATAACAAGTATTCCTTAGTTTAGTATCCACATTCCACACATCGTTTTAGTATACATTTTTACAAACATATATTTATTAAAAAAAGTCAGCGAGTCGGGTCGGGCTCGGGCTCGGGCTTAAGATCTTACCTCTACGTCGGAACGTGGTTGTTTCAACCAGTTTCAACGTCTCACTCCAAGCCGGTTTTAGGTTGTCATGGAAACACAACGCTCAGCACCGATGTTGAGCGATGACAGCACTGACTGTTGTCACGTGGCCTCTGGCGCAGCGGTTGGACCGTTTGGACCAGAGTACACGGGACACTTGAGGACACAAACTGAGCTAAAGTAATAAACGATTCTCCTCAGACATGGAAGACGAGGTTGAATCTGTGTGGATTAAACCTGCAGATTTTACAGATCACTAGCCTGTTACGATAAAGGTCAAGTTTGTGCTGGCTAAATCTAAGTTTTTTAGAGATTATTCGATTTTACGTTAAATATTATTGTAAAATTATTGATTTAAAAGTGAAACTAAGTCTATTATGATAGATCATTGGAAGCCGTGGTGGTGTAAATTGAGTCACTTTTCTCTTACCCTAAAAAGGTTTTTAAAAGAAAGTATTTTCCATTAATTCAGGTTGTCTCTTTTCAATTGAAATATAATTGCCAGTGAGAAAGGGGCAATAAACGTATGGATTCTAAATAAAAGGTGTCATGGATCAATTGGTAAATCGATTCAACTCAGCAGGTGAATTGAGCCACCTGTGCATAAACTTTTCCAAATTTAAAACTGAGTATAACTTCAAACAATAATAATACAAGTTTAATCTATTCTATTTAATCATTTATTTGAACATTTTCTAACATCATACAACATCTGTTCTGTATTTTGGCTATTCAGTATTACACCCATCAACAGGGGGCAAATACAAAGAATGTACGCAAAAATCATCAGAAAAATGTTCATAATTTTATGTAATTCTTTAACTTGTCTTAGAGTACCTTCATTCAGCAACTTTTGAGTTTTCACTCTGACTATTTTCTTATGCCACTCTTGAAGGTTGCATGAAACACATGAAGTGATGATGCCTCTGTGCAGTTCCTCCTGCTTTAGAGGTTAAGGTAGCTTCTTCAGCACATCACTTTGTGGAAAAAGTGCCACATCATTTTCTCAAAGTAAAAGTGGGGTTCCCATTGACAGTGCTCCCCCCTCAGTCTTCTGAGGAATCTTGCACTCATGTCATCCCCCTCCAGTTTCTCAACCATTCTACTGTAATGGTTGCTCCTGAATTTGGTTTCAAATTTATCTGTGATGAAGTCACCAACTAACGGATGTGTACTGCCTGGTTTCCTTCTCTCATCCTTAAAGCTCTCATATGATTCAGAGGAAATGGCAACATTACTTTTCTCAGAGCTGTTGCTCGCTGTGATGGCGCTGTGGTGGCATGCCATTACAGTAAATATTTGGTATCTGAAGTAGACATTTACAAACGCCATGAACGTCGCTTCTCCAAACCACTAACTTTAATTCCTTCTCCGATATCTCAGATTATACAATTTACTTCACTGTCGTGGTTAAAATGTCTAGGAACACACTATTATTGAAAAACAAAAAGTCTAGAATTAAACTATCCACGCTGCAAAAAACTAAATCAAGGGGGGGGGGGGGGGGGGGGGGAGTGGTGGCCTAGTGGTTACAGTGGTGGGCTTGGGCGTGGAGGACCCAGGTTCAAGCCCAGTAATGGTAAATCACTGGGGGCCCCTGAGCAAGGCCCTTAACTCCCAATTGCTCCCCGGGGCGCTGCCCTGCTAGCAGCCCCACTGCTCACTAGTGAAACTAGTTGATGGGTTAAAAGCAGAGACTAATTTCGGTGTGCATCGTACATACAGCGTGTGCACGATGTCCACACTGACAAGAAAGGGAAGAAAAAAAAAAAAAAAAAAAAAAAAAATCAAAGGCGGTCTGGAGGCCCCAGACTTCCTTCACTTACTCCTTCATTTCCTTACTCGTCACCCTGCTTCAAAAACCCAATAACAGCCTCAACTCTGACAGCCTGGTGGGACTTTTACCAAATGGCCAATAACAGTAATGAAATCTTTATGTTCAACATTTTAAAATACAGTTCTATCCAGTAGGGCTGTCAGCAAATAATCATAATTTAAAGGTAAATATAACTACTAAAAAATAGACATTTTAATATATTTGAATATGCATTGCCTGATATTATAAATTACAAATCGTTTGAATTGAATTTTCTGAAAAGTTACAGCCCTACTATTCAGTCATATCAGATTATTGCTGTACCCTGGTTTTAATACTGTAGTTTACACAAAGTCCTACCAAGGGTAATGTCTCATTTCAAGTGCATACTCTTATCTTATTCTATTTTTCTCAGATTCTCACGCGTTATTTTTTCCCAATCAACCCTCTAAAGGCAGGCAGGTCTAGCCCAGCCCAGTCGCAGCCTGGTCTATACCTGGCCTGTCCGTGGCCCAGCCCAGTCGCAGCCTGGTCTATACCTGGCCGGTCTGTGGCCCAGAACTGGCCTGTCCACGGCCCAGACCAGTCGCAGCCTGGTCTATACCTGGCCTGTCCACGGCCCAGAACTGGCCTGTCCACGGCCCAGAACTGGCCTGTCCACGGCCCAGAACTGGCCTGTCCACGGCCTAGACCGGTCGCAGCCTGGTCTATACCTGGCCTGTCTGTGGCCCAGAACTGGCCACAGATATAGACCAGGCTGCGACTGGTCTGGCCCACAGACAGGCCAGGTATAGACCAGGCTGCGACTGGTCTGGGCCACAGACAGGCCAGGTATAGACCAGGGTGCGACTGGGCTGGGCCACGGACAGGCCAGGTATAGACCAGGCTGCGACTGGGCTGGGCCACGGACAGGCCAGGTCTGGGCCAGGCCCTGACTGGTCTGGGCCACGGACAGGCCAGGTATAGACCAGGCTGGGACTGGGCTTGGCCACGGACAGGCCAGTTCTGGGCCACGGACAGGCCAGATATAGACCAGACTGCGACTGGGCTGGGCCACGGACAACCAGGTTTAGACCAGGCTGCGACTGGGCTGGGCCACGGACAGGCCAGTTCTGGGCCACAGACAGGCCAGGTATAGACCAAACTGCGACTGGGCTGGGCCACGGACAGGCCAGGTATAGACCAGACTGCGACTTGTCTGGGCCACGGACAGGCCAGGTATAGACCAGGCTGCGACTGGGCTGGGCCACGGACAGGCCAGGTATAGACCAGACTGCGACTGGGCTGGGCCACGGACAGGCCAGTTCTGGGCCACGGACAGGCCAGGTATAGACCAGGCTGCGACTGGGCTGGGCCACAGACAGGCCAGGTATAGACCAGGCTGCGACTGGGCTGGGCCACGGACAGGCCAGGTATAGACCAGACTGCGACTGGGCTGGGCCACGGACAGGCCAGTTCTGGGCCACGGACAGGCCAGGTATAGACCAGACTGCGACTGGGCTGGGCCACGGACAGGCCAGTTCTGGGCCACAGACAGGCCAGGTATAGACCAGACTGCGACTGGGCTGGGCCACGGACAGGCCAAATTGGATTATATTTTTCACAAACTTTGTTGCCAGATGCTTATTATATATAAATGGACTTTTTTTTTCACTGTTATAAATTAACCCACCATTTCCTAAATACCTCATCCCTCACCCTAGGAAACAAAGGGGGTGTTTTTTATATACATATGATCTCTCTTTTTGCTCCTCCCCCATGTTTCAGAACAAAATAATCACATGAGGCCCACTTCCGTGAAAACGTATTTTGAACTGAGACAGATTGATGCTGGAACGCATCTCTTGGAAAGCCATATTCACGTAGTAACTCACTCAACCAGCACTTAATATAGTAGTGAATAAAGAAGCGTTAAACTGTTCCACTTTATCATGACTGTCATAACCTGTCTATATTATGTCATTACACTTAATGATATTTTTAACTATGTCACTACACTTAGTAAAAGGTTCAATTATATAATTGCTGAGGGGGAAAAAAGACTCATTTAAAACTCATTAAAACACCACAGTGAAAAGCACAACATTTAGGACAATCATCATGGTTTTGTGATCGTTAATATTAAAACGACCCATATATGACAGTCAAACGTCATGTTAGTGTAATCACATTTGGGGAGGCTCCAGCTGTAGCATCTGGAGTTGCTTTCAAACCCGGGACTTCAGCGTGGGAGTCGGACGCGGGCCGCTCCACTGCGGGCCGGGCCGCTCCACTGCGGGCCGGGCCGCTCCACTGCGGGCCGCCCAACAGGAGTCGGGTTTACTCAACGCTCCTCTGACAGCGCCGCTGCATCCCTTACACAAACATGTACAGCTAAATAGTTTTAAAGGTTTGACAGTAGGGTCTGCTATGTCATGTTTGTGACAGGTTATGTTGCCGTGTCAGTCATGATTATGGCAGAGTTACGTCGGTCTTATGAACCCCTGTTCAAATAAAATGTTCCCGTTTACACTTTTATTTAAAAAACAAAACAAAACTGCGTTTTGTGTTCATTTATTTTTCATTAAAGGAAATAAAATTACTGATCAGAAATGTCAGTCTAAATAGCATGAGTATGTTTTATTTGATATAATCAGACATTACATCATCATACAAACTTAAACACATACAAAAGACACAAACCAGGGTGCTTTTACTTTGAAAACACAGTGGAAATATGATGATATGATGTTTCCTAGAGCAGATCGACCCATCTACCTGTTTTGTTAACTACCTCAAACCTTGTGATCTTGTGAAAGCAAAATACTGCTATGCACTTTACTTTGGTTAAGAGGTTCAAAGTAAGTCTGAAATGGAGCCTGTTGTGCAAGTTTATTTATTTATAACAACTAAAGGAACTGATATCATTTTCTAGTTTGGACAGCAATGTTCTAACACTACCTCACGCGCAGTTAAAAAAAAAAGTTTTATATCACGGGCTGTTCAATTTTTATAATAAAATATTTTTGGAACATATGCTGTCAGTTATAAAACAAAAATTGGCATCTGCCAAAATCAGAATCAGCAGGTCAGGCTTCTGAAAGATCGTCCAGAAAACTGCAGCCGGTGCCCCTAATGTTTCCTGATCACTAACAAACTGACCAGAAGATCCCCATCCTGCAGGAAGGTGTTCGTAAGCTGTAACATCCAAAACTGACCAGCAGATGGAGACAAACTGATAAATCTGACCTTGTCCTCACACGGCTGAGGCTGTTTAACAGACCTGAATGGGAGGTGTAGTCCTCTCGCAGCTGCTGGAGCACCCTGATATTTACATGAAATCACCTCCATCCTGCTGCGTCTGTGGCTTTCAGGTACGCTGGTCAAAGTTAAGTTCACAACGAGCATCAGTCCCCCACCGGGACTCAAAGACGTCATGATTGGTCAACCAGTCTTTAAAGAGTTTAAACAGCTCCTGCAGTTGTGCTGGTTCATGTTTATTCTTTACTTCCAACATCTTTTTTATGATTAACACTGACAACAGAAAATGTTAAGCTGGTGGACTTGACTGAGCTTTTCAGACTACATAATGATTATACTGGGATGATAAAATACTTATGCGTCACAAGAACATAAATAAAAAGATAAAAAGAGATGTTTGACCAGAGGTAACCAAATCAAGAGCCCGAGCACCCGCCAATGATTTCACTGGACACGGAGTACCGAGAACAAACAACTGTTGCACAAAACCAAGATGAGGGATTAAGCTGGGGAATGCCAGTTTTCCTGACGTGCCTCAGCCTTGAGTTGTCTGAATGAGCCACGGAGCCAGTCTGGTCGAGATCTGGCTAACAAGCAGGTTTACTTAATCCTGCTGCTCCGTCTGCTCAGTCACGTGGTGTAATTACAGAGCAAAGCAAACAACAACAAACGAGGTAAAATCCTGACTATGAGGCCTTAAACCATGCTCTATGTCACTGGATGAACCCTGAACTGGCATCTGATACGCTGTGCGGTATCACTACATAATGTGCCTTAATGATGGAAAATGGACGACATTGAATGACGTGGAGAGGAACAGTTTTATTGCTTTTCCAGTGTGTCTTCGTTGCGACATGCATATTTGTTTAAAGTTCTAATTATTTTATTGACTTTGCAGTTTACAGAGGTGGAGAACAACATCTCATACTTCATGAGGAAACATTTCACTTTTTTTACACCTGTTTTGATTCTGGTTTCATTCTGAATCGATTCCTCTTCAGTAAAAATAAAAATAGAAGCAAAGAAACTGAAAACACCGTCCACAGCAGGGGGCATCAGATAAGCTGCTAACCACATCCTGGTTTCCCTGTCGGCTTGCTGCAGTTTGCCTGCAGGTCATTACTCATGTTCTGTATACACAATAAGACATCTGTACATCAGAGCACTTTGTTTCTGAGTTTCTGTCCACCAGTGGCTAATCCACTGCTTCACAATGCCCCTACACACTAGAAGAGGGTTCACATTAGTGTTTCTGCTGCTGTTGTTTGTCTCTAGCAGCCTGTGTTGTTCTGTTTTGATAGTGTTTTTTGCTTCTGTTTGTGTGTATGAACCTTGTGCTTACCATAGAGGCTGCAGGTTTCAGTGGGAAGCACAGAAGGCATAAATATGATCAAACCATACAACCAAACCATATGCGGAATGGGGCTCGGCATCGTCTTCAACCTCACAGCAGGTATGCTGATAAATACAAGAGTACAGCGTTTGCTCTTCCTACCTGCCGTCTCTGTTCCTGAAGTGGGTTTGCTCCCTGTGTTTACCAAAGTCAATGACTGTAATTGTAAGAGCAGCCACACCCACGCCCCCAGACACATAACAATAGACCGAAAACACAACCACGGATGAGCGGAGGTTAGGATGTAAGGTGCGGCCTGCAGATTTGGCAGAGATAATCCGCAGACAGGCCTTGTCTTCAGGCAGACGTCACTGTGCCATGCATGGGAGGAGGACTGGGAGGGTCATGCCGAGGAATGCTGGTGACCTCACTTACAAATCTCTTAAGACCTGGTGCAGTTTTTTTTCTTGTTGATTTGGGCCCCGTCAGCTGGGCTCAAGTCACCTCAACACTTGATTAAAGGACTTATTTTCTAATTTAGTATAATTTTGCTTAATTAATTGTATGTGTTTATGACAGTTCTCTTCTTTTTTTTTCTTGTCAAGACTTATACCAACAGATTGGAATGTTGGGAAAGCTCAAAACTGGTGTCTGGTCTTGTTCCACATCGAAAACAAAATCATACACCTACTTTTGTTTTCAGGTGTTGTTTGGTCAGATTTGGTGGAGGAGAAGGTCACAGTTTGAGTTCAGGGTACATGTTGCAAACTATACCATCCCTCCCTTATCTAAACACAATTCAGTCCACTTCGAGGTGGTGGAGGTCTAGTGGAGCCTATCCCAGCGGTAGGTGGGGTTTACAGGGTACACTCCTGAAAGGTCACCAGTCTATCACAGAACTTAGCAAATCTTCCCTCTACTTCCCTCTCTCTCTTTATTTTCTTTATATTTGGGCCACCTTTGTTTCAGGAGGTAGAGCTCTCATCAGCCAATAAACCCGGCCAGGTGGTTTGATGCCTGGCAATCCATGTGTGGAGGCCGTGTTCTCAGGCATAAGTCACCCTGATCCACAACTTCTATGGCACCGACACAAGCCCCCAGCGTAAGAGTTTCAGCCCCGGTTGGGGCATGGTGTTAACTTGGAGCTGATCTCGTAGGCTTTAACCAGGAGAAGACGTCCAGCTCTCTCAATGTCCCTTCATGACTGAGTCATTTATTAACACCATCAACATGTATCTGGATGTTATCTAGAGCAGTGGTCCCCAACCCCTGGGCCGCGGACCGGTACCGGTCCGTGGATCAATCAATACCAGGCCACACAAGAATTAATTGTTTATTTCTGTTTTATTTATTATCTGAGTCAAGCGGTCTTTTGAAACGTCTTTTATTTTGAAACGACCGTATTCTCTCTGTTACATCTCCTCATTTAAGCGCCAAAATTTAACCCAGCTAGCAAAATGAGTCAACAGGCGTCTTTGCAAAGTTTCTTTGCGAAAGGGAAAAGGCACAATGCAGAGAGAGAAGAGCAGCCTACGACTTCCAAGAAAAAGAAAGGTTTTAGCAGACAGTACCAGGAGTCCTACTTGAAGTATGGATTTATCGCGACAGGTGATTCCCACACACCAACCCCGCTCTGCACAGTATGCGGTGACCGGCTCTCAAATGAGGCAATGAAGCCTTCAAAACTGCTTCGCCACTTAGAGACCAATTCATTCATTCACGGGCGACCAGAGAGTTTGATGGTATAATAGCGTTATATTGTTGGAGCAATGTGCTAATAAAGTTCTATATGAGCACACGGTGGATTCACGTTTGTTATTATTTCACCCCCCCTTTCAGGTCCGCGGTAAATTGTCAAGTGTTGACCGGTCCGCAGTCAGAAAAAGGTTGGGGACCACTGATCTAGAGGGCAGCAGAAACAAAAAAACTGAAACGCAGCAAAAAAACTCAGCTCCTTTGGCTCCTCTTGATCTAATTTGGTCTCTCTCCCCCAGCCTCCAGCTCTTCTTTTATTTTACTCTAGTTGGCAAATGATAAAAGTGGTGCATTATGAAAACCAAGTGGTATGGAGTGGTAGTCCAGTAGCTGCCAAACGTGGGCTCTATACTGTAATACAGCACAGTGCCCAAATAGTAAGAGGGTTCTTGGTAGGACTTCAGGCAGAGTCACTCTGGAAGTTCTGCCTTACTTTCGTAACTGTGGAGGAGTGACTCAGGGTGACTCGGGGGTGATTCTTCGACGGGTTTGGAACTTCCACATGTGGAGTTTGCGTGTTCTTCACCGTACATGTATGGATGTTTTCTGGGTACACTGGTTTCCTCCCACAATCCCAAAGCATGTATGCCAGGTTGGTTGGTGGTTCCACATTGCCCTTTGTGTGTGGTTGATTATCTATATGTGGCCCTATGATGGAGTGCGGCCTATTCAGGGTGGACCCTTGCCTCTGATGGAACGGGATAGGCAGGTCCCTGAATTGGTATAGGCAGGTGCAGATGATGGATGGATGGATGGATGGATGGATGGATGGATGGATGGATGGATGGATGGATGGATGGATGGATGGATGGATGGACTGGCTGCTGTTTGGGGTGCACAACTGCAAATGGCTTCAATGTAAGGTGCCAGTTGCTAGATGACCAAAAACCTTTTCAGGAATTAGATTGCAAATATGAAAATACAGTTTGTATTTACTTGTTACGAAATAAAAATAAAGATAGAACTTTGGTTTTAGATATATTGACAAGATGGATGAGATGAGCTGCAGCAAAGAAGATGAGTTTGGGTGGGTTGACATCCACAGACATGCACAGGAGATAAGAACATTTGAGGCCTGGAATATACATGCGTTTATATGCGGACGCGTGAAGGCTAGAACACATGTCCTGTATCTGTTCTGAAAAATATACGACAACATAAACGATGCCATATTATTTCAATGCTAGAGTGCTATGTTGTCGGTGCAGCTGTTGACCTGGAGTAACCGGTCAGGAAGCTGTGCAGCCATGACAAACTCACTGTGTGGGGTATTGTGTTGACCAGGGTTGCACTACGACGCAACAAGTCATCAAACGTTCAGAAGGACACACAAAAATACTGTCTGTGGCTCTTGTCTTCAGTTTCCTGCATCAGCTTAACAAGAGAACCACTTCCAATAGCTTCCCTTCAGTGGTCTAATATACCTTCTCCAATAACACAAATGATGACACAAATGTTTTTCTCTTTGCATGATTGTATTTTCACCTCTGGGTTAACCAGAGTGGGTCTGCATCTGGAATCACGTAGTACTGGAGCAAGAAATGCTCACAACGTAACGGGTTGTGTTTGCAAACAGATGGGTGCTTTGTCAGATGATCTGTTTCTGGATGTGTCACAGTGTTGTCACAACAATGTGCCTTAGTTGAAAAAAGTTTAACTTTGGAGCCGGTGCATGAATGACACTCATGTTCTTGTGACGCTTTCAGCACTGAACCATTTTTGCGCTGGAAATGCATCGACATGACCTGGTTCCAGAGCAGAGCAGTGCTCACCGCACCTTATCTGAATGGCCTTTAATGGAGACACAATGGCTCAGGGACCTGAGGAAGTGGTTGGTGCTGTTGCAGCTCCATCCCCTCACTAATGGAAACCTGCCTGTTGGTAAATGATAGATACAGACTCTGCATAAGCCATTGATCTCTATAGATGAAGAGACTGCTGTATGAACGTGTGCAGACGGCTGAATGTGGCTCCATGTGCAAAGGCAAAACAAGACTAGATACTATAAATACCGTCCATTATACATATTTTCTTTAGTTCGCTTCCAATCTGCAGTACCCGAGTACCGGAAAAGAAATAAAAACACTGATTTATGATAGAAAATACCCAGTCAGGTTTTGGAAAAAATATATGAAGTAGTCCAAAGACCCATTTAGACCCTAGCTACATACGGAAGGGTCCAAAACGTAACCCGTGCATGTACTTTTGGTTTCTAGAAAAGTGAAATGACCCTAAGATCAGGTTTTCCTGTTTTTACTCTGTTGCAGTGGACTAAGGCCACAGGTTCAGGTACACCGTTGTAACAGCCAAATCTGGAGATTTGCATGGCTCCTCCTCATAAATCAGCCTGCTGATGTCACAGTGGCTGCGTCAGCATTTCTAGTTTGTCAGCTTATGAAACAAGCAAAGTTTGGATTCATACTTTAACATTGAAAATGTGGTTGCTGTTTAAGCAAAGCTATGTAAAATCTGGAGAGACACATCTGGTTGGTTAATACTTAGAGACTCCAGAGAAAAAGATCTCTCTTGTTGGAAGTCAAATGCTTAGTTAGGATCACCCGTCAGCCTCCAAACGTGTCTGTCTGACAAAAAAAAAAAAAGCAGCATAAGGCTGAGAGTGCTGAGCGTTAACCAGACAGAAAAACAAAGATCTGGAGCCAACTATGATGCTGAGGGGGGCGATTAGGCTGCTTATATCCTGTATTTTATTTATCTACGTAACAACTGAAGCCACTTTATGTTTCTGGATGAAATAAGAGAAGTCTCCGCCCACCAGCAGTGGGGTGGAGCAATGTTTCAACAGAGCAAAAACAGCATGACTGACAGGCTCATCACAGCATGAATCACAAGTCCCTGAGGCATCACATGCACACACACACGCACGCACGCACGCACGCACGCGCGCACACACACACACACACACACACACACTCACACACTCACTCACACACTCACTCACACACTCACACACTTAAACAGAAAACAGGAAGTTCACCATGTTGATTAAAGCGTCATATGAATGTCATTCCTCTTTGCAGGTAAAAGCTTGAGGGGATTTTCCAGTTTACATTTCAACATTTTCCAATAGATTTTGCAAAAGTCTGTAAAGTCATTAATGATCTTCAAAGTTCTCCAACATGCTCTGTTGTGGACAGATCAGGACTGCGGGCGGACCAGTCCAGCACCTGTACCCTCCTCTGGGGTTGTGTAGTCTTGATGAAAAACACGTTCCTGGAAAAGAAGCGGTCCGAAAGCAGCAGGCACACGTTGTCCTGGAATAACGCAGGACTATGAAGACCGTAAACTACACGACTTAGCAAAAACTTTACAAATGCCTTATTTAAGACTAATTGATGACATCTCCTGACAGCTGAAACCTGTAAAGCCACTGACTGAAGTCACAGACGAGTGGGGGGCTCAGGGGTCAGGGTCTGTTCAACCTAACCAGATTTCTCTGTGAATCCAAAGACAAACATGTTCCTAATGGTTTTCAGGCAAAAACTTTGTTATGGAACAACGACGTTCAAACCACACAAGACTAGCGACAGTGATGTGATTGAACATGTTGGATTTTGTCATAACGGCCAGACGCGTAAAAGGCTACACCCAATTTCCTCTGAATGCTACCCTACATCTGCTGACTGCTGCAACTCAGCAAAAACTTCGTCATGATTTTCTCCCAAATGTGGAAAATTCATCCGCGACCATGAAATCGCTTTTAAAATCATTATCATTTAAAATCTAATTCACGTTTTACTTTAAAGAGTTTGGCAGCACTGTTGCAGCAAGAAGGTTTCTGGTTCGATTCCCGGCCCGGTGGGTCTTTCTGTGTGGAGTTTGCATGTTCTCCCCGTGCTTGCGTGGGTTCCCTCCGGGTACTCCGGCTTCCTCCCACAGTCCAAAAACATGCAGTGTAGGTTAATTGATCATTCATATTTCCCGTAGGTGTGCATGTGAATGTGCATGTTTGTCTGTCTTTCTATGTGGCCCTGCGATGGACTGGCGACCTGTCCAGGTGGACCCCTGCTTTTCGCCTACTCTGCGTTGGGATAGGCTCCGACAGACCCCCGTGACCCGGAGCGGGTATAGATAATGGATGGAGTTTGTAATCAACAGGACAGGATATCGTGCGATCAGCAGCAGCGTGATGATAGACGTGGACGCTCATCGATTGTTTGGGTGGGTTGGACCGTGGCTTTTGGAGGAGCAGCTGCTCTCCCGTCTTACCACAACATCGATCCATCAAAGAAGCTCTTACTGGAACGCCGATCTGTCAGTGAGGAACAGTGTTCTTAAGTATTTCTGTGATTCTCTCGGACATGTTTTGACAAAGTGGAGTTCCTCTGCCCATCTTTGCTCCTCAGAGACTCCGCTGTCACTGGACTCTGCTTTTGAATTGATTAACTGTTTTGTGCTTTTGAAGTCCTTTATCTGATTATTACCTTCCCGGTTCCCTGCTTCACCTCGTCACAGTCTGAAACACGAGTTTGTAACTGGCTTTCACACCACAAATCTTTGTAACTTTTTATCTTTTTGCATTTGTTTTCACTTTCTATTTTGCTCCAAGTTGAAAACTCCCAGAACTTTGGGCTGTGGGTCGACAGTCATCCATGAATCACTCTTGTGTGTGTGGGTGAGATTTACAGAAACTGCTGATAAAACCAGCTGTGAGGAAGAAAGGAAGCTCAGTGTGGGAAACTGTAAAGGAACTAGCTATTTTGAGAAAAATATTTCAAAATAAATAAATAAGTAACTGACTCGTCAGTCTACTCGTCCAACCAAGCTCTCCTCCCATCCCCGTGGCCTTCCACGCCACTCCCTGACCACGGTTTGGTAAGAATATGACCGAGCCTGTCCCACACACACACTCGCTGACAGCTTCACATCATCTCATCTGTGGTGGTTTGAGATGCTTGGACTTGCAGCACTTCACAGGAAAGATGCAGGCTGTTAAAGAATTGTATATACATGTTATTATTTGCTATCATGTGTTTTCGAGCTCACAAACGTGTCTCATAAGTACAGACTATAACTTTCTGTGCTTTCACCAAAACCAGCCATTTCTGTTTCTGTTATCTGCTGCTTACATGCAAGGACACTCCACACACTTGCTTCTTACAAAGCGCATATACATACTTACATTCACACGCAAGGACACCCTCACACGCTCCCTTCTTCCTGTTTCCCCCACCAACAGTAAAGCATGATTTGTAAACTACCCATTTTGTGCTCAATAAAAAGAGGCCTGGTGGAGACAGGGTTGAGCAAAGTTACGTGCCTGATCACACTCTTTTGGAGCTCTCTCCAAAGCCGAACCTCAGTTTATGGTCTCGTGTCTCTGCCTGACTTTGGTTTCTAGAACCGAACACAGGCATTTATGTCTATGTGCATTGTGGTCGTGTGACTGTGTATATGTGATCAGAGAGCAAGAAGGCGTTGCTGCCATGAAGACCTGATGGGAACTAAAAGCATGTGAGGAACCTGATGATGATGATGGGCTTTTAACGGAAAGTGCTGTGCTGCCGGACGATGAAAGTGCTTTTTTGCCGTCATCAGCTGCAGATGTGTGGATAAGTTCCTCCAACTCAAACACTGACCTTTCTGTGCTGATAGATCTCTGAACAGGAAGTCAGAGCTGCATTCTGACCTATCGCTGCTCTCAAATGTGCACAAGCAAACCATCTTCTCATGTAAGTGTGGCTACACATATGTCTTTTAAGTGTGGGTGCCCTTGAGTGCCCTTGAGTGCCCTTGAGTGCCCTTGTGCAGGCAGCGCAGGTTCGTATTCCAGCCTGCCCCTTCTTCGTCTTCCCCCTCTCTGTATCCCTTTCTCGTCCACCTACTTTGAATAAAGGTCACTACCAAAAAGAATTTGGCAAAGTCATTGCAGGCCCTGGTGGAATGAAGTTCAACTGCCACTGACACAGGAGGGTTTGTCAACTGTAGTAAATACAGCTCAAGTCTTGTGACTGTTTTTGGGGATGATGTCGGAGAAGTAGGACATCCATCCATCCGTCCATTTTCACCCGCTTATCGCGGGGGGCAGCAGTATGAACAGGGATTCCCAGACCTCCCTCACCCCAGACACTTCCTCCAGCTCTTCCAGGAGGAAGCATCCCCAGCATTCCCAGGCCAGCCGAGAGACAACAGCCTCTCCAGCGTGTCCTGGATCTTCCCCTGGGTCTCCTCCCAGTGGGACATGCCTGGGACACCTCTACGGAGGCGTCAGGGGGCATCTGATACTGATGCCCAATGCACCTCAGCTGACTCCTCTCGATGTGAAGGTGCAGTGGCTCTACCCTGACCAATCTTCTCATCCTCTCTCTAAGGGAGCGCCCAGCCTCCCTGTGGAGGAAACTCACTTCGGCCGCTTGTATTCGTGATCTTGTCCTTTTGATCATTACCCAAAGTTCCACAGGTGAGGGTGGGAGCGTAGATTGCCTGGTAAATCGAGAGCTTAACCTTTCGACTCAGCTCCTTCTTCACTATTCACTATTCACAGTTCGGTACACCGACTGCATGACTGCTGACACTGCACCAACCCGTCTGTCAATCTCACGCTCCGAACACCCTGCAGAGGGCCCCGGACCCCATACTCACGGAGCACCACCCCCCCCAGAATACCACAAGGGACCATTCCTCAATCGTAATCGTAATAGTGAAGTTTCTCTGTATAGATGTCAGAATGAACCTGGAGACTTGTTTTTCTCCATCTGCACTCAGATTTCCGACACTCATCATTTTTCACCAGAGTGGAGTTTCGCCATGGAGACTTCTTCCTTCCAGAGAAACCTTCACCTTAATGGAGCAATAGTGTCCATGACATTTAACACATTTGAGCATTGAAACTGTTGACGAGGTCATTGACTGAACCCCCAGACAGGGCAGGTGTCACAGAGAAGACCTGGTCCAAGATCTCACTGCTGTTTTCAGTTAGACACCGTTTTAGGATAACTGCTGTTGACACGTTTGTGTGACTGAAACCACACTCTCACAGAAAACACAGGACTGATCAGACCGGCCCACAGAAAAAACTTTACAAAGTATTCCTCAAAGTGGATCAAGAGATGGGACTGGATGAGGAGTTTGTTTCACTCACTCAGGTGAAGGAGTTACTGATCCAGCAGAAGGAGGAGCTCACGGCGTTGCTACAACAAGAAGACAAGTTCAAAGGCTTTCTTGTAAATCATTATGGACTCTACAAATGCCAGACTGGAGAGTTGCCACGAGAAGTGCAGGGCATTAAAACCAGCCTGCAGTTCACTCAGAAAGATGTGGACGACATCAAAGCAGAAATGGTTAAACATGGTGAGACGTCAGACGTGTCAGACGGTGTCAGGTGGTGCAAGAACATCAGTTACAGGATGACAGAGGCAATGTCAACTGTCTTAGATAACGTTTTTGAACGTGTGACTCTAGAAATACTCATGGAAAAAAAGAGAAAGTCTTTATGAGTTGTATTTATAGTGCACCAGGATTCAGGATTAATATACAGAACAGATGTGAATGCAGCATTTGAAGAATTTTAAAGAATATTTAAATCATTATATGATAAAAAGTTGTCCAGTTAAGGAAGATAAGAGGAAAAAACAGGCAAAAAAGACCAGTGGATCTGAAGAGGATCACAGATCGCATGTAAAAAGAAAAACTTTTTATGAAACACAGAAAACAGACATAAGAAATATAAAAATAAGTTAACTAAAATTTATAAAAGCATGTAAAAAGAAACATTATTATAAACTGTTGGATAATAACAGAAATATTAAACCCACATATTAAAAAGTGTTATCAGGAAAACCTCTAAATATAACAGTTACCCTCAGCAGTTTATAGATAACGACCAGAATATTATTAATATGAAGGATGTGGTAAATAAATTCAAGAGTTATTTTGCAAAAGTTGGGCCAAACTTAGCAGTAAAATACCTGTGTCAGAAACAGCAATTCATTTAAATAATTAATACTAGTTCAAAGTATCTTAACGCCATACAAGAGAAAGAAATAACTGATATTGTTAATAAATGAAATAAAAGGGTAATTGAGGGTATGTCCAAACCATTAACTTACATTTGAAATCTGTCATTCCAAACAGGACAATTTCCCAACAAAATAAAAATAGCAAAGATCAAACTAATGTACGAAAAACACTCATTTCACAAACCACAGGCCTCTCTCTTCTCCCTCAGTTCTCCAAAATCCTAGAAAAACTTTCCAATGAGGGATTCGGAAAATTCAAAGACAAGCTCACACTACTCAACAAAAGTCAATATGGGTTCAGATCAAAGCGGTCAACATCACCAGCCGTAACTGCCCTCCGTGAAGAAAGGACCATATCACACACAGCAGGAAACGAACTACATGTCAGCGGCATGTGACTGCACATGGCAATAAAAACTCAGGTATCCACTCATTTATACTCAGGTATACCACAATATATATTTATACTGTCCAACATTTTAACTATTAACATGTATAACATCTGAGTACGTCAAGAATATTTTTATCTTCAACCAGAGAAATAATAATGAGGGTCCATCTGAAAACACGGTTTTGATTTCAAGGGTAGGAGTTCATACGTTTTTTACTTCTTCTGGCTCCTTTTCAAACATGTCGAGGCTGCTGCTACAACAAATGTGTCTCTGTTCCTGGTTAAGTCTGTTATTTTCAAGACTTTTGAATTCCAGACTGGAAGGTCCTTTTGAGGTCCAGACTGTGTCCCCTATTGTCCGTGGCCTCTGTTACATGCTGAGTCAGCTCAAAGTTGAGTGTTACTCGGGTCTTTAGTCCCTTTGTCCTGAGGATTGTCCACATGGATGTTAAAATCTCAACAGTGATGATCAGAATGATCAGTGAACAGAAGTTCACTGAGATCCTCAGAAAGGTCTGCCCAGCATGTGGGAGCCTGTCAGCATCAAGAAACAGGACTCTGGATGAGGCCTTCAGCTGTACAGACACAAACCTCCAGGAGACAACTGCTGACGATGAAATGATTCATTTCTCCTCCTCTCCGGCTCACGCTGGCCTCACTGATGAACCTGTGACTAGAAGGGGTCGACTCGTAGAGTTGAAGAGGCAGAAGACAGATCCAGGAAGAGCAGGCCAGGGTCAGAACCACAGAAAGGCAGCCCCATTGTATACCGAGTGATATCCGTGTCCCCTCTCACCTGTCTCAACTACACCACAAAGGAAGAGCGGCAGCAGCACCATCCCGCCAAACAAGATGCTCTCGGTCCAGACATCTTCCAGAAACCCTCCTCTCCTCCACACTACGATCTCTCCCTCTACTTTTTGGCTTGATTGATTCCTCACGTTTTGGAAGTTGTTTTGGATGGTGATGCTAAACACAATGTCATGAAATAGTACTTTTTAAGCGGGCTTATACATGAACATTCCTTTAACTCTATTTAATTTGTTCCACAGCCTCACTCAGACTGAAAATAAACTTTCTAATGTGGTACAAAACGGAGGGTTTTTCTGTGCGGCGGTTTAGGTTGGTGGGTGTTAGGTTGATTGACAGTTCTAAATCAGCCGCCGGTGTGTGAGTGTGTGCGCTTGTCTACACGGTGACCTGCCCAGGTGAACCCCCGCCTTTCGCCTCTGGTGAGCTGGAGTAGGCCCCGGCAGACCCCCGTGTCCCTCTACAGGATTGATCATGTGTAGAAAATGGATGGATGAAAACTCCCACAGCAAACTGGTTGTGTTTTATAACATTATAATTTCCTCACTTGCATCAGTCACTGTTGGTCAGAAGGTTTATGTTCATTCTCATTAGATTCTCGCATCAGCAGTGTTACCCAGTTGACTACTGTGACTCGTCTCTTCGGTCACAAATCCTCAGAAGCTTCAAACAGTCCAGCATTCAGCCCCTCCATCAACAAAACCTCCCTCCTTTCACCACATCACCCCCGTCCTTCGGCTACTAACCGGTTCCCAGTTGAACTCAGAAATGCCATCCACAACCTTGTGCTTCCTTATCAGTCCGAGCCCCTTCACTCTGCCACCTCCTCCTGCTCCCTCAGGTCATCCTCCTCCATGCACCTCAGTGCCATGTTTCCAGCCGTTCTGCTCGCCAACTCTGGAATTCACTCCCACTGAAAAAGCACTTCCACATTATCTTCAAAAACAAAATGTACTCCTTTTAGACACAAGTGAACCAGGAAGTAAAGAAAATCAGCAAACATAAAACAGGAGTATATATGCAAAGAAGAACAAGTAAACAGGAATTCAACCTAACACAAGAACGTAACAAAACTCAAAAAGATTAAAACCTCATAACATAACACCCCCAAACACTCAGATACACTCAGATATGCTCACAGTTACAATAATTAATAGAAAGCTCCTCCCCTTTTCTCTGTCCTCTTTGCTTGTAACACCTGATTGTCCTGTGTCCACCTTTACTCTTTAAACAAGAACACTATAAACTCTGTTTAACTCACATTACAACACAGACACCAGACTGCACCACCACTGTCTCCTCTTTCTTTCTTGCTCTTTCATGTCCCACCTTTTCCTAGTCTTTCACCTTCCACACCCGGTGATTTTAGCCCTCTTCAGCACAATATTTATTCCCCTTCTTCTTTTTTTCTTTCTTTCTCCAGGGATCAATAAATGATGCACGTATGAACAGTGTCTACTGAGCATGTCAGTAGGTTTGTCTCACTAATGTTAATTCATGACTCAGCTTTGAAAATGAATCTCTTTCAGTATCTTTTTTTATCCAGCAGTTTCTGTGTTTCCCCATTGCTGTAAGCAGATACAACAGCCTCTAATCATTGACCCAGAGTTAATAATTGACAAGATTTCCTTACAGCAGTCTCCTCTAATGGCCTTGACAGAGACAGTCTCGCTGGGAGTAAAACAGGCAAACGTTAGTTTCTGCTCATAGATCTGTGTTGTTGTGTGATCTGGAGCTGAAGGACTTGTGAAGTACGTACTTTTGCTGGGTGGGTGAAGAGGAGAGGACAGTAAAGAGCAGACTTGGTGCCTTATTTGAAACTGTAAGAGACGTTTAAAAACTCTAAAAACAAAACAAAAAACTCAAGACTAACCATTTTAGTCAAAGCCAGGAAAATGAGTTGTGTTTGGACGCGTATGTACCCTGACCCCGCTGCACCAGGAGTTCATTTTCTGTGCGTAGGATTAGAAGTTAAAGAGAAAAAAGGCCATGCTTATTTCCTCAGGTGATCTCAGAGCAGTTATTCATTGACAGGCACCAACTCGTTGTTCCAGCCTCCATCTACACAGGACATCAAACATCTGCAAATGGTGCGTCTACAGACATGAAACTAATTTGAACTGCGCTGACTGACAAAGGGACTGGTTACCCATCCAGCAGCTAAATTAAAACATTTAATGTATAATTATTATATAATATTTAACCCCAAATCAGGGAACGTTGGGGCATCGTAGAAAATGCTAATAAAAGCAAAACAGTTATTCATCAAATTACTTTTAATCTCTGTGGATAGTATGAACTGAAGATATTTCAGGGATTTGTTTTATTTCATGTCTTAATATGCCATTCAATAAATCTTTTACGACATTGTAATTTCATCATCTTTCTTACAACAATTAAAAGGCATTGACTGACTGATGAAGAGTTTCAGGTGCTTCCTTCTTGAAAACATGTGGTAAAATGTGGTAAAAACGGTTCTGGTTTCAAAGTTCTCCATGAATTCTCCACTGGGGACGGGTCAGGAGTGCAGACAGGCCAGTCCAGCTCCCACACCCTCTTCTTTGAATCCCAGTGGGCAGCACCCATCGACGCCGAAGAAACTACCTGTGCATGCCGCTGGAAAGGCAAACAACCAGTCAGGGAAACGAAGCATGTGACCACTTGCGGTGGACTGGGGACACCAAAGTTAAATTGTTGATTTGCAATTCTGCAGCCATCGTGGTTGTTTTGACCAGTGGCTCTTAGACGCTGCTGAATGAGTCATCGCATAAAGCCCGCCCCCACGTACTGCTTCAATTGATTTGGTAGTTTTGTACCAGTGGAAATGGCTACAAAGTGGAGTAGTGCCAAACTCAGATCCCGAGAGTCCATTTTCTCAAAAGGAATCGGGTATGGCTGGATTTGCAGTGTTTGTTTAATAATACCAAGGATATCTATGAAAAAGATGTGCTCTTGAAGGCAACGTGTGTTGTTCCGCTATCTCTGAATGCTTTTCTGTATTAATACTGCCATCACAGAAGTGGGATATAGCGTGCCAAGGGCATTGACACAACCCCCCGACTGTGAAAATGAACAGGACAAACCTTCTGGGATGTCACCTGAGGCTTTTTTGAAGAGTGGCTTTGATGCTCAGTTGTTGGAGTTCATCATGGTAGGATCCAAAAATAGACAAATGACCAAAGTTAACAAGTCCTGCACTTAGTTAGATCATATGATCACCTTACTTTAGCTACTACAAATAAGCTATTTTAGATTATTTTACCTCATACTAACCTACGACACCAACGTTACTTTACATGGATTCTGATGAATCCACCCATCCATACTCGATTTGCATATCATTTTCGCAGCAGCATCAGCCTTCTGACTTGAGTGTGCATCATCCATCCAGGCTCCAGCAGAGCTGCTGCTGCAATCTCGGCAACCCGTCCAGCCCATCTCCAAACACAGACCAGCACAGACCTGAGCAGCCTGTAGCCAGAGCTGCCTGTTTACAGGCCAGAGGCACCTTGGCCTCCGGACCATTCCTGGGCGACCCAGACCCAATCGTGACGCGCCGCTGTGTGTGTTGCTGCCACTACTGGTAGAAGGTCCTACAAAGGGATGCAGAAACAGAGAAATGAACAATCTTTACTGGAGGAAAATAGCTTTGTAATATTTACGTGATTTGTCAGAGATCTGTACATGTTTGCTGCTCACTGACTGCAATTAATGTTTCTGGTTTCCCAACTAGTCTGACTGGAGTTGAAACATTCAACAGCACAGTTTGAGAAAAGTGGTGGATTTCGACACAACCACACTGAAGGCATTATTATTACTCATTTGACCAACATGAGCTATATGTGAACTTCCTTTTACTTTTATTCACTACATTTGTTTTTCGTTGCACAATCACTGTAGCTGTCTTTAGTGTCTTTGTTCTTTCAGCTGGATTATCTTTCTTTCAGTTCCCTCTCTGCTTTCCCATTTTTAGGCTTAGCTGAAGTGTGACTTATGTCTTGAAAATCCTCATATGTGAGTAACATTTGCTTGCTTCTCTCCCTCCACCACCATGCGGCTAATTAACCAAGTTTGAGTTCATCCCAAGTTTGGGATGTTGTTATACATTCCAGAGAGATAGTGGAAGGACACAGTGCTTATCTGTGTGTGTGTGTGTGTGTGTGTGTGTGTGTGTGTGTGTGTGTGTGTGTGTGTGTGTGTGTGTGTGTGTGTGTGTGTGTGAGAGAGAGAGAGAGAGCGAAAGTAAAACGATTTCAATATCAGAAACTCTGCGGAGGATAAGAAATCTAAACTTTGTCTCATAGCTGAGACACACAGACGGAGACAAGGTCAGCGGCCTGTTTGTTCATTTAGATTTAGACGATGGCTGCTGTGCAGCCCTGAAGCGCTGCTTTATAAGATGGAAAGTTACAAACACAAACAGACCAAGATGTTTTAGCGTTTCAATTGTTCTGATCATTGTTGCTGTAGCAAGCAGGTGTAAAAATCTAAATGAAAAAAGCTGCACGGTGTTTAAAAGCAGAGTGTTGTCTAGCTCTCGTGGTCTCCAGAGCAGGCAGGTAGTGAAAACCACCGAGCGGAACTTCAGACTTGACCTCAGTCTCTTGCAACAGTTGTGTGTCACACGACAACACTTTGTCATGCATTAATATCAACGGCTCCGGTGGACATCGTCGCAGAGCCAATTCAGACGCACAAACGTAAAATCATGGAGGAGAAAACCAGGGCGTGACCAAGAAAGAGACTGGGCAGGAGTCAATCTCACACAGCAACTTAACCTCCACGCCTGATGGGGGACCCCGCAATCTGAACACTGCAGAGGTTTCTTTCGCTTTATATGTATTACTGGGAACAGTTTTAGAAAGTATTGCAGGTATTTTCAGTTTGACATTCATAACATTGCATGATGTGTTCACATTCAAGATAGCTTTATCTACCACCAGATGTTCCCAAAGCGTAAGAAAACATTTCAAGAGTTCAAATCTGGGCCTCTTAAATCATCAGGAATGCCCATGAAAAACCATAACGTGATTATCAAAGACAAAGTGACCGAGACAGAAAGCAAAAGAAAACAGCTTCTCCACGCAGATACAGGGCGTTATTATTCCCATGAAGGCACATAAGGAAGTGAGTTCCAGAGTACAACTCAGACAGTTAGCTATGTAATCTGACACTGCTTACTGTCTTCCTCCCACAATGCTGCCTCCTTCCTTTCCACTCTCTTCTTCTGCCTCTGTCCTCACTCTCCCTTTGTCCTTCTCTCCATCTCATACTGACCCTTACATTTGTTAAGTGGTGGCCACAGTCAGCTGATCAGCTTTCCTTCCGCCCCCACATCCTTCAGTCTTCCATCCTTCTGAGTAAGGATGGAAGACTGTCAAAGAGGCAAAAGATAACATCACTTAATTGCTTTTTGAAAAGTCCCGTCTTTCATGGCTGAAGCTTTAAAGGGTTCAGCTCGACGTTCCCACCACTGTTTTACAACTAAGTGTTCACAGCCGTATATCTAATAGCCTTATATGTCACAGAGCAGGAAAGAGTCAGAAAATGGGGACATTTTTTAATATATTTCACATGACTAACCACTCAAACAGTCTGTCCTTGTATGAGATCTACAAAGGTAGATTTAAAATATGTTCCACCTTCTGTGAAGCTGTGAAACACCTGTATACAGCTGTATCTTAAAGCCACCAGACTCCATTCACAAAACCAGAGATTGTTTTAACTCTCAGAATACAGATGCCTCAGATCTGCTCGTTGTATCTGTTGTTTGTAAGGTTATTGTGAGTCTGTACTGTGAAATCAAATATTTTTATGTTCCAAACTGATATTTTCAAACCATAACATCCAAGTAAAATAGGAAGATTAGCCAACTATCTTGTTAGGAAATATCAAAATATTGATTTTGTTTGGTGTTTGGTGACATTTAAGAGGGTATAAGTAGCTGGCTCCTCATCGTGGTTGTGGGCAGGACTGATTTCCTGTGGTGCTCTGTACTGAAGCAAACCCTCCACTGAAGAACTCAAACATACTTTAACACTGATAAAACACATCTATGCAACCAAGTCATGTCTTCTCCTCTCACCAGTCCTTCCAAAATGTGTTCATTTGTTTGTTTTCAACTATTATAGCAATGATTTATTTATGCATTTATTTCTGAAAGACGATGATGTCTGCAACAAATTGTTTCAAGGCCAGCCTCTTGTAGATGGAGCTGCTTATGTCTGATGGATTGCTCCTTTAGAATCAGACGATGGCTGCTGTGCAGCCCTGAAGCTCTGCTTTATAAGATGGAAAGTTACAAACACAAACAGACCAAGATGTTTTAGCGTTTCAATTGTTCTGATCGTTGTTGCTGTAGGAAGCAGGTGTAAAAACATAAATGACAAAAGCTGCAAGGTGTTTAAAAGCAGACGTAAAGAGTAATTTCATGTTAAAATGACAGTTTCTATTTTAGTTAACAGAATCTAGATATTTAATCAAGTGCTGTCTAGCTCTCGTGTGCTGCAATGCATGCTGGTAGTGAAAACCACCCGACTTGAAATCAGTCTCTTGCAAAAAATGGCAACAAATTGCTTCAAGCGTTTCATACATGGAGCTGGCTATGTCTGAGGAATGTTTTTGGAAGTCATTGCTCATAAATTCATGACAGAGTAGTGGACTTAGCTGAGTTTCACGAGGTCGTAACGCTTCCTTTAAGGCCTGCTGCATCAAACCCAGGGTAGTTTCACAAAGAGGCAAATGTGGCTGTTTTTTCAAACAGTATATATATATATATATATATCCATCCATCCATTATCTGTACCCGCTTAATACGTTTCCGGGTCACGGGGGTCTGTCGGAGCCTATCCCGACGCATATCAGGCGAAAGGCAGGGGTACACCCTGGACAGGTCGCCAGTCTATCCAGGGCCACATACAAACAACCAATCATGCTCACATTCACACCTAGGGAGAATTTAGAAGTATCAATCAACCTACCCTGCATGTTTTTGGACTGTGGGAGGAAGCCGGAGTACCCGGAGGGAACCCACGCAAGCACGGGGAGAACATGCAAACTCCACACAGAAAGACCCACCGGGCCGGGAATTGAACCGGGAACAGTGCTAACCACTAAGCCACCGTGCTGCCCTATATATATATATATATATATATATATATATAAAATGACATGCTCTCTTTTATGCATATGTATTTCTTATTCACAATTCCAGTTGGAGCACCTTCAAGGAGAATGGATATGTATCTGCTAGTGTTAATTCATTGTGTTCAGTAGAGGACATGAAGTCATGTTTTGCAGCTTCTGCGGCATTCAGCTCTACAATCTCCAGATCAGGGTCTAAGTCAGAGCCAGGTATTTGTCAGTTTGCTCAGATTCCTTCTCTGATGTTACTCCGAGAGGTTACAGCAGATAAAACTGTTCTCTTCACCACAGACATACACGATATGAATCTCATTTAATGTATCCAATTTTCTTAGTCTGTATCACTGTTTTGTTACCATCTTGTATCAAATATCATATTTTTACATTTTGTACACTAGTTTTACAATAGCAATAGAGTCCTTTAACGGCGCCGTGTTCCAGTCAAAGAAAGAAACAGCGCAGCGGCTAACGTTAGCGGCTGGACATGCTGCCTGCTCTTTAACTAAGAGATTCAGATCTTTATTTCCTTTTATTAATAATAAATGACTAGTATTTTAGGCAACACAATAAAGTTTTATTTCCAGTCAGAAAGATGAGCCTGCTTCCAGTTAAGCATTATCACAAGCTTGCTTGCACCTGTTAGTACTATCAGCAACCGCTGATGTTAGACAGTTAGCTTCTGTTCAACCCTAAATGTGTTTGTTATTCATGACGTTATCTCTTCCTAGCAGGTGTTGTTGAGAGGATGCACACTTTGTACTCTTTGGGGTGGGACATGTCTGGAACACATCCTAGGGAGGCCTCCAGGAGGCATCCAATACAGATACCCAACCTGCTCCAGCTGACTCCTCTCGATGTGAAGGAGCAGCAGCTCTACCCCGAGCTCCTCCCGAGTGACTGAGCTTCCCACCTTCTCAGCTCCTTCTTCACCACAATGGTCCGGTACACCGACCTCATAACTGCAGACGCTGCACCAATCCATCTGTCAAACTCCATCTTTCCCTCACTCGTGAACAAGACCCCGAGATACTTAAAATCCTCCACTTGAGGCAAGACATCTCCACCCACCCAAAGAGGGCAAACCACCCAACCAGCCATGGCTTTGGTTTTGGAGGTGCTGGTTCTCATCCCAGCCGCTTCACACTCAGTGGCAAACCACCCCAGCACATGCTGAAGGTCCTGGCTTGATGAAGCCAACAGGGCAACATCTCTGCAATCTTCATCTCTGCAAAGCGGAGATGAAGTCCTGTGGTTTTCCAAACTGGACCTCCTCCGGCCCCTGGCTATGGCTTGAACTCCTGTCTGTAAAATGATTAACAGAACTGGTGACAAAGGGCAGCCCTGCCAGTCCAACATGCACTAGGAACAGGTCTGACTTACTGCCGGCGATACGAACCATCTCCTTTTCTGGTCATACAGAAACCGAACAGCCCTTAGGACCCCATACTCACAGAGCACCCCCCACAGGATACCACGAGGGACGCAGTTAAACACCTTCTCCAGATCCACAAAGCACATGTGGACTGGTTGGGCATACTCCCATGAACCCTCCAGCACCCTGCGGAGAGTATAGAGCTGGTCCAGTGTTCCATGACCAGGACGAAAACTGCATTGTTCCTCCTGAATCCGAGGTTCGACTATTGGCCAAATTCTCCTCTCCAGTACCCCGGTTTAGATTTTCCCAGGGAGGCTGAGAAGTGTGATCCCCCTAGAGTTGGAACACATTGTCCAGTCCCCCTTTTTAAAACGAGGGACCACCACTCTAGTTTGGGTTACGCCAGCAGTACTGTCCCCGACCTCCATGCAAAGACAGCTCAACAACATTCAGAGACTTGAGGAACTCAGGGCGGATCTCATCTGCCTCTGGTGGCTTGCTGCTAAGGAGCTTATGAACTACCTCAGTGACTGCAGCTTGGGTGAAGAGTCCACTACAGAGTCTCCAGCCTCTGCTTTCTCAGTGGAAGGCATGCCGGTGGGATTGAGGAGATCCAAGGTCAGCAGTCCCCCACCTGCACTGTAAACAGTGTTGGCAGAGTACTGCTTCCCCTTTCTGATGGCTTACAAGAATCTCTTTGTGGAGTTCCCAGTAGGAGCACTATTGAGTACCCCTCCCAGGGACTCCAAGAAGGCCGGGTACTCTGTACTGCTGTTTGACCCATAGGCACAAACAGCAGTAGGAGACCTTTCCCCGACCCTCTCTTTCACCGGGGTGAGCTCCAACACATGGCAGCTGAGGTGGGGAGCTATACGCAAGCCCACACCAGCTCACCGCTGCTCACCCTGAGCTTTCCATCAAAATCAAAACTGTCCACTAAAACCTTTAATTTCCAAGCTACTGTGTAAACTAGAAACTGAAATAAAAACAATATGAGAGCTTTCCGCCTTCAACTTCCCCACGTGCCTCTAAAATGATTTTAAAAAAGTATCTGTATGTCATGAAAATGATTATGCAATTCTGGAACAATATCAGATCTGAGTGGTTGGAAAAGATAACATTAATACACATTGATTAATTAACTTCCATCAATTTGAATTTAGACTTTATGATGTTCAAATGTTTGTCACACATTTCATAAGAGTTTTTCCTTCAAAGATTAACTGACATTGTTTTTGCCAGACAATTAAAACAACTTAAATATAGAATTAATGGACCCTGCGAAGCTGCTCCATCAAGGATAAACCTCAGAGTATAAATGTAAAAGCTGAAAATAGCCATCAGGAGGTCACCGCTACCCTTCCGAAGCCTCAGGTTTGTCCTTTTGGAAGTCATAATGTTGTACTTTCTGAGTCAGAACTGTCTATATTTGGACAAAAAGGTGGGAGGTCAACATCTGGAAAAGAGGGAAGCAATGAGAAAAAAGTAATGATCTGGGAACTATAGAACAGAAGCAGTTGTCTCCATCACTGAAGTCGTTTTGACAAGATAAAAAGGAGATGTAACAAGTTAATCTACGATCTCCACACTGACTGTGAGAATTAATGTGAGCGTCTTTGATTCTTTGCCAGGTTTGCCTGCATGTGGCAGTTTTTCCAATTACGGCACCATTTTTGGAAAATTTCATCAAGACATTTTTACTCTTCAGTTATCTAGAAATGAAATAAACGGCTGACTGGATGGATGGATGGATGGATGGATGGATGGATGGACAGATGGATGGATGGACGGATGGACGGATGGATGGATGATGGATGGATGGATGGATGGATGGATGGGTGGATCATGGACCCAGAGCAGAGATGAACCATCCAACCTTCACATCTTTATTGTCATGTAACTTCAAATCATGCTGCATTTGCTGACCATCAGAAATGGATGTTACAGAAAGACCAATTTCAAAACAGGCACCCTTTAGAAGAGGTTCATGATCTGTCCCCTAAAATCAGTTGTTATAAACAGATCTGTAAAGACATGGCTGAAAAGGGAGCATACTGTGTCTCCTTTGTATTTTGAACAAAAGAACATGTCACAGATATTTTAAGTAGAGCTCAGGAACGTTTATCAGCTTCTTTTTAAAAAAGCATGTTCCCTTTCATATTTGAACGGGTGGGAAACACTAACAAATTTAACAAATGTATTCAGTTCTATAAGCATCTGTTAGTGAATGCTTTACTTGACGCTGACAATGATTACGGAAGTTTTAAGGAAACAGGTTCAGCAGACTGAAACTTGTGTCATCCATTACATGACTTCTTTGTCAGCCTCATTTGAGTATCATGTGAACCATTAGTGCTGAACACAACCTGCTGTCTCGCCATTCAAATGATTTGTATGAAATAGAGGAACTTGAAACTTCACCCATTTCCACTCTTTTGTGGCTTTTACACTGGTTTTCAAATCTGTTACTTCAGGCGTCAAAATGTGTTTCCCTCACTTATGTTTTAGTGCTCTTTAGGGGACTGGCACTTTAAAATGTTAATTTTGATAAGAGTCTGAATCAGTTCAGTGGGTGGACAGATCTCGTATGCACGTGAGAGAGTGTGTGAGGGGGTTGTCGACTAAAGGAAGCGAGACTGAAAAATGCAGCTCTGTCAGATCATACTTGGCTCTCTGCTGATTAAAAACAACGGCTGCTGCTGCTGACTGTCCTCATACAGTGACAGAAACTCCTGGTATGAGTCTGCTCAGGTGTGTGCAGCATGCCCATGACCATATTTGGAGCCCCGCACCTGAACACCTGGAGCTGACGTCACACGCCGAAAGTACCTGCAGCAGCTTGCCCCGCTGAACTCACTCAGACACGGAAACCATTCTCTGGACGTCGGAGAGAGACTACAACGGCAATTTCGAGAGGAATATATTTAAGACATTTCATTATTGTTTTCCAACACTTTGTGTTTCCGAGGATTACTGACCGGAGGTGCCGCGCACAAATGGGGACCGCTGGGATCGCGGTTTGGGGCGTTTTAATCGTGGTTTTTCAGGTAAGACTCCCTCGTCTCCTATCAACTTGACCCCGCTATTTGTTTAAATCACTTCAGTCCACTGTCATTATTTAACCGTAGAGCAGGTTGTCTTGAGGTGTCGTCGTGTGATGTGTCTGTAAGTTTAACCGTCGGACCGCGTTCTCGTCTCCTTGTCTTTGAAAGTCCCGTTTCGGTGAAACTCGTGTTCGTCAGGGATTTAGCTGATGTTGTTCGGGTCTTTTCGACGGGTGTGAAGTTGAGGACGACGTTTTTATGAAGCCACCAGCTTTCAACGGTTCACGGTTGCAATATTCGCATTGTATGTGACTTTGATTTTAATTTTAATTCGTCGGTGCGGGTCTTGGCCCCTGGTGGTCCTCGCGGGCCTCGCCCTGCTTCCGTTAGTGACGTAGTAAACAGGTTGAAAATCCGCTCGTCCTGTTCGTTTGGGAGTTTGTTCCTTTCTAAATTAATTTCCTTATCTTTTTGCACTAAATTCACGTCCGCGTAGCACCCAAGACTGTTTCAAATACAAAACTTTGTCTTTAGGGTGGAATTGATTTTCTTAATGGATTCTATCAAATTCTACAAAAATCTAACGTCCGTGGGGTGTAATTCGTGTGTGTGTGTGTGTGTGTGTGTGTGTGCGCGCGCAAGGAATTAGTTTTAAGTCATTAATAGTTTGTTAATGTTTCTCAACACAATTGAAAACCAGCTTGACGCTCAGATGTACTTTTGCTCTCCACTGAATATAGTTTGTGAATATGAAAATATGTTGAAACCTCCACGACATTAAATGAAGCTGCTGTTTCCTCGCCGACGTCCTTCCAGAACTAGTTTCTGCCAGCTTTTATCTCCGCTAAAAGTGTTTTGTACAAAACATTTTTTTGGACTGTTTCCTGCGTGAGTATTAAAGAGAAATGGGTCGGTGTTACTGGTTTTCCCCACACAGCTCGTACCTCCTGAGGACAAGGCGAAGCGGCATTGTCTCCTCAGGTGAGCGCGCCACTGACGTGTCGCTCCTGCGGTCGTCGTGCAGCCGTTAACAGGGACACGCGCTTCCACCTGTCCCCGGACAGTCTCCGGTCCGGGGACACGCGCTTCCACCTGTCCCCGGACAGTCTCCGGTCCAGAGCAGATCCAGTATTGGGTTTTAGGTGAAAGCTGAAACAGCTCTGACTGATTTCAGAAAGCCGTCACTTAGCCATAATTAAATTAAACTTCATGTATAAATCATGTAAATTTCTTACGTTTATTTTTCTACAGTTTTTTTTATTATTTATAACATTGCTGTCATAAGTATTTGTGTATAGATGGTTGTGTTTAGGGCAAATGACAAATCCAAACCCCGCACGGCTGCTGCCCACTCCTGGGTTAAAGGCAGACCTCCAGGAAAACCTTTTTGTTTACTTGAATAATTCGTTTCTGCAGAAATTGTTGGATATTTCTAAAAATAAATTTCTGTCAAAGTCTCACATTCTCATTTGCAAAGTAGAAGAAACAGTTGGCTCATTTGCTTGAAAATAAAGGTGTATATTCATATTCCCTGATGAATGTTTTTTTTTTTTTTTTTTTTTGTCTTCTAGGCCTGGGCTCATGTGACTGTGGAGGAGCCTTTGTGTGTGCCGGGATTCGAGTCGGACTTGTTGGTTTTCAAAGTGACAGTAAAGCACCTGAAGCGAGGAACCAGACTGGGCAGAGGTATTTGCTGCTGAACGTTCACCTTCCTCAAGGTGTTTTATCCGTCTCTGATGTTGAGTATAAAAGGAGTCGGTTGTATATGAAACCTCTTTGGGAATGCTCCTTGTCTCTCAGATGGCTCTCATAGATTAGCTCTTTGCATTGTTCCCACTAATCACCCAAACAGCCTCAGGTCTCAGCTTGCACTCTGCTCTGCAGTCTTGCAAAGCGCTCTCTCTCACGCCCAGAAATGTCACCAAGCCTGTTTTGCAGGCATGGCTTTTTTATGGATTGAGTCTCACAGCGGTTGCCGAACAGTTTGTGTGTCTATATTCTTATCCCAACTTCAGCTTTTTTGTTGTAGTTGTAGCTGTAGTTTTTTATTTTTGCCAATCAATGTTTCTGTCCATCTTTCAATCAGCAATGATTTGGTGGTTTACTTTAACCTATGACTTGTTTACGCACTAGACGTCTGCAGTTCAGTGTGGAAAGTATTATTTCAGAAGCAGCCCTGTTGGGAACAAAGATGGACTGAACATTTTTAAGATGATTGCAACTAGGAGCAAGGACAATCAAGGCCTCTCAGGCTTTGATTAAACGCTGCTCAAGCAGGCTGGTTATCCTTTCCAGTTACTGGAAGGTTTAGTAGATCCCAGAATGCCTTTTTTGTGAGAGACGGGGGCTTGAGAGTCATTGGTGAGATCCGCTTTCAGATGGTAGTACGGACCCCCAGGGTCTACTGTTCCAGGGCCCCGTTTACGAGAGGAGAAAAACGACTGGTGACGCACAACTATTCAAAATGAACAAAACAAAGGAACCATGAAGATTTTTTTAATGACAATTTTGTTTGTAGAGGAGCATATGACAGAATCGTCCTGATATATGTGCTTATAACGGCAAAAGCTTTAATATGCAAATAAATCTACAGGCAAAGAGCAGAACTTGAGCAACACATTTAATGACAGAAACTCTGTTCCAACAAGAGGGCTGATAACGGCCATTATTTTAACAGCTCTTTGAGTTGGCTTTGGCATCTTTGACAATTTAAAGATTCAGACGTTTTCTTCAAAAATTGAACATAAGACCGCTCAAATCATTGCACCATAAGGTACCTGTTTGCTGTTGAGCCAACAGGCTACAGCAGACAGTTTAGTTTAGTCTTCTACACAACACGCTCTCCCGTTGACTCGAATACATCGCCTGTTCTTTGGTTGTAGCGGTGACCATGGATCGATCCGATGGATCATTTTCAGACCCCACATCTTTCCGGATGTGTTAGATTCGTCAGCACCGAGAAAAAAATGCCAAGTGCAGCGGTTTTGAGTTGTACTTTTTATAAGTGTTTCTTCATTGTTTTGAAGAAATGTAATAAGAACAAGATTGGTAATAATTACTTTTGCTGTTCCTAGTTGGTTTTACAGACTGCACGGATCGCAGGAGATTTCTCTTCAGCACGGATGACAGCCGTTTCACGGTGCAGACTGATGGGATTTTAACGGTGAGTAACGCGGTACGGCATCTATGGGGGTTGTGATGTCGAGCGAAACGTGTGCTGTGGTACTGAATCTCTCTCTCACGCTCTCAGTTAAAATAAAATGTGGTAGATGATAAAACAGTAATGTGATGAAAACAAGTGCTGTTTTAATCAAATCATGCTTGATCCTAATTTCTTGTGGTCTGTTTTAAGTGTTTAGGTTTTCCATTTACATGTATTTTTTTTTTTTTTAAATCATTCAATTTATTGCTTTCGTGATTGGCCGTAGTTCTTTACTAGCTGAGTGATTTGATTGGCGTATGAAGTTCTTTGAAACATCTGAAAGAATCTACATTTTCATGAGCAACAAATGTCAGATTCCAAGCCAGTTGAAGGGGGGTTGAGGTCCATAAGTTATGGATTGCGACTGTTCTTGGTAGAAATGGTGGGAATGTTATAGGGTTGACATGGGATCTTCCCAGGAATAAAATGGGGGCACATTCTAGTCTACATGGTTGCGATATGAGGCGAATCATAAACCTTATAGCTCCGCCTGCTGGCCAGTTGGTCTTAAGAAAATGACAAAATACACAAAACCCTGGAACCAAAGTACCTGCATCAGGTTGCAGATTTAATTTTTCTTAGACTTTGTGGAAACATTTATGAAAATGAGTTCTGTAAGTCAGGATGTGTTGTTGGCTCCTCCTTCAGGTGAAAAGACAGGTTGTTCTTCATGATGGACAGCGGGACTTCTTCATCCACTCTTGGGATTCACAAGGTCACAGGATGAGTGTTCCTGTCATGGTACAGTACCATGGAAATCACCATGGGGTCCACCACAACCATGAGCATCAGGATCCTGGCTCTGACACCGAGGTTGGTTGTGAGGTTGCAATTGAAGAGGTTGTGAATGAGTTTCTTTAAAATAATACCCCCCCCAAACACACACACACACACACACACACACACACACACACACACACACACACACAACAAAAAAAAAACTAACACAAGTCCTGTTTCTGAGGGACATGAACCATTAGTGCATTTGTACTTTTAAAAAGACTGGATCAAAAACCGTTTTCCCTGAACAGATGCTGCCACCCTGTGGCCGTACCTGGAAGAACCTTTCCAACTTAAACATTCTGCATCACATGTTCAACAGTATTGCAGCATGCCTGCAATCTAATTCAGCAGCCAAACTTCACTAGTATTTTTAACATGTCAAACCTTTTTCATTTATCTTTTTTCCCTAAATAAGTATTTCAAGTGTTAACCTGTTCAGTCCCACACTGACACAATGTTTGCATGGCTTCAGACTGAAACCGCCCCACCGGTGCCTGTCCTGAATTTCCCTAAGTCCAGTGAAGGGTTGAGGAGGCAGAAGAGAGACTGGGTTATTCCTCCGCTCCAAGTTACTGAGAATTACAGAGGATCCTTTCCCCAAAGAATCTCTCAGGTATGAGGACGAAAAAGCCCTTAAGGCAAAAAGTTTAATCTGGGACTGCACCTTGAATCACTGGAAAAAGAAATGTAAATGTTGTTAGATGGCTTAATTTTTTCCTGTCACTTTTGTCCAGATCAAATCCAATAATGACAAGAAGATCTACTATAGCATCACTGGTCCAGGAGCTGATAAGCCTCCCGTGAATCTCTTCAAGATGGACAGGGACAGCGGTAATCTGTACGTCACTCAACAACTCGACAGAGAGAAGAAGAGCAATTACACTGTAAGCTTTCCATGTGCTTATATTTACAATCTTTGACATTTATTCTGTATAAAACTAATAGTGATCTAATAGAACAGACGCTGTTTAAACGTCGTTTTGCTCTGTTACTCATAATCTTTTTTTTTTTTTTTCATGTTTTTATGTAAATCACCTGAGTTGCCTTGTTGCTGAAATGTCGATCTAAATAAACTTGCCTTATTTTGCAGTGATGTGAAATGAAATAATCGTCATGGATAAGACTTGTGTAATAAAACGCAACTGTTTTTCTTCTTTAGTTGGAAGCACACGCCATTTCAGATGACGGCGCTACTGCAGAGAAATCCATGGAAATAACTATTGTTGTAATTGACCAGAATGACAACAACCCTGTTTTTAATCAGTCCACCTACATCGGAGAAGTGGCAGAGGCCTCCAAAATAGGTACAGTCATTGTATTTGACAATGTTTCATTTTCACAAGCTGAAGAAACGGCGGCGTTGAGTAGTCTGCACCTTTCATACAGGACGTGAGTCACGATGCTGACAAGCAGATGTCAACGCCACCACATTTTAGCAGATGTGCGTGTAAAAACAATTAACCATGTGCTCGTAGTGGGCCCTCGCATTAATGCCATGACTGGTAAAAAACAGCAAACATGGAGTCATGAGCTGCTGCTGTGTTTGAGCCAACCTGTAAACTGTGAAAACAAGAAACCCAGGTGCTTTTGATTAGAGGATGATCAGCACCAAACCTAAGTGGTGAGAGACGGACCTGCTCTCAGAATAAGATGTGCTGTGATCAGAATAATTGTCCTGTGTAATTTGACAAAGTGTTTGTTCATTTCTGTTTTGTGCAAAAGCGAGGCCAAAAATCTGAAGTTTTGTCTGTACCGGTTAATATGTAAAAATGGAATACACCTGGAATTTCCTACAACATCCCGTGGAAGGTTTTGGAACGTTCGCTGGAAATCTTCCGTCCGTTTGCACCTCCACCAAAGACGGCAGTGACTTGAAGATGGCACAAACGCTGCGTCTTCGCCAGTCTGACAGCCTCCTGTGGTTCTCCTTAGATGCATTTCCTTAATCGTGTGCTGCTTGTTTCGACCCCTCTCCAGGTTCTGATGTGATCCAGGTTTTTGCCACTGATGCTGATGATCCATTAACGGACAATGGAATTATCCGCTACAGTATTCTAAACCAGGACCCAAAGCAGCCCAAGGACAACATGTTTGCCATCAACCCAGTCACTGGAGTCATCAGAGTCAACGCTGGAGGTCTGGACAGGGAGGTAAGGCTTCTGGATATGTCCTCCTGTCAGGCTCAGAGCCAAACCATGGGTTCAGTTTTTCTTCACGCTCTCGCCCTCCTCCATGAGCTTCATCAGTGTCATTTCTTTTGCTCTCATCTCCATGAAACTTTAAAATGAACCTCAGCATTGTTTCTGGAAATAACCTTAATGAACTCTGCAGTCAGCTTCTTTTGTTTAAAATTGGAATCCAGTTTATACAGTTTTTGTTTGTTTTTTGTTTTTCCCTCTGTGGCAAAATGCAAAGCTCTGAATTTACCAAGTCGGTCAACTTTCTTACCCTCACATCTGGTTGTGGGCTGTGGATGGGGACTGAAACCGCAAGGTCACAAATACAAATTTATGGAGCCTTCTCTGTAAGATGGCTGAGTTAACTTCTGGGGATGGCTCAAGGAACTCTGTCATCCAGAAGGCGCTCAGAGCAGAGTTGCTGCTCCTCCACATCAAAGTTGTTGGTTGGGAAACCCTCAGACATGTCATTAGGAGACCAAGACTTCCTGTAGATTATTTTTTCAAGATTGTATTGGGAACACCCGTTTCCCAGATCCACAGCGTTAATGGGCGCTGTGGTGATCTCCGGTCTAGCTTTGACCCCTCATCCTGGTCTCAAAGTGCTAGAATATGGATGAAATGCCCATCTGTGATAGAGGACAAAATGCATCCGAGGCTATTGTTGGTTTCCAGATATGACGATTTGTGGCACCAACTTTTCATCTGTTCACCAGACCTGTCACAAATGAAAGGGGTAATGGTTGTCTGGAAGGACGTCTCCAGCTGACGCTGTGGCCTGATCAGAATTTTAATGTCTTACACCGTCTTCCAACAGAATTACCCTCAGTACACGCTGGATGTAAGAGTGGCAGACATGGATGGGGTTGGCTTGAGTGGCGATGCCAAAGTAATTCTGAAGGTGACGGACAGCAACGACAACGCGCCAGTCTTCACGAAGTCCAGCGTAAGTGCAACATGCTTGTGCCTGCAGACGTACTGTTAATCTGCACTTTTTAAATTAAACCACTTAATGTTTGAATGAAGATGATGCAGCCCCACTGCTCGTGAACCAGGAAGACTGTTAATTTGAGATGATTCAGAGTACTTCTTTCTAATAATTACACATTCCAGTATGCAGGAACGGTTCCAGAAAACCAGGTGGACGCGTTGGTGGTTACAATGTTGGTAACGGATGGCGATGAGCCGCACTCCAAAGCCTGGAACGCAGTTTTCAAGATCATGCATGGAGATCCTGAAGGACTTTTCTCTGTGAAAACTGGAGCCAACAAACAAGAAGGAATCATCACTACAGCTAAGGTAGGAAGAATGGCAGGTGCTGAAGTGAGCTGCAGGTTTATTGTTGTTTTAGTTTAATTCTTTCAATTTTAGTTTAGTTTTTTATGACTGATGTAAACCCAGACCATGGTTTGTCATTCTGCAAACTGAGCTGTGAGATATTTACGTTGTGCTGTGATGCTTTCTCTCTCCAAACCAGGGTCTGGACTTTGAGACAACCGGCAAGCACACTCTGCTGGTCACGGTGGAGAATGAGGTCCCTTTTGTGACCCCGTTGACCACCTCCACCGCCACCGTGGTGGTGACAGTGAAAGATGTCAACGAAGCTCCAATCTTTGAAGAACCAGAGAAGTTGGTATCAAAAAAAGAGAGCCTTTCTATTGACAGCCCCGTACTGACACACACGGCCTTTGACCCAGATACAGCACGCAACCAGAAAGTCAGGTGAGTAGACAAACGCTGAAGATTGGCATCAAATGGCCATTTGCAGCCGTTTTTGTCTCATTGGGGTCAGTCCCATATCGCGCAGTCATGAAGACGTTCATTCATAAAAAATGGCAATATGGATATTAAAGTACAATAAAACAAAAATTCAAAAAATGAGGCTTGCTTTGATCGCCTTTAAGATTCACGTAAAGACATTTAACACGTAACGTAACACATTTGTTATCCCTGTCCAGGTATAAAATGATAAAAGACCCAGCGGGCTGGCTGAACATCGCCAGGGACACGGGTGTGATCACAGTGAAAAAAGAAATGGACAGGGAGTCCCCCTTCGTCAAGGATGAGCATTATAAAGTACTGATCGGTGCTTATGATGACGGTAGGTGTGAGGAGGAGACGAGGGGGGTGGAAAGATGTTTGTTCTTTCCCCTAAGAATATCAGCATTTTTGGATATAACCAAGCTGAGAAGTTTGTCTAGTCCTTCTGTTTCTCATAAACATTTATTTTGTTTTTCAGATGAAATTCCAGCCACAGGAACAGGAACTCTGATCATTAAGCTCGAAGACGTCAATGATAACGCCCCCACCATTGTAGAACGAGACATCAATGTACGTTTGGTGTTTTTTCTTTTCTTCGCTTTAAGAGCTGAACTTTTAAAGATCCTGCCATTAGTGTTTTTCATAAATGCTTCCACTGGTGTTTTGAGAGCAGTTGCCAAATTGACGTGTCTCAGGTGATCAGCAGTACTAACCGTGACATTGTTCTCTCAGGTGTGCAGTAAGAAACCAGTTCCTCAGCTGCTGAATGTTATAGATGAGGATGGGCCAACCCATGGTGCTCCATTCGACGTGACTCTACACGAGCTGTCCAAGGCCAACTGGACCGCAAAGATGAACGGCACCAGTATGTACACAACTCCAATCGGGCGGAAATTGACTTGATTTGCTACTTTATCAACACAAACACTGCTGCCTCGCAGCACACTGCCTTTGTTTTTGCTGCTGGAAAGCATGTACCAGTATGTGTGTTAACTGTCCATCTTCTGTCTTCCAGAAACGGGGATCCTTCTGACTTTAAATGCTGACCTGCCTGAAGGATTTTACAATGTTGGGTTGTGGGTTTCGGACCACCTCGGTGAGAAGCAGCTCAACAGTCTCAATGCCCACGTGTGTGCTTGTACAGGAGATGAATTTGCCTGCATAGGGAGGGTTGCAGGTGGCGACGACCTTCCAGTCATCCTGGGAATACTTGGAGGTGTCCTGCTGCTGCTCAGTAAGTGTCACATTGAAATTTTATTGGTGGAGATGATTATCATCTGAACAGTGAAGGAGAAACAATGCATTAAAGCTGCAGCTTCTGCTGTCTGGATACCTGTTTTTTCTGTTGCTGCAATCAGTGTTGGTGGTTGAGTAGGGGCTCATTAAGATGTCTGCAAATGTAGGAGATCATTTGTTTAAGGTGGAGCCGGCCAGATTTGAGGGTTTCTGGTTTATCGTCACCAACTTACCAAAGGAGTTGTGGATTTAACACTTCAGGATGACATGTACACTTTTGAGAAGTTATGTGAGGTGGTTACGGCTCCTGTCCACCATCATCATGATCCTACAGAAACATTAAGTTTTTGCAGTTGTGTGAAATGTTTGCAAATGTTCTTTGTTCAGTGTTGGCGTTGCTGCTGCTGCTGTTTGCAAGGCGGCGGGGCGGTCGGAAGGAGGAGCCTCTGCTGCAGGATGAAGACTTCAGAGACAACATCTATTACTATGATGAAGAGGGAGGTGGAGAGGATGATCAGGTAAAAAAAAAAGTTAAAATAATCCAAGTAATATGTCCGAACTTGAACACATCACAGAGAAGATGTAACAGGTGGTTCCGTGAGGTCTGAGGATGGTGTAGTTTTGAGGACAACTCCAGAATGTTCTGTGTTGCTCTACATCAGGACTTTGATCTGAGTGTTCTCCACCGGGGTCTGGATAACCGTCCTGGGGTGATGAGGGATGACGTGGCACCAACTTATATGTCAGCTCCTCGGTACCGAACTCGCCCAGCCAACCCAGATGAGATTGGGACCTTCATTGATGAAGTGAGTGAAGCATTCAAGCCTTTGTGTTGTCTAATAGGGTCATGTGGTTCATTTATGATGAACAAGCATGTTTCCAGACCTGTGGAAAAACGACTGTTCTCAGAGGTTTCTTTGCTCGTCCATCAGAACCTGAAGGCGGCAGACAACGACCCGACAGCGCCTCCATACGACTCCCTGCTGGTCTTTGACTACGAGGGAGGCGGCTCTGACGCAGGAAGCCTCTCCTCTCTGAACTCCTGTAGCAGCGGAGACCAGGACTACAACTGCCTCAGCGACTGGGGTCCTCGCTTCAAGAAACTGGCCGACATGTACGGAGGTGGAGAAGATGACATGCTGTGAGGGCGTCGGAGGATATTGTACTCGTGGTTCGTGTCGTCGGTATAGTTCCAGCAGCGTCTCAGCACAGAAACAAAGGACGAGTTTTTTCTTTTAAGATTTTTCTGTGGGTTTTGTTTTTTTTTTTTTTTTTTGTTTTGTTTTTTTAAGCGCTTGAGCTTTGTGTGATGCTGACATCCTTGTTTGACTCACCGGCTGAAGACAAACACCTGTCTGCAGCTGCAAGGCGCAGACCTCCGTCTGGTGTAGCGAGTCCCTGGACATGTGGATGCTTGGGTTTGCACTGGTACGATTTGAGTAAAAGTCCAAAGTGAGGCTTTAAACAGGTTTTTGCTCCTCTTTTCCCCTATGTTTGTACTGTTTTGTTTTTTATATATACATTTCTGTTTGAATAAATTGGTAATGGTTAACAATGCCACATCACCTCAGAGAGCTTGATGAGTTTTTAACGATGTATTTTTTTTTTTAGATGTTGGATAAGCATCTGCTGTACTGCTGTCAAAACTCTCATAGCAGTTCTTTTCAAATGTACTTTCTTACCAATACTTTTGTTTTATAAAGTTATCTTAATGCAATTCAGGTGACTGGTTTTTCATTTCACTCGGTACTTCCAACCCCCGGAAGGTCCATCAGTGGTGAAAGTAGCTCACAATGGAGTAAATGGAAGCTTCCTTTAGTATCTGCTGATGAGATGTTATCAGAAACGGAGTAAGGTTGAAGAAGGCTGGGACGCTTCAGGAAACTCCATGCAGTACACCTAAGAACAGTTTTGACAGCATTTCTGTTCATGTGTCTTTCAATTGGACATTTCTCTTCAGACTTGCTGTAGGGGAGGCAGTTTGACTTTGGATGTTCTTACAGCTCAGCTGCCATAGACCTGTAAAAACTGAGTTTAGAATCAGCAGAGTAAAAACACATCAGTGATTTTGACCAATGTGTGAAATGACATGGTTTTATGGTGATGTGGGTCATTGGAGACGCCTCCAAGGTCTGGAGGTCTGCGCACATGCCCTTCAGTGGTGCTCGGCGATGCATAACACTGAACTCTAAGGAAAGATGTCAAATCTGTTTCTCAGATGGCTCACAAGTCTATAGGCAGACTATAGAGTTTGAAAATAAAGGTCTGGGTTTTAATACCCAAAGGCCTCATCTTTACCAAATATAACCAATATTGATCTGTTTTTCTATAACTTGCATCAGGTTGAAAGGACACATCGAGCTGTGATGTCATGGTAAACTGATCCACAGGTGTACACATCGATAAAAGCAGGTCTGAAGATGAGACATTGGTGCTGCGCATCAATCTGGGTTACAAGATATGCCAGGAGATTAACCTCTTACACCTGTAATTTAAAAAAATTACATTTAAAAAACAATCTGAGCAAGATGGGAGAGGGAAGGGAAGTGAAGGAGACCAAAGGAGTGTGGACTTACATTTTATGTCAGGCATTTAAGAGAAAAGCTGTTTCAAGAACTTCTTGAAGATGGATGGGATGCCTCCACTCTGGAGGTGCAGAGTCAATTTAGTGTTAATGTGGAGGTGGAAGTACAAATACTTCGGTATTTAAAACAGATTATTGTAATAATTTAGTACAAACACAATATCCCTGGCAGTTATTGAGAGCAACGATGGATAGAAGAGCCCTGTTGTGTCAAAAATGAGTGAGACCATGTTGAAAAAAATATTTAGACAGTGTTCATCAAAGAAAGACTGGAAGGGATTTGTATATTTTCTCTTCTATGCCATATAATATCCTGAAACCCTTCAAGGAATTGGAGTTATTTCAGTAGTGTACAAGGGACCAAATCTAACCTGGACACCTGTAATCTCTGTTCCTTCAGACGACGTCAAGAACCTTCAGTCAACAGCTGATAGAACCATGTGCACAAGGATCACTGTGGAAACATTTGCCAACTCTACAATACAGAGCTATATTCACAAAAATTCTACTCAATTTAATTTTATTTATATTACAACACCAGTTGTCTCCAGGATCTTTCCAGAGACCAGAACATCCATCCATCCATTATCTATACCCGCTTTATCCGTTTCCGGGTCACGGGGGTCTGTCGGAGCCTATCCCGACGCATATCAGGCGAAAGGCAGGGGTCCACCTGGACAGGTCACCAGTCTATCCAGGGCCACATACAAACAACCAATCACACACACACCTAGGGAGAATTTAGAAAGATCAATTAACCTACCCAGCATGTTTTTTGGACTGTGGGAGGAAGCCGGAGTACCCAGAGGGAACCCACGCAAGCACAGGGAGAACATGCAAACTCCACACAGAAAGAGCCACCGGGCCGGGAATCGAACCAGGAACCTTCTTGCTGTGAGGCAACAGTGCTGACCACTAAGCCACCGTGCTGCCAGACCAGAACATGACCCTGATCAATTATTACATAAACAACGGCAGGTAAAAACTCCCCTAAAACCTGGATCAGGACCTGGATCATAAGGGGGGACCCTCCTGCTGAAGACCAACCGGGTAGAACAAGATGTAAAGAAAGAAGAGAGACACAGACACACCGTCAAAGGTACAAAAGACCAGATCCATCAGTATAATCATCTGTCAGCAGCAGAACTCAGACTTCCATGTTTATATGACTGGTACCTGGTTAGTTGGTGGACTACAGAGACCAGTATCTAAACAGGTGTAGACAGCAGACACTGAGGTGGTCAGAGGGTGGGACTGCAGGTCAGTGGATCCTGCTGGTGTCCCCCTGCAGCAGGTCTACAGCAGCAGATCCAGGATGAAGCTGTGTTGAAGACCAGCTGCTCCAGTCTGGTCCTGCAGCTGCAGCTGTGACTACTGGTCCTGACACACTAAAGTTTACACCAACTAGATGTTTTACTGAACACAAACGTTTGAAGTTGGTTTTAAAGGTGGAGGTGGTGTCAGCCTCCTTCACCCAAACTGGAAGTTGGTTCCATAGTGATGGTTCCTGATAACAGAAGACCCGTCCTCCAGATCTACATCTACATAACTGGGAAACAGTGGCAACCTGTTTAGGGAATGATAGCTGGTCATCAATTATAACCAGCTATCATTTTTCACCACCTTGAAAAGTGCAATAAATGTAGAAGTAGTGTTTATTTCTGAGGCCTTCGTGGATATACTGATGAGAATGTCTAAGGTCTTGGAGAGGTTTGGTTGAAGTGATGTTCCTTCCTACATTAGGAGATGTCAGATACGCAGGTGGATATCCTTGCTGAGATGGTAGAGTTATCTGGTGGAGTAACAGGAAAAGGTGGGTATCATTTGCATAGAAGTGATACAAAAACCTATGCAAGAGTACGACCTGAGCCAATTAAGTTTTGTAGATGGCAAACCTTCTGTTTGCCCAGAAATGAGTCTTGGGGAACCCCTGTGGAGAGGGGTGTCTGACTGTGAATGAACTACCAGTGAGATACAATTCAAACCAAGACAGTGCTTTGATGTCCATATCAGAGAAGAGTATTAGCAGGATATGATGATGATTCACCTCGTCAAAGATAGGTCTAGAAGAATGAAGACAGTCTAGTGGCTTCAGCTGCTCTCTAATACTTCGTCACAGACAACAGAACCATATTAGTGGAGTGACTTCTGAAACCAGGCTGCAAAGAGTCTAGGAGGATGTTCAGAAAGAGGAACTCTGAGACTTGTTTGAAAACTGCTTTTTCAATGACCTTTGACAGAAAAGTAAGTAGAGAGGGCTTTTGAGGAGGGGCTGTTCCTGTGTCTGCATGAAGGCAATGGGAATCGTCCCTAAACCCAAAAAAACATTTATTTCATGTGTGATCATTGGTGCAAAAGACTGGGCTATGACTTTGAGGAGTCTTGTAGACATGGGATTGAAGTGGCTTGTAGTAGGATGGCTACAAGTCAATTCAATTCAATTCAATTTTATTTATATAGCGTCTATTACAACATAAGTTGTCTCTAGGCGCTTTCCAGAGACCCAGAACATGACCCCCGAGCAATTATTACATAAACAGCGGCAGGTAAAAAACTCCCCTAGTGGAAGAAAAACCTTAAGCCAAACAGTGGCAAGGAAAAACTCCCCTTTAAGAGGGAAGAAACCTTGAGCAGGACCTGGCTCATGAGGGGGGACCCTCCTGCCGAAGGCCAGCCGGGTAGAGCAAGAAATAAGAAAGAATAGAGACATAGAGACACCGTCAAAGGTACAAGATAGGATACATTAGTAACTGTCCTTGGTAGTCCAATTAGACTTCTGTGAATATGGGTGATATATGGATAGACGGTGATACAAGGGGATGAGGACTGCAGGTCGGGGTGTCAGCAAGCATCCAACAGACATCCGCACAGACAGGTGAAGGCAGACACTGGGATGGTCAGAGGTGGAACTGCAGGTCAGCAAGCAGCTCCTGAGGTTCTGGTCCGCAGGACATGCAAAGAAGAGGAAAAGAAGGGCCAGACAAGCACAAAAACTACCAGAACTCAGTGGATCATGTTGGTGCCCCCCTGCAGCATAGGCCTATAACAGCATATCTACACCGAAGCTGTTTAAGATGAGCTGCTCTAATCTGGTCCTGCAGCTGCAGCTTTGACTACTGGCCCTGACACATTAAGGTACTAAATGTACACTAACTATATGCTTTATTAAACAGAAATGTTTGAAGTTTAGTTTTAAAGGTGGAGGTGGTGTCAGCCTCCTTCACCCAAACTGGAAGTTGGTTCCAGAGTGATGGTGCCTGATAACAGAAAGCCCGTCCTCCAGATCTACATCTGGATCTTCTAGGAACTACGAGTAAACCTGCACCCTGAGAACGGAGAGCTCTGTTAGGAACGTACGGTACTATCAGGTCTTGCAAATATCGCGGCGCTAGGCCATTTTGGACTTTATATGCCAGTAATAAAATTTTGAATTGGATTCTAAATTTTACAGGGAGCCAATGGAGGGAAGCTAAAACTGGAGAGACGTGGTCTCTCTTGTTGATTCCTGTCAGCACTCGCGCTGCTGCATTTTGGATCATCTGGAGGCTGTTAAGAGAATTACTTGGACATCCAGCCAACAACACGTTACAGTAATCTAGTCTAGAAGATACGAACGCATGAATTAGTTTTTCGGCATCACTCTGCGAGAGGATGCTCCTAATCTTTGCGATATTACGGAGGTGGAAAAACGCAGTTTTACAAACCTGATTAATATGCTGTTTAAAAGGTCAGTAGTTTAGATACTTCACAGTCAGTTTTAGGTGAGGAATGTTGTTTCTTCTTGTCTGATATAGGAATAGGGGCTGTGTGTCATATTTTCCATTTCATGATGCGCTAAAATTCTTTTAGTTGGTGAAAGGTGAGTAGAGCCAGGTATGTGGAGCACCAGGACTGTTCTACTGTGAAGTCCCGCTGTTGTCATGGATGCAGTTGCTGGTTTATTTCAGTCATGTCTTTTTTAATGCAGTGCTGTCTGAAGGCCTAAAGATTATTGGCATCCTATACCAATGTTCCTCTTGGTGTTTCTTTTTAGCATTAAGCACCACTAACTCTTCCAGCCTGTAGTCCATATATGTAGTCATATAAGTGACATATGTAGACTGTATATGTAGTCATATATGTGACATATGTAGTTCGTATATGTTGTCAAATATGTGACATATGTAGTTCGTATATGTTGTCAAATATGTGACATATGTTGTCCATTTATGTAGTCATATATGTGACATATGTAGTCCGTATATGTAGTCATATATGTGACATATGTAGTCCGTATATGTAGTCATGTATATGACATATGTAGTCCGTATATGTAGTCAAATATGTGACATATGTAGTCAGTATATGTAGATATATATGTGACATATGTAGTCCGTATATGTAGTCATGTATGTGACATATGTAGTCCGTATATGTAGTCATATATGTGATATATGTAGTCCGAATATGTAGATATATATGCAACATATGTAGTCTGTATATGTAGATATATATGTGACATATGTAGTCTGTATATGTAGATATATATGCGACATATGTAGTCTGTATATGTAGTCAAATATGCGTCATATGTAGTCCGTATATTTAGTCATATATGCGTCATATGTAGTCCGTATATGTAGTCATATATGTGCCATATGTATTCTGTATATGTAGATATATATGCGACATATGTAGTCTGTATATGTAGTCAAATATGCGTCATGTGTAGTCCGTATATGTAGTCAAATATGTGACATATGTTGTCGTATATGTAGATATATATGCGACATATGTAGTCTGTATATGTAGATATATATGTGACATATGTAGTCCATATATGTAGATATATGTGCGACATATGTAGTCCGTATATGTAGATATATATTTGACATATGTAGTCCGTATATGTAGTTATATATGTGACATATGTTGTCCGTATATGTAGATATATATGTGACATATGTAGTCCGTATATGTAGATATATATTTGACATATGTAGTCCGTATATGTAGATATATATGTGACATATGTAGTCCGTATATGTAGATATATATTTGACATATGTAGTCCGTTTATGTAGTTATATATGTGACATATGTTGTCCGTATATGTAGATATATATGTGACATATGTAGTCCGTATATGTAGATATATATTTGACATATGTTGTCCGTATATGTAGATATATATTTGACATATGTAGTCCGTATATGTAGATATATATGTGACATATGTAGTCCATATATGTAGATATATGTGCGACATATGTAGTCCGTATATGTAGATATATATTTGACATATGTAGTCCGTATATGTAGTTATATATGTGACATATGTTGTCCGTATATGTAGATATATATGTGACATATGTTGTCCGTATATGTAGATATATATGTGACATATGTAGTCCGTATATGTAGATATATATTTGACATATGTAGTCCGTATATGTAGATATATATTTGACATATGTAGTCCGTATATGTAGTTATATATGTGACATATGTTGTCCGTATATGTAGATATATATGTGACATATGTTGTCCGTATATGTAGATATATATGTGACATATGTAGTCCATATATGTAGATATATGTGCGACATATGTAGTCCGTATATGTAGATATATATTTGACATATGTAGTCCGTATATGTAGTTATATATGTGACATATGTTGTCCGTATATGTAGATATATATTTGACATATGTAGTCCGTATATGTAGATATATATGTGACATATGTTGTCCGTATATGTAGATATATATGTGACATATGTAGTCCGTATATGTAGATATATATGTGACATATGTAGTCCATATATGTAGATATATATTTGACATATGTAGTCCGTATATGTAGATATATATTTGACATATGTTGTCCGTATATGTAGATATATATGTGACATATGTAGTCCGTATATGTAGTTATATATGTGACATATGTTGTCCGTATATGTAGATATATATGTGACATATGTAGTCCGTATATGTAGTTATATATGTGACATATGTTGTCCGTATATGTAGTCCGTATATGTGACATATGTTGTCCGTATATGTAGTCCGTATATGTGACATATGTTGTCCGTATATGTAGATATATATTTGACATATGTAGTCCGTATATGTGGTTATATATGTGACATATGTTGTCCGTATATGTAGATATATATGTGACATATGTTGTCCGTATATGTAGATATATATGTGACATATGTAGTCCATATATGTAGATATATGTGCGACATATGTAGTCCGTATATGTAGATATATATTTGACATATGTAGTCCGTATATGTAGATATATATGTGACATATGTAGTCCGTATATGTAGTTATATATGTGACATATGTTGTCCGTATATGTAGATATATATTTGACATATGTAGTCCGTATATGTAGTTATATATGTGACATATGTAGTCCGTATATGTAGATATATATGTGACATATGTAGTCCATATATGTAGATTTATGTGCGACATATGTAGTCCGTATATGTAGATATATATTTGACATATGTTGTCCGTATATGTAGATATATATGTGACATATGTAGTCCGTATATGTAGATATATATTTGACATGTAGTCCGTATTGCTCCCATCAAATTCCAAATGAAATAATTGTTTAAACAAAAATACTAAACTGTCCCACTTTCAACAGTTGACAGGGTTTCTATGTACTGTTTTGAATAAAATCTGGGTTTATGAGATCTACAAAACAATAAATCCAGTTTTTATTTATATTTTACACAGCAACCCAACTTTTTTGGAATTTTGATTCATATGTTTCCAGTGTTTAATGTTTGTTAAACTTTTTAGAGCTTAAATAACATTACAGTCTTTTATTTTTTTCTGTTTCCAGATTTTTGTCCTGATTAATACAGCACTTTGTGCAAAATTGTATGAAAAAAGACTGGTTGATTGATTGAAATTTATTGATAATGACAATACATCCCTTTGTTTGTTGTGTCTAGTTGGAAGTTATATCAGTGGAAGTCATTCATCATTTTTAAAAGGTATATGTAAATGTAGATGCAGAAAGAATATATATATAAATAAAAAAGGCAAATTAGGTAAATGTCTAGATAAACTCAAAGGTTTTCTAGTCCACCAGCATCCTCCTCCATGGCAGCAGTTTCCCTTCACGTTCACGTTCAGTCCTCCTTTCCCTTTTTCTGCAGCTTCATGTGTCACATCATCACGCTTCATCTGATCATTTGACCACTGCAACCTGCTCGCTGCTTCTTTCAGATCCAAAAGAATAGCGTTTCTGTCCATGGCTGTCACTTCTTTGCTGTAAAGTTACCAACTGTCACTTTTCTCTTGTTTTTTACTTCTGCTTACTTTCTTTAAAGAACATCCTGGAACAAATCCAAGTACCAGCTGTCTGCAGTCGTCTTCTGGATGGAAGTGTCCAGCTCCTCCATGGTCACAGAAACACGTGCTCGAGCCCCAGAGAGGGCAGGAGAGCTGCAGGTCACTGAAGGGTGACCTCCAGTGGCCCAGAGCCTCACCCAATGAGAAGAACCTCCTGGTTCCAGCCGTAAAGGGCCCACGGGTTCCTAAAAACCGGCCCCGGAGACTTTGACCAAGTCAGCTGTCCTTAAGGGAAAAAAGAGGAGAAGTAGAAATGTCAAAACTTGTAATCTCATTCTGGCATCCACTCCTCACTGAACCATAGTTGTGTCATTAACAAAAGACTTTATATGCATCAAAGAAAACACAGTTACCTTCCTTGCATGTCTGACCCCGTTATGTGTGGGCTCTCTGGGGGTGTCTGGCTTGTTCTGACAGTCCACACTGCACTTGGAAGAAACAGCTTCATGCCGCCCATCATTCCGGTTTTCCCAGCAGGCAAAACCTTTGTTTTTAGACATCTTCCTGTGAGTCCTGTATTTCATTTTGGGGAAGGTGTGGGAGCCACCATCTGTAGTCCCCCAGCTGAGTTCGGGCCACAGGGGTTCGGTCTGTGTAGCCTGGGTGATGGTGGCCCTCTGCAGTCGCACTGAGATTCTCTGGGCTGAACCGGTCATCAGGGTGATGGACTGAGGGACCAGAGCGGGGGCTGCAGATGCCACGGCTGGGAACTCGAACACGTCGTCCTCGTCTGAAGGAGGGAATGCAAAACGCTGTGACATCAGCAAGTTCCAGGTTTATATCCCAGAGTAAGTGAAAAAAGAGGAAAGCAGGGATGAAACATTACATTTTCATAAAGATTTAATTAAAATTGTGTGCAGTTTTAAAGCATATCAGTCTAACTTCGTCACCTTTCAGTTTGAATTTCAAAATCGTTTATATTTCATTGACTTAAATTGTAAATGTGGCGGTCCCCACTGACACAGCTCCCACTGTTGGTCTGGAAGTGGGGGTTCAGCCTGGTTCACTTGCAAAAATGCATATACCGTTAACATCAAACACGTCACACGCCAACATCGAGCCACATCATCTTGAACTGGCCCTTTGCTTTTTACTGTTTGGAGCTGCATTAGTCCAGTTATAACTTTGACTCCAGTTATGTGGTTACAGAGGTGCGGTTGGGCGTGGAGGACCCAGGTTCAAGCCCAGGGCTGCCCACAATGGTAAATCATTGGGTGCCCCTGAGCAAGGCCCTTAACTCCCAATAGCTCCCCAGGCGCTGGTTCTAGCAGTGCACTGCTCACTAATGAGACTAGTTTAAGGGTTAAAAGCAGAGTTCAAATTTCAGTGTGCATCATACATACGTGGTGTGCACGATGTCCACACTGACAAGAATGGTATTGAAAAAAAGTGAAGAGGACCTTTGCAGGTGGGTAGCGTGGGGCTGCTGGGCAGTGAGCTGTGGGTCAGTCTGGCTGGAGAACCGCTGCTCAGAGATCCGGAGCGAACTAACTTCCTACAGGCCAGAACCAGCAGTTCCCGACATTGTTTGTGACAGTTCACGCCACAGTCTGCAAAGTAAAGAAGGACTCAAACTCACAATACATTTAAAATGTCCAGGCATTAAAAGAAGGCACTAATACAGTTGTTTTTCACCACAGCAGATCATCATTTCCATCTCAGCTTATCTTCTCCATCTTCCTCTGCCATACCATCAGCATATCCTCTTTTACCACACCCAGGAAACTTATCTTCTCCCTTTTTCTCCTGCAGCTTTATCTCCAGCATCCTTCTACCAATCTATTTCCTATCCATCCTCTTTATGTGTCTAAATCATCTCAATCTAACCTCTGCTTTTGCTTATCTCCAAGACATTTAACCCTAACTGTTCCTCTACTGTGCTCAGCTTAATCCGCTCCATCCTCTCCATCCTCGTCATTCCTTATGAAAATCTTACCATCTTCATCTCTGCCACCAACCATCCCTATTATCTCTTGGTCATTGCTGCTGCCTCCAGGTCATAGAGAAGCTTTGGTCCCAGTGCTGTCCTGTCAACCTTTGCTACTTGTCTATCACCTCAGGACACTCTTCTCCACCCAGTCGACCCTAACCCACACACTCCCCTTCCTCTCTTTTCCACACACACACACACACCTTTGCTCTGAATAGTCAAGTATTTAAACTCCTCCACCTTCTTCACTTCTACTCCCTGCATCTTCCCCTTTCTCCCTGCTTTTGTATTTGCAGGCTTGTATTCTGTCTTGTTGTAACCTCCATTCTTCTTTTAACTCATATCTCCACCTCACCAGGTTTTCTTCAACCTGTCCTTCAACCAATCCTTACGCTCATGAGAGAAAACAGTGTCATCTGCAAACATCATTGTCCATAAAGACTTCTGTCTGACCACTACTGTCAGCCTATCCACCATTATGGCAACAAAAAGGTGGGTCAGGGTCAGTCCTTGGTTCCATCTAAACATCCATCAGCATTCTCAAAGCAAACAGTACCTAACGTAAACTGCTGCTCACAATCTGTAACTACTTTTGACATTCAGATACATGATGTCAGTGAAAGCGGCTAGTAAAGAAATTCAGCAGCTGGTAGATTTTGAAATCAAAAAGTTAATTTCAACCCTGTGTTACGGTGTCTCCTTCTGAGCGGAGCTTTCCAGGTACGAACTATCAAGTAGGCAAACATGTTCAAACCTGGCGTAGTTAGTGTTGAGAAGAGAGTAGGACGTTTGTACAAGCAGCAGTAAATCTGACAGCAGAAGCGTAGTTTGGAGGTGAATTAGAGCAGCACATTATGTGACCTTGTGAACAAAGAGTGCTGCCCTCAACTCTAAAAAATGTAGAAATCTCTGCAGACGGAAACAGAAACAGAGTAGACGAGTCAGTGAAATTGTACCTTTGCACTTGAAGCCCTGTTTGATGATCCCCCAGAGCTGCACTCATGAGAAGAGCATATGTGGGAGAAGCACAAAGAAAATAAAAAACAAATAGGATTCAGGCAAGTGGGAAGAGGACCATATATGCAGACACTAGAACCTGGTGTGTTTGTTTGTGGCTGTTCTGCAACAGACTGAACCAAAGCTCAGCAGGATCAGGCAGGTGAAAACTCAAATCCCACATAAGAAACAGTTGGTATAAATGAGCCATGTAAACAGATTTCCTTGCAGACAGTAAGAACCCAGGATATTTCATGTTTTCCTCTCATCAACTAAATTTCATTTGTTAATATACATCCATTTCCAAAACCTGCAACACATTTCAAAACACATTGGTACAGCGTCAATTTAGTGTTAAAGTGGAGGTGGAAGTACAAATACTTCGGTATTTAAAACAGATTATTGTAATAATTTAGTACAAACACAATATCCCTGGCAGTTATTGAGAGCAACGATGGATAGAAGAGCCCTGTTGTGTCAAAAATGAGTGAGACCATGTTGAAAAAAATATTTAGACAGTGTTCATCAAAGAAAGACTGGAAGGGATTTGTATATTTTCTCTTCTATGCCATATAATATCCTGAAACCCTTCAAGGAATTGGAGTTATTTCAGTAGTGTACAAGGGACCAAATCTAACCTGGACACCTGTAATCTCTGTTCCTTCAGACGACGTCAAGAACCTTCAGTCAACAGCTGATAGAACCATGTGCACAAGGATCACTGTGGAAACATTTGCCAACTCTACAATACAGAGCTATATTCACAAAAATTCTACTCAATTTAATTTAATTTTATTTATATTACAACACCAGTTGTCTCCAGGATCTTTCCAGAGACCAGAACATGACCCTGATCAATTATTACATAAACAACAGCAGGTAAAAACTTCCCTAGTGAGGGTATGGGGCCGGCTGCTGGTTGGGTCGGCTGCGGCCGCCTCCGGGGGGGCATGGGTTGGCCTAGGGGCGGGAGAGCATGGGGGTGATGACCGGTGACGATGGGAACCAACAAGGGATTTGTAAGAATAACTACTTTAATATAAACTATTTGAAAGTTTAGAATAATTATTCAAAGGAAGGAGGTAAATGATTTGTTATTAATATTTTCTTCTTGTTCTTCTTGTTCTTATTCTTGTTCTTCTTCTTGTTCTTGTTCTTGCTCTATATATGTATGTGGGTACCTATGTTGTGTGTGTGTGTGTGTGTGTATGTGTGAAGGTGTATGTATGTGATTGTGTGTGTGTGTGTGTGTGTGTGTGTGTGTGTGTGTGTGCGCGCCTGTGACTGTGTGTATACCTATGTATATGTGTATGTATGTGTGTATATATACATGTGCGGATGTGTTTATGTATATGCGGGTATGTATGTATATGTGTATGTGTGTATGTGTGTATGTGTGTATGTGTATGTGTGTGTATATGTTCAAATCAATTCAAATCAATTTTATCTTTTCAGCATCTATTACAACACAAGTTGTCTCCAGGATCTTTCCAGAGACCAGAACACGACCCCCGAGCAATTATTACATAAACAACGACAGGTAAAAACTCCCCTTTAAGAGGGAAGAAACCTGGATCAGGACCTGGATCATGAGGGGGGACCCTCCTGCTGAAGACCAGCCGGGCAGAGCAAGAAATAAGAAAGAATAGAGACATAGAGACACCGTCAAATGTACAAGACAGGATACAATAGTAACTATCATCAGTAGTCCAATTAGACTTCTGTGAATATGGGTGATATATGGATAGACGGTGATCCAAGGGGATGAGGACTGCAGGTCGGGATGTCAGCAAGTATCCAACAGACATCCACAGACAGGTGGAGGTAACACTGGGATGGTCAGAGGTGGAACTGCAGGTCAGCAAGCAGCTCCTGAGGCTCTGGTCTGCAGGACATGCAAAGAAGAGGAAAAGAAGGGCCAGACAAGCACAAAAAACTACCAGAACAATGGACCACAATTAAGTTTATGGGATATTGTTAATAACTGAGGGTTGAGGTGAAGCAGAGACAGAAAAGGCAAAGAGAAACAGAGAAGGTGAAGGGCACCACTCAGTGGATCATGTTGGTGCCCCCCTGCAGCAGAGGCCTATAGCAGCATATCTACAGCGAAGCTGTTTAAGATGAGCTGCTCTAATCTGGTCCTGCAGCTGCAGCTTTGACTACTGGGCCTGACACATTAAGGTACTAAATGTACACTAACTATATGCTTTATTAAACAGAAATGTTTGAAGTTTAGTTTTAAAAGGTGGAGGTGGTGTCAGCCTCCTTCACCCAAACTGGAAGTTGGTTCCAGAGTGATGGTTCCTGATAACAGAAAGCCGTCCTCCAAATCTACATCTGGATCTTCTAGGAACTACGAGTAAACCTGCACCCTGAGAACGGAGAGCTCTATTAGGAACGTACGGTACTATCAGGTCTTGCAAATATCGCGGCGCTAGGCCATTTTGGACTTTATATGCCAGTAATAAAATTTTGAATTGGATTCTAAGTTTTCCGGGGAGGCAATGGAGGGAAGCTAAAACTGGAGAGACGTGGTCTCTCTTGTTGATTCCTGTCAGCACTCGCGCTGCTGCATTTTGGATCATCTGGAGGCTGTTCAGAGAATTACTTGGACATCCAGCCAACAACACGTTACAGTAATCTAGTCTAGAAGATACGAACGCATGAATTAGTTTTCCAGCATCACTCTGGGAGAGGATGCTCCTGATCTTTGTGATATTACGGAGGTGGAAAAACGCAGTTTTAGAAACCTGATTAATATGCTGTTTAAATGACAAATCCTGATCGAATATAACGCCAAGGTTTCGCACAGTTTTACTGGAGGCCATCGCAACACCATCTAATCCCTTCCTAAGCTGTTTGGGACCACAAACAACAACTTCTGTTTTATCAGAATTTAGTAGCAAAACATTTCTGGACATCCAGTCCTTGATGTCCTTAAGACACATCTGAAGTTTGTCTAATGGTTCTGTTTCATCTGGCTTCATAGACAGATACAGCTGCGTATCGTCAGCATAACAATGAAAATTAATGCCGTGGTTCTGGATAAAACTTCCCAAGGGCTGCATGTATAAACTGAACAAGATTGGCCCTAGAACTGAACCCTGCGGGACACCATAGCAGACCCTCGTCTGTACGGAAGAAACCTCATGAACATGAACAAACTGGAATCTATCAGACAGATATGATTTAAACCAATCTAGAGCTGTCCCTTTAATCCCAACAACATACTCTAGCCTCTGCAGTAAAATGCTGTGATCTATAGTATCAAAAGCAGCGCTGAGGTCCAGCAGAACCAGTATGGACACTAATCCATTATCTGAGGTCCAGCAGAACCAGTATGGACACTAACCCATTATCCGAGGTCCAGCAGAACCAGTATGGACACTAATCCATCATCTGAGGTCCAGCAGAACCTGTATGGACACTAACCCATTATCTGAGGCCCAGCAGAACCAGTATGGACACTAATCCATTATCTGAGATCCAGCAGAACCAGTATGGACACAAACCCATTATCTGAGGTCCAGCAGAACCAGTATGGACACTAATCCATTATCTGAGGTCCAGCAGAACCAGTATGGACACTAATCCATTATCTGAGGTCCAGCAGAACCAGTATGGACACTAATCCATTATCTGAGGCCATAAGAAGGTCATTGGAGACTCGAACCAGTGCTGTTTCTGTGCTATGATGCATCTGAATTCTGACTGAAGAACTTCAAATAGATCATTTCTATACAAATGGTCACACAGCTGCTGCAACGACCTTTTCTCTGAATTTTAGAGATAAATGGAAGGTTGGAAATCGGTATATAATTAGATAAAATGTCTGGGTCAAGATAGGGTTTTTTAAGTAATGGTTTTATTACTGCAACTTTAAAAGCCTGTGGCACATATCCCAAGACCAGGGACAGGTTGATCTGGTCCAGTATTGTCGCACCAATAAGAGAGAAAACATTTTTAAGTAGTCGAGTTGGGATGATTTAGATCTATTGACGACTTAGGTCAGGTCAGGGAGGTCTACAGGAACCAAACAGTCTAGAGTCAGGTCAGAGAGGTCAACAGGAACAAAACAGTCTAGAGTCAGGTCAGGGAGGTCTACAGGAACCAAACAGTCTAGAGTCAGGTCAGAGAGGTCAACAGGAACAAAACAGTCTAGAGTCAGGTCAGAGAGGTCTACAGGAACCAAACAGTCTGGAGTCAGCTCAGGGAGGTCTACAGAAACCAAACAGTCTAGAGTCAGGTCAGGGAGGTCTACAGGAACAAAACGGTCTGGAGTCAGGTCAGGGAGGTCTACAGGAACCAAACGGTCTAGAGTCAGGTCAGGGAGGTCTACAGGAACCAAACGGTCTAGAGTCAGGTAAGGGAAGTCTACATGAACAAAACAGTCTGGAGTCAGGTCAGGGAGGTCCACAGGAACCAAACAGTCTAGAGTCAGCTCAGGGAGGTCTACAGGAACAAAACAGTCTAGAGTCAGCTCAGGGAAGTCTACATGAACAAAACAGTCTAGAGTCAGGTCAGGGAGGTCTACATGAACAAAACAGTCTGGAGTAAGGTCAGGGAGGTCCACAGGAACCAAACAGTCTAGAGTCAGCTCAGGGAGGTCTACAGGAACAAAACAGTCTGGAGTCAGGTCAGGGAAGTCTACATGAACAAAACAGTCTGGAGTCAGGTCAGGGAGGTCTACAGGAACACAACAGTCTGGAGTCAGGTCAGGGAGGTCTACAGGAACCAAACAGTCTAGAGTCAGGTCAGGGAGTTCTACAGGAACCAAACGGTCTAGAGTCGGGTCAGGGAGGTCTACAGGAACAAAACGGTCTGGAGTCAGGTCAGGGAGGTCTACAGGAACCAAACGGTCTAGAGTCAGGTCAGGGAGGTCCACAGGAACCAAACAGTCTAGAGTCAGCTCAGGGAGGTCTACAGGAACAAAACAGTCTAGAGTCAGGTCAGGGAAGTCTACATGAACAAAACAGTCTGGAGTCAGGTCAGGGAGGTCCACAGGAACCAAACAGTCTAGAGTCAGCTCAGGGAGGTCTACAGGAACAAAACAGTCTGGAGTCAGGTCAGGGAAGTCTACATGAACAAAACAGTCTGGAGTCAGGTCAGGGAGGTCTACATGAACAAAACAGTCTAGAGTCAGGTCACAGAGGTCTACATGAACAAAACAGTCTGGAGTCAGGTCAGGGAGGTCCACAGGAACCAAAAAGTCTAGAGTCAGCTCAGGGAGGTCTACAGGAACAAAACAGTCTGGAGTCAGGTCAGGGAAATCTACATGAACAAAACAGTCTGGAGTCAGGTCAGGGAAGTCTACATGAACAAAACAGTCTGGAGTCAGGTCAGGGAGGTCTACAGGAACCAAACAGTCTAGAGTCAGGTCAGGGAGGTCTACAGGAACCAAACAGTCTAGAGTCAGGTCAGGGAGTTCTACAGGAACCAAACGGTCTAGAGTCAGGTCAGGGAGGTCTACAGGAACCAAACGGTCTAGAGTCAGGTCAGGGAGGTCTACATGAACCAAACAGTCTAGAGTCGGGTCAGGGAGGTCAACAGGAACACAACAGTCTAGAGTCAGGTCAGGGAGGTCTACAGGAACCAAACAGTCTATAGTCAGGTCAGAGAGGTCTACAGGAACCAAACAGTCTAGAGTCAGGTCAGGGAGGTCTACAGGAACACAACAGTCTGGAGTCAGGTCAGGGAGGTCTACAGGAACCAAACAGTCTAGAGTCAGGTCAGGGAGTTCTACAGGAACCAAACGGTCTAGAGTCAGGTCAGGGAGGTCTACATGAACCAAACAGTCTAGAGTCGGGTCAGGGAGGTCTACAGGAACACAACAGTCTAGAGTCAGGTCAGGGAGAACTACAGGAACCAAACAGTCTAGAGTCAGGTCAGGGAGGTCTACAGGAACCAAACAGTCTAGAGTCAGGTCAGGGAGTTCTACAGGAACCAAACGGTCTAGAGTCAGGTCAGGGAGGTCTACAGGAACCAAACGGTCTAGAGTCAGGTCAGGGAGGTCTACATGAACCAAACAGTCTAGTGTATAATTTGAATAATTTATTATTTCAAAAGCCTTTTTCAATGTATGTGTATGTATATGCACATGTATCTAAAAAGCACAGGTGCACATGATTGTATCAGTGTATATGTATATGTATGAATAACTACCTACTTGTGCATATGTATCTTACATACATGCACAACAAGATGCTTAAATGTTTACACACTGATCTTTGTTATATGTGTGTGTGACTGTGTGTGTGTGTGTGTATGTGTGTGTGTGCATTGATGTACAAATTAATTATTGTGTTTCTCTGCTTTCAATGTATATGAATATGTATTAGATAACTGCATACATGTCTCCTTATCGCTATATATATATAAACATGCATGAGTACTTATACACTTCGATGCATATTATTACATAGATAACTTTTTAAATACTGCCCCCACACCCTCAGAAACTCAGGTATGTAGTAGAGAATAGAATGCTCCTATTTCTAGTCTGCTCACATACCACACCCGGTGATTTTAGCCCTCTTTGACAGAATTTAGTTACTTATTTACTTATTTATTTTTCCTTTTTCCTTTTTTTTTGTTTTTTTGTTTTTTCTTTGTCCTACTAAAAAAAACATAATACATTATATATAATCATATATCATCATGATACATTAATGTACTTGGTGAAGCTCATTTTCTCTTCTGTGGTGGCAGCATTAATGCTGGAAAACAGTGAGATGGAAGAGACATATGCTGCCTTCAAGAACACTTCTCTAAGGATGTCCATTAATTTTATTTAAGGCAATTTAAGGCAACATTCTGCACACATTACAAAGACATGACTGAGGAAGAAGATGGTACAGGTCCTGGACTGTCCTGTCTGCGGTCCTGATCTGTTTTTAGATTTGCACTTTGTGTTTACAGTAATTTATGTATTGTGTAGCACCGAGGATTTGAGAGTAATGTAATTTGGATTATCTGTATGAACCTCACATGTGGTAGAATTGACAATAAACGGGACTTTGACTTTGACTTTGTTCTCAACAGAGAATGAAGGAGGGGTTTGAAACAAGAAATGCAACAACAATCTTATTCTGCTGCAGAATATAAGATGTGTTTGTAAGCAGGATGGGACAAACTACGACCTGAACCTCTTCATCGCCTGAGATCCTCAATATCACACCAGGTTTTAAGTGTTGAGAACTGGTCAGCGTTACTGTCCAAACCTTTTTGCAAACCCGTGGCGTGATGTGTATTAACAAATGAAAACATCAATATCTCAGGTTCATACTGTTTGGTATTAAAATTAGTGAAAGAGACTGACAAAATTACTTCAGGATTTGTTTTCTTTCATTTTCCATGTTGTCCTAAGTTTTTATTTATAGTTTTATAAACTCAAGCAACACCAGAGAGGAGGTAGCTGCGGCATTTTAGGGTTGAACCAGCTGATTTCATTCTTGGCGTATTTGTTATTGTGTTTGTTTCAATGCAGAAAGTAAAACTGGTAAACAAAGCATCCAGTGACGGGGTTGAAATACGCACAAATCCTGCACAGTGTTCACAGAATGTGGGCTTCAGGTAGGTCATCTCTTGGAAGTTGTGGATGAACCCTGGTCCCATCTTGCACTGGAGCAGTGGATTTGCCCGCAGGAAATAAGCAATCATCTCATCCTTACTGATCAATCCATCCCTGGAAAAAAGATACAGAGGAAGGGGGAGTTGAGACGGACGGACAGTGAGAGAAGACCACATACAGTTGTTTCTAGATCCAACAACAGAGATCTGTCCTGCTGCTCCTTTCTTATCCAGGTTCTGAAGCTCTGGTCACACCTCCCCTCATGCAGATCTCCTGTCTGTACATTCAAATGACAGACCTTCATATAAATACCAATGAAGACCACTAGATGTCACCTCCAACAGCTGATTATGAAAGGTCCTTCTCATCTCAGGTTGTGGGTCACGGCTGGGGACATGGCCGACTTATGAGATGAGGTGTTTATCAGAGATGGGATGCTTTCTTTCTTATTACAGAACACAAGTCAAAATGCTTTTAATACCTGTTTTATCAATAGTTTCTATTGATCCGACCTATGCTGATGATACGCAGCTGTATTTGTCTATGAAGATGAAACAGAACCATCAGACAAACTTCAGATGTCTTAAGGACATCAAGAACTGAAGGTCCAGTAATTCTTTTGCTCCTAAATTCTGATAAAACAGAGGAGACTGCATCTCTCCAGTGTTCGCTTCTCTCCATTGGCTTCCTGGAAAACTCAGAATCCATTTCAACGTTTTATTACTTGCGTATAAAGTCCAAAATGGCCTAGCGCCGCAATATTTGCAAATCATGATGGTGACTCCACCTCCACCTTTAAAACCAAACTTCAAACGTTTGTGTTCAGTAAAACATCTAGTTGGTGTAAACTTTAGTGTGTCAGGATCAGTAGTCACAGCTGCAGCTGCAGGACCAGACTGGAGCAGCTGGTCTTCAACACAGCTTCATCCTGGATCTGCTGCTGTAGACCTGCTGCAGGGGGACACCAGCAGGATCCACTGACCTGCAGTCCCACCTCTGACCACCTCAGTGTCTGCTGTCTACACCTGTTTAGATACTGGTCTCTGTAGTCCACCAACTAACCAGGTACCAGTCATATAAACATGGAAGTCTTAGTTCTGTGCTGACAGATGATTATACTGATGGATCTGGTCTTTTCTACATTTGATGGTGTGTCTGTGTGTCTCTATTCTCTCTACTTCTTGTTCTACCCGGCTGGTCTTCAGCAGGAGGGGCCCCCCTTATGATCCAGGTCCTGATCCAGGTTTCACTGTTTGGTTTAAGGTTTTTCTTCCACTAGGGAAGTTTTTACCTGCCGTTGTTTATGTTGTCTCCAGGATCTTTGGAAAGATCCTGGAGACAACTTGTGTTGTAATAGACGCTATATAAATAAAATTGAATTGAATTGAATTGAATGAAAAACAGCTGATTGGAATTTGAGGGGTGATATACAAAATCTATCAAGAAAAACTGGTTAAACTGGGGCTTTTTCTTCTTGCTGGGACTTTGCCATTGTTAACTGAACATCCATCATCTATATCTGTGTCCTCCTGTTCAGGGTGATGAGTGCCTGCTGAAGCCTATCCCAGCTGTCTTTGGACAAAAGACAGAGTTACATCCCCGACAGGTCACCAGTTCATCCACACGCCCACTCTTGCCCACGGGCAACTCAGATTCACCAATTAAGCCGATATTCAGGTTTTTGGACTGTGGGAGGACACTGCAGTACCCAGAGAAAACCCATGCAAACACAGGGTGAACATGCAAACACCACACAGAAAGACCCTGCTGGGATTTAAACCAGTAATCTTTGAGCTGTGACGCAACAGTGGACTGGGAACCGGAGATCTGGCAATCCAAGTCACCATGCTGTGACTGCAGTGGGTCGTTCCCTAATCCAATAGAGCGGCTAATGCGACAGTTGATACTCACTGATCTTTGTCCAAAACGCAGAAAGAGTCGAGGAAGGGGAAGTTTGCAGCAATGTTCTCAAAGTCTTCTTGTGAAATGTAACCGTCATGGTCATGGTCATAATTCCTAAAGACAGACTTTTAAGAGGATAACAAACTTAATATGTCTGTCCACATTTCGCTTTTCTGCAAGCATCATTTGAAGACAGTTGTGGTCTTACGTACATCCACCACCTTGCGGATATGTTTATTGACCACGGATGGGTCTGGTTTGGTGGTGACACCAGAAGCCCAGTCCAATGGGGCCAAAGGCTTGTTGGTAATCGTTGGGGAGGTAGGCTGTGAAGATGGATAAAAATGTATTTTAGCTTGGTCAATACAGTCTAACAAATCTTTCATAGAGGTTTATTTGACCAGTGGTCATAACTTTAACTAAACTTACCATTGATTTGGAGTTACGTGGTTCTCGCAGCAATGACAGCTCATAAATCTCATCTTCTGTGTAATAAAGGTCTAAAGAAAGCTGAAAAAAAATGTGTATTTTGATGTAAACTGCTCAAATACAAATGACGAGCTGTCAGTTAATACAGCAGAGTGAAGTTCCAGCGTTGACCTGGTTACTGACCGTCATAAACTGCTGTGATTTAAGAGGTTTGTGTACACCTAAATCAACATTATTCAGATTAGCGGTGGACAGTAACAGACTTGTGGAGTCTAAAGTTGTGGCCGCAGGTTTTGGTAGTGATCCATTTTTGCAGGCGTCTCTGCTTCAGTACTCTGTTCTACACTGTACTTCAGTACAGCAGGAATAGATCTCCAACGGTCAGGCGTTAGCCCAGAAATATCTAGTTTGCCAGAGTGAATTGCAGAAGCTTTGAAGAAGGGTCGAAACTGTAAACATTCATCTCAGGTCTCAAATTTGGTTTTAGAGAAACAAAAGTTAAAACTCCATTTGTCCACTGGACTATCTTACTCCCTCACCGTCAGCAGGTAGATGAGGTCCATGTTCGGCTCCACCTGGGCGACAGCACTCTGCAGTGACACCACCTCATTGAAAGTCATGTACAGCTGGTGCATCTTCACAAGGTTCACCTCATTTCTGTCACCAACCCAGTCAGGAAAGACCACATGAACTGCGATCAGGTCCTTGAGGTGCACGCCCAGTATGGGGATTTTGAATCCCTGGCACTTGTTGAAGGCCTTCCGGTAGCAGGAGTAGTTGTTGTTGGAGGAGACCAGCTCTGTCATCTCGCTCCAGATCTGGATCCACAAACATTTGGAACAACATGGTGGTTAAGACACATTGTTGAAGTGGTTGATGTAGTTGAATACTGACTTTTGATTGTGATCTCTTTCCTCTATTCTCACATCTGACCTTCCTCCTCAAGTCAGGTTCTGACTGAGGTTTCTTCCGGTTAATTTAAGTTTTCCTCTCCATTATCTCTTTTTCTCTTCCGTACATGTTTGCAGACCTAAACCTCAGGAGCTGCATCCTGACCTGCAGTCCCACCTCTGACCATCCCAGTGTTCTCTAGGCACTTTCCAGAGACCCAGAACTTGACCCCCGAGCAATTATTACATAAACAACGGCAGGTAAAAACTCCCCTAGTGGAAGAAAAACCTTAAGCCAAACAGTGGCAGGAAAAACTCCCCTTTAAGAGGGAAGAAACCTGGATCAGGACCTGGATCATAAGGGGGGACCCTCCTGCTGAAGACCAGCCGGGTAGAGCAAGAAATAAGAAAGAATAGAGACATAGAGACACCGTCAAATGTACAAGACAGGATACATTAGTAACTATCATCAGTAGTCCAATTAGACTTCTGTGTATATGGGTGATATATGGATAGACTGTGATCCAAGGGGATGAGGACTGCAGGTCGGGGTGTCAGCAAATATCCAACAGACATCCACACAGACAGGTGAAGGCAGACACTGGGATGGTCAGAGGTGGAACTGCAGGTCAGCAAGCAGCTCCTGAGGTTCTGGTCCGCAGGACATGCACAGAAGAGGAAAAGAAGGGCCAGACAAGCACAAAAAACTACAAAAACAATGGACCATAATTAAGTTTATGGGATACTACTAATAAATGAGGGTTGAGGGGAAGAAGAGACAGAGAAGGTGAAAGACACCACTCAGTGGATCATGTTGGTGCCCCCCTGCAGCAGAGGTCTACAGCAGCATATCTACACCGAAGCTGTTTAAGATGAGCTGCTCTAATCTGGTCCTGCAGCTGCAGCTTTGACTACTGGCCCTGACACATTAAGGTACTAAATATACACTAACTATATGCTTTATTAAACAGAAATGTTTTAAGTTTAGTTTTAAAGGTGGAGGTGGTATCAGCCTCCTTCACCCAAACTGGAAGTTGGTTCCAGAGTGATGGTTCCTGATAACAGAAGACCCGTCCTCCAAATCTACATTTGGATCTTCTAGGAACTACGAGTAAACCTGCACCCTGAGAACGGAGAGCTCTATTAGGAACGTACGGTACTATCAGGTCTTGCAAATATCACGGTGCTAGACCATTTTGGACTTTATATTCAAGTAATAAAATATTGAATTGGATTCATAATTTTATGGGGAGCCAATGGAGGGAAGCTAAAACTGGAGAGACGTGGTCTCTCTTGTTGATTCCTGTCAGGTGGTTCCGGATAATACTTCCTAAGGGCTGCATGTAAAAACTGAACAAGATTGGCCCTAGCACTGAACCCTGCGGGACACCATAGCAGACCCTGGTCTGTACGGAAGAAACCTCATGAACATGAACAAACTGGAATCTATCAGACAGATCTGATTTAAACCAACCTAGAGCTGTCCCTTTAATCCCAACAACATACTCTAGCCTCTGCAATAAAATGCTGTGATCTATAATATCAAAAGCAGCACTGAGGTCCAGCAGAACCAGTATGGACACTAGCCCATTATCTGAGGTCCAGCAGAACCAGTATGGACACTAACCCATTATCTGAGGTCCAGCAGAACCAGTATGGACACTAATCCATCACCTGAGGCCCAGCAGAACCAGTATGGACACTAATCCATTATCTGAGGTCCAGCAGAACCAGTATGGACACTAATCCATCATCTGAGGTCCAGCAGAACCAGTATGGACACTAATCCATCATCTGAGGTCCAGCAGAACCAGTACGGACACTAATCCATCATCTAAGGTCCAGCAGAACCAGTATGGACACTAATCCATTATCTGAGGTCCAGCAGAACCAGTATGGACACTAACCCATCATCTGAGGCCATAAGAAAGTCATTCCAGACTCGAACCAGTGCTGTTTCTGTGCTATGATGCATCTGCACCCTGACTGAAAAATTTCAAATAGATCATTTCTATACAAATGGTCACACAGCTGCTGCAACGACCTTTTCCAGAATTTTAGAGATAAATGGAAGGTTGAAAATCGGTCTATAATTAGTTAAAATATCTGGGTCAAGAGAGGATTTTTTAAGTAATGGTTTCATTACTGCGACTTTAAAAGCCTGTGGCACATATCCCAAGACCAGGGACAAGTTGATCTGTTTCAGTATTGTCACTCCAATAAAGAGAAAACATGTTTGAATAGTGGAGTTGGGATTGGGTCTAACAGACACGTGGATGATTTAGATCCATTGACGACTGAGGTCAGCACAGAGAGGTCTACAGGAACCAAACAGTCTAGAGTCAGGTCAGGGAGGTCAACAGGAACAAAACAGTCTAGAGTCAGGTCAGAGAGGTGTACAGGGACAAAACAGTCTAGAGTCAGGTCAGAGCATAAGGGAGTCGCCGAGGTTGAAGAAATGCCCACAGCCACTGCCGGGAGGGCCTGGCCGATTTCCTCTCTAATTCTGACAATTTTATTGCTAAAGAAGCTCATAAAGTCTTCACTACTGAGAGCTGCAGGGATGCACGGCTCAACAGAGTTGTGGCTCTTTGTCAGCCTGGCTACAGTGCTGAACAGAAAACGTGGGTTATTTTTATTATCCTCTATTAACACTGAATAATAGGCTGTTCTAGCTTTGCAAAGCGCTTTTTTATACACTATTAGACTATCTTTCCATGCATAATAAATATTTACACACCTACAAGAGTACCGCTTTCTTTCCATTTTACGCACTTTCTGTTTTAACATACGAATATGTGAGTTAAACCACGGAGTTAAGCTCCTATGGTTAGAGACCCTCTTTCTCAAAGGAGCAACTACATCTAAAGCTGAGTGCAACACATCTGCAGTGCTACCGACAAGGAAATCAACGTCTGCAGAGGTAGAACCGAGGTCACAGCCCTCAACTGCTTCACTATGTTCCACTGTAAGAAGATGAAGAGCAATGGCCTCCCTAAATTTAGTAATAGCTTTATCGGTAAGACATCTGCTAAAGTAATTCCTCCTATTATGCGTAACGTTGACAATGTTGAATTCAAACGTTATTAAATAGTGGTCGGATAGGAGGGAGTTTACATGTGACACTAACAGATTATCAGGTTCTGCACCGTAGACAAGGACCAGATCAAGAGTATGATTAAGACAATGCGTTGGTTCGTTAACTTTTTGTAAAATCCCCATCGATTCTAGAAGAGAACCAATTTAAGACTGTCGTTGTCAACATCCATATGAATGTTAAAGTCGCCCACTATGATGACTTTATCTGTACTGATCAATAAACTAGATCAGAAATCTGAGAACTCAGACAGAAACTCCAGATAAGCTCCAGCAGGAGGCCGGTAAACTACCACCAACAAGACTGGCTTCTCTGATTTACAGCTCGGCAGTTTTAAACTAAGCGTGAGGCTTTCAAACGTATTATAATCGCATTTAGGTTTGGATTTTATTGTAAGACTGGAGTCGTAGATCGCCGCTGCACCTCGACCTGTGATTTGAGGAATATGATCATTAAAGTAACCGGACGGCATCGATTCATTTAAACTAACAAACTCTTCCTCTTGGAGCCACGTTTCTGTTAAGCAGAAAATGTCACTCCGGGTCTCAGTAATTAGATTGTTTACTAACAGAGACTTGGAGCTTAAAGATCGTATATTTAGTAATCCGCATCTAACTCTTCGATCTTTAGTTCGCACTAAATGCGTATTTGTTTTTATTTTTACGAGGTTATTTTGGTTAACGCCTCTATTACGTCGCGCTTGGTGAACATTTGGAGGACGGGGAATCGATACTATTTTACTTGGCACCTCGTTAGAATCTCCAATTACATCATTTACTTCTACCTTTTTATTGGCAGGCGATAGTCCTCGAGAAGCAGCAGAGAAGCATGTAAGACTGCAGCTCTGCATCCCGGCCTGGACCCTGGATTGTCAGGGGGAGGAGCTAATAATGTCAGCCAGATTTCTAGAGATAAGAGCTGCACCATCCCGGGTGGGATGAATGCCGTCTCTTCTAAGCAGACCAGGCTTTCCCCAAAACGTCTTCCAATTGTCAATAACCATCCCAGTGTTACCTCCACCTGTCTGTGTAGACGTCTCTGTTGGAGACCTGCAGACAGTCCTTGTCTATGTGAATTACCAACTAGCCATATATCACCTTGAATAAAGTTCTTAATTGCTATTGTTTTTTGTTTTTTTTTCAGAATAAACTCAACTCAACTCAACTCAACTCAACTCAACTCAACTCAACTCAACTCAACTCAACTCAACTCAACTCAACTCAACTTTATTTATAAAGCACTTTAAACAAAACAAGGTTCACCAAAGTGCTGAACAAAGCATAAAATTAGTAAAAGAGCATGGCAATTATCAGACATAAGACAATTAAAATACAATACAGTCTCCAGATTCCAACTCAATTAAAAGCCAAAGTGAAAAAATATGTTTTAAGAGCAGATTTAAAAGCGGAAAATGAGTCCATCTGTCTGAGGGCCAGGGGCAACTCATTCCAGATCTTTGGTCCGAAGATTGAAAAGGCTCGGTCACCTCTCAGTTTCCTCTTGGTCTTGGAGACGACTAACTGTATCTGATTTGCTGACCTGAGGGAGCGAGGAGGAGTGTACACCTGGATCAGGTCAGATAGGTACTTAGGAGCGAGACCATGAAGACATTTAAAAACAAATAAAAGAATTTTAAAATCAATGCATAAACGAACTGGGAGCCAGTGAAGTGATGCTAAACTGGGAGTAATGTGCTCTTGTTTCCGCGCACCAGTCAAAAGACGGGCAGCAGCGTTCTGGACTAACTGCAACCGAGCAAGTGATTTCTGAGTAACTCCAACATAAAGAGCATTGCAATAATCTAAACGAGTTGTAATAAAAGCATGGATTAAAATCTCAAAGTCACAGCAAGAAAGAAGAGGTTTAACCTTGGACAATTGTCTCAGATGGAAAAAGCTGGACTTGACCACTGAACTAATATGAGCATTAAAAGTCAGGTTGCTGTCCAGTTTGACACCCAAACGCGTTGCTGTCCGTTTCAAATAATCATTTAAAACACCCAAATTGACATGTACCTTAGAGATGTCACTCGGGCCAAATAACAGAACCTCTGTCTTTTCCTGATTTAAATGTAATGAGTTACACGACATCCATGCCTTAATATCATCAATGCACTGTAATAACTGTTGAGCAGAATATGCTTCTTCCTGCTTTAGTGATATATAAATCTGGCTGTCGTCGGCATAAAAGTGGAATGAAATCCCATGTTTACGGAGAACTGATCCAAGTGGAAGCAGGTACAATGAAAACAGAAGAGGTCCGAGAACAGAACCCTGAGGTACACCACATGTAAGAGGTGTCCTGCAGGACTCTGTACGTCCAAGACGGACGCAAAAACTCCTTTCCGTTAGGTATGATTTGAACCATTTTAAAACATCACCTTGAATGCCCACCCAGCTTTCTAGGCGAGACAAAAGGATTTGATGGTCTACTGTGTCGAAGGCAGCTGCCAGATCCAACAGAACCAAAACAACACAGTGACCAGCATCTGTTGCTAAAAGAATGTCGTTAGAAACCCTTAATAGCGCCGACTCAGTACTGTGACGGGGTTTAAATCCCAACTGAAACACCTCAAGAATGTTGTTCTCTTCTAAAAACGTTATTAACTGGCAATACACAATTTTTTCAAGAACCTTCAAAAGGAATGGGAGCTTAGAGATGGGTCTGAAATTTGCCAAAATGGAAGAGTCCAAGCCAGCCTTTTTAATAATTGGTGTTACTACTGCATGTTTAAAACACGAGGGCACAATCCCACGAACTAAACTGCCATTAATTATACTAACAACATGAGGAGCCAGAGTAGGAAAAACTTCTTTAAAAAGACGAGGTGGAACTGGATCATTAGATCACTCCTGATGGCTTCATCTGACTGATTAATTTCTCCAAATAAGACGAACTGACAGGTTCAAACTGGTGGAAAACAGTAGAACATGTGACAGACATGGAGGGACTACAAGGGAGAGGGGTAATGAGGGTCCTAATATTCCTAACTTTATAAATAAAAAAGCTCGCAAACATCTCACAAACCCTGGTTGAGTTCTCCAGAGAGGCTGATTGTGGAGCATTTAGAACAGAGTTAATAGTTTTAAACAAAACCCGAGGATTGTGACGGTTACTTGCAATAATATCTGAAAAATACTTCGTCTTGGCAGCTTTCATAGACTTTTGATAAGATTGAATAAAGCCATCATTTTATGAAAAAATTAAAAACTAGATGTAATTTTATGAGAAAGAAAAGTTGTAATATTCGGAGAATAAAGGCATAATTCTATGAGAAAAAAGTCTGAATATAACAATATTAGGTTTGACTCAATTTCAGGCTGTAATTTGTCTTAACGATCAGGCTGTTGCTCATTTTGTCAGTTTAGGATTCATAAATGACGAAATACTGATAACTTAAAATAAATTTGCAAGAATCTGTGTTTTACTAAGAAAAGCTTAATTCAGTTTTTTTTTAATCAACTTTATTTTATTTTTTTATTTATTTATTATCATATATAATTGCCTTCCGCTTACTATGCGTCGGGATAGGCTCCGACAGACCCCCGTGGTGTGTGTGTGCGGAGACGGATAAAGTGGGTATAGATAATGGATGGATGGATTTTATCATATATTATCATGACACTTTTAAAGTACCAACTTATTCTCATAATATGACTATTTACATAATTTCAGTATTGTCTTATAATATGTTTTTATTACCCTTTTCTTGTCAAATGACTACTTTATTCTGGTAATATTACTTTGTCATAAATTCACAAATTTATTCTTGTAATTTCAGATATAATGTTCCCTCAAAAATGGTGCACTTGTAAGATTTTTTAAAAAAACTGACAGGAACAAGACTGCTAAACTTTCCAGTCAGAGATTATTAAAGTACATCTATTTAATGTTCTGCCTATCTAACTAATGTTTTTCCTGTACCTGTCAGGAGCCGCTGAACAAACGTGCAGTCAAACCCTGGGGCTGACCTACCTTCACGACCTCTGGGGTCAGGTACGTGTGGGTCTCCTTGAGGCGAGATATGGAGCTGTGGCTCAGTCCTCCGACCACCGCCATCAGAGTGTTGAAGTTCTGCAGCTGCAGGAGTTTCTGAACACACAACATGGAAATGCTCAAATTCCACATTACTTCATTACCAATCTAATCACATGATCTGTCTTTCGTTTTCTGCGCCATGTCAAAGATGCAGAAAGAACAGACTCCATCAATATTGCATGATGTGTTGTTTTTCCATTTATAACATCTTACAATAAAAAAATAATAATAATATGTAAAAACAACCCAAATCATCACCCCTTCAACACCATGCTTGACAGTGAGTACGAGCTCCATAAATTCTCCATAAATGCTTTAGATGCTAAAGTGCATGGAATTTTTCCCGAATATTGTGCTGAGTACTAAACATCTCCAATTTGGTCCCATCTGTCTATAGGACATTGGTCCAGAAGTCTCTGTTTGTTCAGATGCAGTTTTATGAAATGCATGAGACAGGAGAGTCTTTCTCCTGGAAACCCTACCAAACAAACTGCACCTTCACTTTAAAATTTAACATTCTCAGTGAGGCCTGCAGACTTTGAGATGTAGCTCTTATTTTATTTGTTTAGTTTTTTCTGAGCATTGCATGGTCTGACCTTGAGGCAACTGTGTTGAGATATCAAGTCCTGTGAAGATTGGCAGTTATTGAATGATTTATAATTGTGAATCTTTGGAAACATTTCCATAACACTTCCCAGATTGATGTACAGCTGCAGTTGTGGCTCATGGGGCTCCTTCTTTAGGTATCTACAGATGGTTTGGTTCTGTCTGAGCTTTGACTGAGACACTAAAAGCTGCTGTTCAGTCATTTCATAGTTTCATGTCCACCCATGTGTGAGGCTGAGGGATCTGAACTGTTTAATTTGCACCTGACTACAAGTGTCCCTCTATGGTCATACACTTGGGTCTGGATCAGTCTCCAACTCATGAAAAAACAAGAATATGAGAAGCAGAGGACCAATTTGAATGCTTGCTTTGAGGTCAACTTTGCACCAAGATCACCATTATTACTTTTCTGTGATGTACTGTAGACTGTAGACTGACTACATACACATCCATAGAAATGGTGAATATGTCTGTCCGTTGAATATGTCTGGAAAGTCCAAGCTGATTTGTGGAGACCATGTAGGAAGTTTAATTGCATCTTGTCAGTACAGTTAGACTCACTATCATACTGATATACTATGAAGCAGCGCTTGCTTCAATCATTCCAAACTATGAGACCAAACTTTTTACTTGGCACTGTTATAGATCATTGGAGATCTACAACAGATGTTGGAAATCATTAGCGGATTGAAACAGAAGTCTTTAAAAGTAGTCTATAAAACTGTCTGCAGCATGTTATCATAGCCGATAACAATGTTAAAAGCTTTCCGCATCGACCCCTGGGTAGTGTCGACGCTGCTGATCAGTAGGCATTAGTGATCCATTCCTGCAATACAAGTGCATGCATAATGGAGAAGCTCTTTTCCCCAGAAGAATGTGTCATGAAATTATTATAGATCCACTCCATCATCGCTGAGCTGTTTTATACAGACATGAAGACCTGTGTATTTCTTTGCTCATAAACAGGGTTGTATCAGTGTATACAGTGTTCACACATGTAGGGCTGCAAAGTAAAACCTCTGGTAAGTTCTCATAAACTTTACCATGGGGGTCCTTCCAAAAAAATGTTAAATTATACTAAACTAACAGCATTTCCATCTGTATTGGCTGCAATGAAACACAGATGGGGTACATGACTTTATTTCATAGAAAAAGATTAGAAAAAAAACGTACGATGCTCACTCAAAAGCGCTATGTAAACAACTGAAATTGTCTGGAAGGGTTACATTTATTTTTTAAAGACTGAACAAATAGATGGCTCTACTAAATAAATCTATAAAGTGTGTTCTGCATGACAACACAAAACAACAAGGAAAAGTTAATTAAGGAGCCAGCAGATGCTAGCGGGAACCATGCTAATGTAGCCCCTCACATGATGAACTGTAGGATCAACAAATAAAATAAAAGAGGACTCATCTGTAATTCATAAATTTAAATGCAATTAATGCAGCCTGAGTCCAAACTCTATTTTTTTTTTTTTAAACCACTTTTAAAACAGCACAGTTGGCCAAAGTGCTGGACACCATGAGAATGAGGATAAATGAAAACAAAACAATTGAAGAATAAGCTTCTGAACCATTAAAGTCAGGTAGTAAAAACAGGGAAAGAGAAGAGGGCCAAGAATAGAACCTTGTGGAACTTCTCATTAGCAGGGAAGCAGAAGACTCAAAGGTTTTGACACATACACAATAACTTTTCTCTGCCAAAAAGATGCAAATCAATCTAAGGCCCCGCCCTGGATACCCACCCAATTCTCCAGGAAGGGCAAAAGGATCTGATGGTCCACTGTATGGAAGGCAGCTGGTCCAAGAGAAACAAGACAACAAAGTGTCCAGAATCATGGGCTAAAAGAACTCCATTAAAAACCTTCAACAGTGCCAACTCTGGACTGTGGCAGGTTTTAAAACTAGACTGGACACCTCAATAACATTTTTCTAATCTAAAAATGATTTAATCTGGCAGAAAACAATGTTTTACAGAATTTTAGAAAGAAAAGGGAGTTTACAGATGGGCCTGAAATTTGATTACATTGAAGAGTCTCAGCCTGGCTTTTTAATCACAGATGTCACCACTGCGTGCTTAAACCTCTAAGACACAGTCTCATGTGTTAAACTGTTAAACTTAGACTGGTCAAAAACAGCAGAGGGTTTCACAGAAGCTGAAAGGTCATAAGAAGGAGGACTAATCTGAGTACCAATGCTCACAACCTTATTTATAAAGAAACTCAAGACATTTTTAAATCTTCAACTGTATCAGTGCTCAAGTCCAAGTCAAGTCACAAGTCCCTACATTTAGGGCTCAAGTCAGACTTGAGTCTGAGTCCTGGTCTAGAAAACTACAAGCCTGGCATAAATCAAGTCTGCCTGTGACTATAATTCAGTTCAATTCAATTCAATTCAATTCAATTTTATTTATATAGCGTCTATTACAACAGAAGTTGTCTCCAGGATCTTTCCAGAGACCAGAACATGACCCCCGAGCTATTATTACATAAACAACGGCAGGTAAAAACTTCCCCAGTGGAAGAAAAACCTTAAACCAAACAGTGGCAAGAAAAACTCCCCTTTAAGAGG
>CM026208.1:28044819-28064819 GCA_014839995.1 Xenentodon cancila | reverse complement strand
AGGAGAAGAGTTTGGTATGAAGGTCCAGCACTGCTGAGCCGCTCCAATCCTGCATCATAAATATGCCACCTTTCTCTCCTACAACTCCACAGACTGGTCTCCTCATTTCCGACATTTACAGACGTTGTTAAAGAAGATGTTGCACAATAGCAAACATTGCTCTGTTTCAACTTTTTGAGATGTGTTGCTCCCATTAAATTCAAAATGAGCTAATATTCTCCATGAAATAGTAAAGTGTCTCAGTTTGAACATCTGATATGTTTTTTATATTCTACTGAAACTACAATATGGGTTTATGACATTGGCAATTCCTTGCATTCTGCGTTTTCATTTTACACGGCGTTCCGGCTTTTTGGCACTGGGGTTGTATTAGTGTGACCTAAGTCAGATCGCATTGTATCATTATTTGAAGTGGTTCAAATACTTTAGCTTGACACAGTACGTTTTTAAAATGTATATGGAATTGTAGTTTTAGAGCTTTACTTTGTGGGAGCACCGTATCAGAGTTGTGCGTCACTCACCAAATGCATGAATGCACTCATTCAAAAGAGCATCGAGCGATGCCGCCTTCCCCAGTGTGGATGATCCCATTGTGCCAAGCTGATGGGAATACCGACGTCAACACTTCCTGTTTATCAGGGCTTTCCTGGAGGAAGCAAAGAGTCAGAATCAGATCATGGAAAACAAGTGGTCTGACCACATCATTTCCATGGAGACGAAGGGAAACCAGTCACATGAAGCACAATAGACAAACACAGAGGTGGGGGCAGACGGAGTGTTCCTCACGCCTGTGGCGCTCCTGCATCTGTGATCACTCAAACATTGTCACATGTCGCTTTCAAGCCTGGAGCAGCACATGTTACATCATTTTCAATATTATAGAATATTATATATTAATATATATTATAGAATATTGACAGGTGCTTATCTCTGCCGCCCTCACAGACGTGGACGCCAGCTTTACAAGGGACCGCGATACAACCGCCAACCATCACAGAGCTGGCTTCCGACCTTGTTGATGATAAAGGTCTGGATGCTCCTTCCAGTCTGTGGTCCAGAGCACACATTGCTCGTTTCCCAAAAAAAACCTCTTGCACACTCAGACCAGAGCACTTGTTTGTACTATGATGGCCCATTCCAGATGTCTCCCAGCCCAGATATTAAAATGCTGCTTCTGGAAGATTAAATGAGAGATTAAATCTCTGCAAGATTAAAATAAGACTTATTCCTAGAACAGTAAAGTTTTAAGTGTCATTTGTGAATGTAGCTCCACATGTTTGACAAAGGTTTTCATAGTGATCCTTGTCTGTGCAGTTCTATCAAGTATTGATCAATTATGGTTCTTCATGCAGCGTCATCTGAGATCACCGGTGTCCATATGAGCCATGATCCCTTGTCCTTTACACACACAATTCCTCCAAAATTATTTTACACCCTGTAGAACCAGACATATGCAAAGCCCTTCCAAGCTTTATTTGAGGAACATTGTTTCAAATGTTTCAATATTTTTTGCACACAGTTATAAGCAAAGTGGAGAACCTTTGTCCATTTTTGCTTCCCACAGTCTCAGCTTCCATGGATGCCACTTTTATAAATCATCATTACAATCATTACATCTACCCCTGGTTCAAAGAGGATCATCATTTTGTACGTTCACCTTACTACCACTAAGTTTTCCACATACCAAGATTCTTAGGAATATGCTGCAGGCCTGACATACAAAAACAGATGTATATCAACAAATTAAATGAAGTTAATGTAAAGAAAAACAACAAACTGAAATGTTTTGGGAGTAGCAGACTGCCAACTAGAAAAACTGTAAAGTGACAGCTCTGCTCAAAATGCCATGTGAATGCTGGTCAAATTGAGAACTGCCAGTTTCACCTTTTCTGTTTTGATGAAAGTAGGTGTTCAAGTAGGTGTTTGATATCGCCTTACCAAACAACCTCTTGATCCACATCAGTCCAACTTTAGGAGGGTTTTTCCAGTGAGACAGAACTGAGGTCCGTCGTCGAGGACCTTACGGTACCAGCTCAGTCACACCTGTGTGCAGCTTTCTTGACACTGCTGTGTATCATGGCGTCTGTACTGTCTGGGATAAGGCCCTCAAGCACAGCACATTGGTCATTCTTCCATAGTATTTTTTTATACAAGCAACAGGTAAAACACAAAGTCACAACAACAACAAAACTACTAATCTGTACTAATCTGGAGGTGTTTTACTAATCAAATCACTGTTCCTATAAACAAGTATTCAACTGGTGTTACTTCTCATATAAATGTTCCTTTTTTCCAACATGTATGTCCGTTTTTTCATAACAAGAATTTCCTAGAAAACTTGTTTTGGGGCATTTACATCAAACCAGTTCCTTGTGAACGCTTTCTTAGTAATACTTTCATCAGGTACAGATATTCTTTTATTACAAACTTCTCAATGTTCCCGACATACAGCATTAAACACCTATTTGGGATTCAATATCCCAAGACATTTTTTAAAAAGTGAGTTGACATTTTGCCCGTTTACACTCATTTAGGAACAGTCCCAGAAGACTTGTGCATGGACTGCCTCTTTATTATCATTCTCCTCTATATACATTTTTATTTCTTCTCTTATCTGTTCCATATTTCCCTTATTGGTCAGGATTCCCACATTTAACTTCCACACAGTCTTTATTTGACTATTATTCAGGTGTAATGTCAAGCTAATCCCACTGTGGTCAGACATGCTTGCCACCCCAATTCTGCACTCTGTGACCCTGCGAATTTCATTTGTAGTAATTGAAAAATAGCCAATTCGAGAATAGACAGTAATAGTGCGTATAATCCCTTTCCAGAGGGTGAAGTCCACCCCAGACATCCGTTAGTCCCATTTCCGAGCTAATGCATTAATAACCTTGATCAGTTTAAGGTTCATGACCAAACGCGGACGCAGAGTTGCCTTCTTTCCCTTCAGGTATGTTATGTTATTCTGCCTAGACCAGCCCTCCACATCTGTCAGCTTCTCTTGCATGATTTTCCGTCTTTCAATGGACTTAATGAGCGCCTCCTTTATAGCTGTATTAGCCGGACTCGGTCCCATTGATCCGAGCGTCTGCTTCAACCATCCTGTTTTCATTGGCCTGGATCCAAGTGGAATTAGCAGAAAGTTGTTGGTAAATTTCCTGCTTGAGATCATTGAGTTAAGTTTTCACATCTTCCTTTAGTTCTTCTTTGAGACTGAGTAGGCCCGCATTTATGTTCAGCACTGAAGTTGCGGATTTCCTCAGTGAAACTTTGAAACTCTGTGCACGTGTTTTCCCCAGAGTTGGCAGAGTAGGTGTTTGCTTCCTCCATCTTCAATATATTTTTTCTTTCCTTTCTTTTTTTCCCTTTCTTGTGTGTCACACTTCGACGACATCTAGTTGTTACTCCCCTACTCACTCCAGAGTTGAATTACTATGAGTTACTCATCTACTAGTGAATTTAGGGGCAGGGTACTTCAAACTTGCTACCGGGACCTTGAGCTCATGCAACCATCTCGATGTCTTGTTCCAGAAGTCCTCTTTCATGGTATTTTTGAACCCCAACCATAGCCCTGCTTTGGACAAACACCTCATCCCATCACCTCACTAGTCGGATGACCCAAGTCTTGTTACAAGGACCCCTTCTCTTTTCATGCAATTACAAAGTGATTACAAGGCTCAGCTGTTATGCAGATGACCTCCACTTCACTCCTGGTGAGTATCTTCATGCTCATTAGGAGACCCCACACTTTCAGGACGAATCTCAGTATGTGCATCCAACACAATGGCAACACAGAAATTCTGTCTCCAGCTATCAACCCTACAAAGGTTGCAAGAAACTGGGGTGTCCATGGAACTTCCCAGACCATGATGCCTCGGTCTCTTGGGCATGCTGCTTCACATCATTAGTAAAACCAGGCTGTATCTGACTCAGTCTGTCACTTCAACAACTGCAATCCTTTTCTAGGTTACGCAACTATTGTGATGTAGCTACTTAGCAATTAGCAGCATTATGCTGAACTTAGCTGTGAATTAGGATACCATTGTCATTTATACTTTAAAGACAAGATAGCTTGTTTTGCCTATAACTTTACTAAAAGACCACTGTGATCATTCTCAGGTTGCTCTTGAAGCGTTCAGGGACAAAGCTTAGCAAAGCAGCCTGAAGAGGCGACCTTTGCTCCTGTTTGAAGGCCACTAGCCATGACTAACCAGAAGGTACCAGCTGGACTACCTCTAGATCATCATCTTCTGGCTATTGCTGCAGCTGGGCCCTTTAGTCAAGCAGAGTTGACCTCAGATCATTTCAGGACCATTCCAAGTTCCCTAACTGGACCACTAGCAGAGGACATCCAAAGCAAGTGCTAAGATAACAACTAGCAGAGGCTCAGGAAGCAGTAGGTTCGCGCCTTGTTTGTTGTTAGTGCTCAAAGCGTAGGCTGAAGTGAATCCCGTTGTGAGCAGGTGAACTGAAGACACGAGTGATTAATGGTCATGTGGTTTGAAATAAAAGTGAATACATTAAATCAGTAGGGATGTTATTAAAACAAAGCTATGTTTATAATCCACAACGAAAAGTTATCATTTGTCATTTCAATGAAGAGGCCTCAATTGTTTTGATGAACTACACTGATGCTGTTATTGTTTTTTTTTTTTCTGATAATCACTTTTTTTATTTTATTGTTTCAACATTCAGCACTCATTTTCCTAACCAGATTCCAGGACAAACTCAAGTCGCTCCTATCGATGTGGAGCACTAATGAGTCTACTGAGTAGAGTCCGGATGGTGCAACTGCTCCTCCCCATCTCTGTCCCTAAGGGAGGACCCAGCAACCCATCAGAGGAAACTCATTTTAGGTAAGGTTGGAAACTAAGATCAGAGACCAGAACAGACTGCTACAGAGTTCACATGTGTGCAGATGATACACCAAACCACCCGCCAAAGGTAAGAAATTCTGTCCATGAAAACTACAAACGAAATCCTGCAACCCTGATGGCATTTTACTTCCCCTGGAGAAAACCAACCAACTTACTACCAGCAACACAGACCAAACCCCTGCCTTCTGCCAGCAATACGTCGGGATAGGCTCCGACCGACCCCCGTGACCCTGAGGAGGAGTAGGCGGGTATAGATGATGTATGGATGGAACACAGACCAACGTATTTGTAGTAAATTCAGTCACCAACACAAATGTGGATGCAGCCCACCTACTCTGCTGCCACCATCACATGAACCACTGCTCTCCTACAGCTGAGCCTGAACCACATCCCACCATGACACCACTGTGTAGAATGAATGGCCTGTAACAACTGATCCAGCGTCACATTGCTGAAATATCCCCAACAGAGTTTCCCGGGGGAAGTAGCCAAATGACTTCTTCAAGTCCACTAGGCACATGCAGACCAGTTGGGAAAATGTCCAAACCACTTTCGGGATTCTAGCTTTGGTAAAAGACCTGGTCCAGTGTTCCACGTCCAAATAGATTCAGTCAAATTCAGTCCTATTGTCAGATTATATTCCTGATAAATCCAAATTGCTAACCAGTTGACTCCAGTTCAACCCATGCAAATTAAAATAATAATGATTCATAAGGAGCAGCCTAGTAGACTACGTTCAATATTGATTCAATGTGTCTTTTCCTGTCTTACTTGTCTTTTCTGAGGACATGGTTAGAGCTAAGGACCCAATTGAGATTAGTGAACTCTGAGCTCATAACTCAGCATGACTTCTAATCAGTTCAATTTAGTTTTATTTTTATAGCATCAATTACAACACACGTTGTCTCTAAGATCTTTCCAGAGAAAGAGAGTGGGACTGCAGGTCAGGATGTCAGCAGTTCTCCAACAGACGTATACACAGACAGGTGGAGGTAACAGTGGGATGGTCAGTGGTGGGACTGCAGGTCAGGATGTCAGCAGATATCTAACAGAGGTCTACACAGACAGGTGGAGGTAACAGTGGGATGGTCAGAGGTGGGACTGCAGGTCAGGATGTCAGCAGGTCTCCAACAGACGTCTACACAGACAGGTGGAGGTAACACTGGATGGTGAGAGGTGGGACTGCAGGTCAGGATGTTTGCAGGTCTCCAACAGACGTCTACACAGACAGGTGGAGGTAACACTGGGGTGGTCAGAGGTGGGACTGCAGGTCAGGATGTCAGCAGGTCTCCAACATACGGAGCCAGGTGGTGATGTGTAGAGGTGATCAGACAGCGAACAGAAAAGAGGGAGCACAGTTTTTAAAACTTATGCTTATCCAAACCAAAAGTGACCACACCTGTAAAGAAATGAACAAAAACAGGTAGAAACAAACAAAAATAAACAAATACATGGGTCAGATTCAGCCGGAAATGACGAGAAGTAAAGAAACAAAGGGTCTCTTTTCTCTGTGTGGAGGCCAGCCTTCGTAAAAAGAGCAAACCCCTGACATTGATGATGTCATGCATGCTTTGCTTTGAGGCACTCAGAGGTTTGGTACATGTTTGTACCGTAAACAGAAGCTGAATGAGAAGGACCGGTGCATTGTGGGAACGGGGGCCTCTAGGGTAATCAGCTGCCGTCACCTCAGCGAGGAGGGAAAAGACGTCAGCGGCCATGATTTAATTTATTCTAAAGCCTACGTCAGCACTACGAATCAATGGATCCATGTGTGTTTGTAAGCGCAGAACTTTATTCCTTTATTCATGTGACGGAGGTGACCTGGCATAACTGCTGCACTGCAGGAAGGAGACGCTCGTCAGCAGAAACATCAGGGTCAGGGGATTCACTCTGCGCCAGCTCCTCTCGTTTGCTCATGCCAATCTTAAAGTTTGTACTGTCACAAAACATGACCCTGTAGGATTTGAACATACAGTCATACAACTACTTTTTCACAATGCCCATTTACAGCTGCATAAATGATTTATTCAAATAATGTCCTGTATGCTCATCTAAACCAGGTTTGTAGTGCTGCCGACGCTGCTGCTGGTGAAAAAGACATCATGAGACCCAACAGGTCAGAGTCAAGTTTATTGTCAATTCTACCACATGTGAGACGCATACAGAGAATCGAAATGACGTTACTCTCAAACCCTCGGTGCTGCACAATAAATACATTTTAAACACAAAGTGCAAATTAAAGAAACAAGTTATGACATGACATTTGGTTTAAGTGTACAACAGTTTTTCGGTCTGATTAAAGTGACCTGGTGCAAAGTAGGCGGTCCAGTTCTGCCAAAAGTTCCTGGTCCAGATACTGAGGTCAGAGTGAGTGAGGGGGGGGGGGGGGAAACGGTGGGAGAGCTGGGAGAGTGTTCAGCTTCCTGACGGCCTGGTGGATGAAGCTGTCCCTCAGTCTGCTGGTTCTGGCCCGGAGGGTCCGCAGCCTCCTCCCTGATGGCAGCAGACTGAAGAGGCTGTGTGACGGATGGGTGGGGTCTCTCACGATGCTGAGGGCTTTGGAGTCAGACGGGTCTGTAGATGTCCTGAAGTGAGGGGAGAGAGACACCAACGATCTTCTCAGCTGCTCTCACGACACGTTGGAGAGACTTGCAGCAGGTTGCGGTGCAGCTCCGTACCACACGGTGATGCAGCTGGTCAGGTTGCGGTGCAGCTCCGTACCACACGGTTATGCGGCTGGTCAGGATGCGGTGCAGCTCCGTTCCACACGGTGATGCAGATGGTCAGGATGCGGTGCAGCTCCGTTCCACACGGTGATGCAGCTGGTCAGGTTGCGGTGCAGCTCCGTTCCACACGGTGATGCAGCTGGTCAGGATGCGGTGCAGCTCCGTACCACACGGTGATGCGGTTCGTCAGGATGCTCTCGAGGTGATCATTTGACATAAGCAAAGAAGAAATAAATGTGCTCTGCTGCTTTAAGATCCCTGCGTCACATGACCAGAACAACAGAAGAGTTGGATCCACATAGATCTGTGGATCCACCAAGCGCCAACCATCTTAGTTCCTCTTTGAGTCTCGCAGTTCCTCGACTGGCCACTAGAAGGTGGCTCCAAAGCCAGACGGTCTCCACTGACTCCCATGTTAAGATGTCCAACGTTCAAAAGTCTGGTTTAAAAAAACTGCCCCCTCAGAATTGTCTTGGATGTGAAATCAAAGGATTGAGACCAAAGCAGAGCCCCAGTTGTTTTTTAGAAAATGTATGTGATTACTTTGGACTTTAATTCAGTGGGAACAGAAAATGGCTGTGAAGGAACCGGTCACTTATCTGCAACACTCGTTTCAAGAGATTCACCGTCAGTGTCGGACTCGGCCTCCCGATGCCAGATTATCAGAGCGGGTAAGAAATGGTTGATAGGAGAACCGAAGTACTGCCCTCGTCATATTTGACCAAACCATGTAGCACACATCTCTTTAAGACCTGAGGAAACTGGAAACTTTTGATTAAAAAAAACACCAGAATATGTTTCTTTGTAACTGGTGGTTGATTCATAAAAATAAAATGAACAAATCTGCCCCCTGGAGGCAGAGACACTGAGTACTCCCCTCTGTAGTCCACATGACACAGACACAAACGACAACAAGGTCTTTTGGAAACTGCAAGTGTCCCCCTGGCGGTGTCACTGTGGACGGCGCACCGAGCCTGCTGTGTTACAGACATGAATATGCTTGTCAGCAGTCACTCTTGTGCCTCGACTCACTTCTGATCGGCTGTGTTTTCATGTGTGTGCCTCCCGTTCACAGCACTGTCATTGTAACTGTCACATCCTTCACACAAACACACTCACAGATGCAGATTCTCCCTCACTTGCAATCTTTCAAGTTGCTTATTTTCAGACAAACAAAGCTCGTAAAGACCCACTGCATCGTTCAGGCCTGTGTTGTGCGGGTTCCTCAAAACTTTTATTATTTTCACACATTGTTGTCTGCACTCTTAATAATGAGAATAAACTTTTGTAAACTCTCAATAAAAACTATTTATCCTGCAATTAAATAAGTTGAAGTAGATTGCATCTCAAACAGCAATTAAGAAAAGTTTCCTTAGTCTCAGTTTATTTTCTCTGTTTTGCCTTTGAACACCTTCTCAGCCCCCCAGAACAACCCCCAACATCCCCACTCCCCACTCTGCTCTCACCGGTCAGTTTTCTGGACCAGGATGCTGAAAAGCCAGTCAGAGTTAGTCCAGCATGCTTCCCTCACATGCACAAATCAGGATTAAAACTGACCCAAATCTGATCCAGAACATGGTCATTCTCCTGGACCTCTGCAGCTGTTGCAGGTCTTATTCACAAACCACTTTTGCTTCATTTCCAACCAAGGTGGAACATTTGCTGTAAAGAAAAACCAAGGGATGAAAAAGGACTGCATGAACATGCTTTCTCACCTACGGGCTTTAGTCGGGTAAATGATTTTGAGTTTGCTTTCCTGCTTGGCGCTGTTTATTTCATCTGCCATGAACACAACAATCACACTTGTCTCTAAGATAGGTGGTTTTGAGTGAAACCAAAAAGCAAAGGCAGGTGTGAGAACACGAACCAAACCAAGACAGGTCCAAAGGCTTGGGACCATGGGATTTTGGCTAATGAATTACAGTAGAGGTAGGTTCTCCTTCCTGCAGGATTAGTTGCGACTAAGTAGCGGGAGTAGTAGCCTCGTGGTTACAGAGGTGGGACCCGAGCCACCACCAACTGAGGTGACCCACTTTGGGCCCCTAACTGAAAACAGTCCAGCTTGTGACGGGTTAAAAGCAGAGACCAACTTCAGTGTGTTCGTGAACAATGTATTCTGACAAATAAAGTTGTATTTGTAAAATCACCAAGTTATGGTTTCTGCATGGTGAAGGCATGTAGAATGCTCTCTGTGGTAACTGCATCTTCAGTGGCTTCAGTGCATTCAAGCTTTCCTTTGTTTCCGAACTGTGCGATCAACACCAGGCATCATGAGGACCACAGCTAATCCCGGCATCACCCCGAACGCACGCCGCCATATCCAGCAATGCGGCACCTCTTCCTGCTTTTCCATATTTGTGACAAACAAGCGCTGACGTCTCTCACAGCGTTTGATGTTGGTTTGCTCAGATTTCTCTTCACGGCAAGTGATCCGGAGCAGAAAACACAAACTACGGTATGAAAGCATCCTAAAACACAGTGATTATTATATGAATGGATATCTTGTAGCTTTATCTGAAGGCTCTATTCCTTTTTCTAGCTTATTTAATGTTATTTACTTCTGGATGAAACCAAATTAATTTGCCATCATGGTTAAAAAAAACTGCAGCGTCTCTGTCTCCAGCAATGGGCCGTCTCTGAGTGAGTTGTGGTTTCACAGGAGCGGGTCAGAGCCCACGTGGGGTCCAGATGGCTGGGGTGGGGGGGGGGCTCTGTGTTTAGAGGCCAGTTACTGAGCTTGACATTAGAGATGAAAAGAAAGGCACTCTGAAACACGTTTGATTACTTTGTCAGCTCTGTGCCACTATAAAAGACGATATGATGGTACAAATCATTCAGGAGAAGCGCAACGTGGCAAATGGACCTGCTGACTGTTAAAAATGAAATTTTACAGTCATGAGCTAGAAAACTTGATGAGCACTAACCTGACACAGACGGTCTTCCTCAAACAGTGAAGCCACAGCTGTCTGCTTCAATACTCAAATAGCGGTTTGTTTATTCCTCGTACGAGATTGCAATAATCCGTGTGTCACTGCTGCCAGAGAGTTTACTGCACTTCCAGAAGTCACGGTCACTAAAAAGTCAAAAAACACCCAGATCTTACCCCTTCAACAGTCGCGTAGCAGCTGACATCTAGTCTAAAGAGCAGCCCTGTCAGTGGTATGAGATACTGCTGCTGGAGGCTGCAGGCTGTCGGCTCACAGAGACTCCCATGGTGGAGCAAACTCCACTCTACCACCTCCTCCACCGCCTCCTCTTGTTGGTAAACACAGCAGCCCGGAGCAGCGGCAGTCTGCCATGTGACCTCTCTCTCTCTTTCTCACACACTCATAGGTCAGGTTTCATGGACTGCCCAAAACCAGAAAAAACACACAAATATACGAAGTACAACTTGCGTGGTACATTTGCTCCTACTTTCATCGTTGGACGGCACATTTAAAATCGGTGAGTTGGACTCATCAGGGTTTCGTGCCTGCGAGGATAAACATTACAGTCCATGCTGATCCTCTCCTGATTAAAATCTCAGTTTTGAGCTGCTGAATGTTCCACAATGTCGTCGTGTCTGTTTGCTTGTTGATGAGCAGGTCACCAACAGAAGCCTCATTGTTTCCCCTGAAAAACAGGAGCTAGGTTACCAAAACAATGTGCTAAAAGTGAGTAAAAAGCCTTGCAGCATCACTGCAGAGGTGCTGCTCGAAGCGTGCGGGACCCACAGCGTCCAACACACGATACGTCAGAGTTTCAACCATGAAGTAGTACTGATTATCAGAGCCTTAAAGCCACTATATGTAAGAATTACACAATTTAAAAAAAGAATGACATTAATTCAAAATATATTTTTCAGGAATATATATCCATCCATCCATTATCTATACCCGCTTTATCCGTTTCCGGGTCACGGGGGTCTGTCGGAGCCTATCCCGACGCATATCAGGCGAAAGGCAGGGGTACACCCTGGACAGGTCGCCAGTCTATCCAGGGCCACATACAAACAACCAATCACACTCACATTCACACCTAGGGAGAATTTAGAAAGATCAATTAACCTACCCAGCATGTTTTTTGGACTGTGGGAGGAAGCCGGAGTACCCGGAGGAAACCCACGCAAGCACGGGGAGAACATGCAAACTGCTGTGAGGCAACAGTGCTAACCACTAAGCCACCGTGCTGCCTAGGAATATATATATATATATATATATATATATATATATATATATATATATATATATATATATATATATATATATATATATATATATATATATATATATATACATATTTATACACGCATACAACCATTTTACTGCCATTGTAAAAACAAAACAAACATTTGCTGCGTTTATGAAAAGAGCCACTAAAAATACTATTGGAGATGGTCCAGCAAGTCTTGTAATACCACGTTGTTCCACTAGAGGTGACGTAAATCATTGACATTCAGTCCACCTTCAGTAGAAGAAGCTTCGACCACCTGGATCGATCATTCAGGCTGCTTTCATGCTTCACCATCTTCAGCCTCATTTTATCAAATCTGCAGCCTGGTTGGGGGGCTAACTGGTCACCCATCAATGTCTCTCTCTCTCTCTCTCTCTCTCTCTCTCTCTCTCTCTCTCTCTCTCTCTCTCTCAATCTCCGAGTGCCAACATATATATTAATGTGCCAAAGGGGACTTCCCATTCGAGCTGCAGCCAATCGGAGAACAAGGAATGATGTCACACAGGAAACACAGCATAACGCAATTCATGCAGCTAGTTCTTCTACATGTCTGCTAACGGTGTCCTATCTGTGCAACGATTATAACTTTAATGTATGCTTATGTTCACTCAAAAGTTATAATTGTTGCACAATGGCATTGCTGTGCTTTGTTTCTACGTTGACTGTTGTAAATATAGGATATGCTTAGTAAGGTGTGTTTGGAGTAGGGGCGGGGGAGAGGAAGAGGAAGAGGGAGGCGGGGTTACTTCGCCCTTCATTGGTCTGGAGCAGTCGTGTTTACATGTGTAATGGTTTTATCTGAGCTTGTCAACAGTCAGGTCAGACTGAAAAACCTTAAAGTGGCCAGAGAATGATGCATGCTCTTGTAGTAAAGCAGATCTCGGGTTTTCTCGCGGTATGAGCGGTGTACGTTGATGTATGTTTCGAGAACATTCACCTGACACAACTCAGCTCCTTCCTGTAACTCAGACTGTTCACCAGCTGCCTGAGGAAAACCCGTCCTCACATAGACATGAATTCAAATGTACACACCGGCCAGCCTGGACAAACAAAATAGAAGTTCAGCGAGGACTAATCAGGTTGGACTGATGCAGACAGATGTTCAGACAGCTGGCAGGGTTGCATAAGCAGATGGCCTCTGTCTTTCTGGCTGTGTGTTCACAGCCACTCACATGTCCTGCTTCATTAATCTGGTTAGTCTCACCCACGGTCCGTCATTAGCATCTAATAAGACAGAGTCATCTGGGTTGGAAATAATGAAGCATATTGTAAATGCTGTCACACAGTCGGCAGTGAACTCTGCCTATCTCCTTCATCGTCTCATGTGGCCTTCTTGTGAGTGTTCACATTTGATATTTCCACAACCCTTTGGTATTACGTAAGGCATCAGTATCGCTGCCGTGCAGAGGCTTCTGCTGGTTCACTTTCAGCCTCTGTCGTCTGCTGAGCCGTCACTTTTGTTTCACATCAGCTCTCGGATGGGTCTCCATGACATTTGTTACGGGCTCTTCAGCCACAGCACAGCCCAGATACTCATCACAAGACTACCAATCATATTCACGCGCATGCACACGCACACACACGCACACGCACACGCACGCACGCACGCACACGCACGCACGCGCACGCACGCCGCACGCACGCACGCACGCACCCACGCACAGCCACTCTCACACACATTCAGACACCCTCAGACACCATCTGACACACTCAGACACCCTCAGACACCCTCAGACATCATCAGACATCCCCAGACACCCTCAGACACCCTCAGACATCCCCAGACATCCCCAGACACCCTCAGACATCCCCAGACACCCTCAGACACCCTCAGACATTCCCAGACATCCCCAGACACCCTGAGACACCCTGAGACACCCTCAGACACCCTCAGACATTCCCAGACATCCCCAGACACCCTGAGACACCCTGAGACATCCCCAGACACCCTCAGACACCCTCAGACATCCCCAGACATCCCCAGACACCCTCAGACATCCCCAGACACCCTCAGACACCCTCAGACATTCCCAGACACCCTGAGACACCCTGAGACATCCCCAGACACCCTCAGACACCATCAGACACCCTCAGACATCACCAGACATCCCCAGACATTCCTAGACACCCTCTGACACCCTCAGACATCCCCAGACATCCCCAGACACCCTCAGACACCCTCAGAAATCCCCAGACATCCCCAGACACCCTCTGACACCCTCAGACATCCCCAGACATCCCAAGACACCCTCAGACACCCTCTGACACCCTCAGACACCCTCAGACATCATCAGACATCCCCAGACACCCTCAGACATCATCGGACATCCCCAGACACCCTCAGACACCCTCTGACACACTCAGACACCCTCAGACACCCTCTGACACTCTCAGACACCCTCAGACACCCTCAGACATCATCAGACATCCCCAGACACCCCCAGAAACCCTCAGACACCCTCAAACATCAGACACCCTCAGACATCCCCAGAAGTCCCCAGACATCCCCAGACACCCTCAGACATCATCAGACACCCTCAGACACCCTCAGACACCCTCAGACATCCCCAGACACCCTCAGACATCATCAGACACCCTAAAACCTAATCAGACACCCTCAGACATCATCAGACACCGTCAAACATCATCAGACACCCTCAGACACCCTCAAACATCCTCAGACATCTGCAGACACCCTCAGACACCCTCAGACACCCTCAGACATCATCAGACATCATCAGACACACTCAGATGACCTCAGACATCATTAGACACCCTCAAACAGCCTCAAACACCCTCAGACATCATCAAACATCATCAGACACACTCAGACACCCTCAGACTTAATCAGACATCATTAGACACCCTCAGACATCATCAGACGCCCTCAGGACTTAATCAGACACCCTCAAACATCATCAGACACCCTCAGACATCATCAGACATTATCAGACACCCTCAGAAACACTCAGACACCCTCAGACATCCTCAGACACCCTCAGACACCCTCAGACTCCCTCAGACATCATCAGACTCCCTCAGACATCATCAGACACCCTCAGACACCCTCATGAAATCCTCAGACACCGTTATGAAATCCTCAAACACACTCATGAAATCCTCAAACATCATCAGACGCCCTCAAACATCCCCAGACACCCTCAGACACCCTCAGACATCCTCTGACACCCTCAAACATCATCAGACACCCTCAGACATCCTCTGAAACTCTCAAACATCATCAGACACCCTCAGACATCATCAGACACCCTCAGACATCATCAGACACCCTCAGACATCCTCTGACACCCTCAGACATCATCAGACACCCTCAGACATCATCAGATACCGTCAAACATCATCAGACACCCTCAGACTTTATCAGACACCCTCAGACTTCATCAGACACCCTCAAACATCATCAGACACCCTCAGACATCCTCTGACACCCTCAGACATCATCAGACACCCTCAGACACCCTCAGACACCCTAAGAAACCCTCAGACACCCTAAGACACCCTCAGACACTCTCAGACATCCTCTGACATCCTCAAACATCATCAGACACCCTCAGACATCATCAGACGCCCTCAGACTTAATCAGACACTCTCAGACACCCTCAGACACTCTCAAACATCCTCAGACATCCTCAGACACCCTCAGACACCCTCAGACACCCCAAGACACTCTCACACATCCTCAGACACCCTCAGACACTCTCAGACACACTCAGACTCCCTCAGACTTAATCAGACATCATTAGACAACCTCAAACATCATCAGACACCCTCAGACATCATCAGACAGTATCAGACACACTCAGACACCCTCAGACATCCTCAGACACCCTCAGACATCATCAGACATCATCAGACACACTGAGACAAACTCAGACACCCTCAGACATCCTCAGACTCCCTCAGACATCATCAGAGACCCTTAAACTTGACCAGACACCCTCAAACATCATCAGACACCCTCAGACTTCATCAGACACCCTCAAACATCATCAGACACCCTCAGAAACCCTCATGAAATCCTCAGACACCGTTATGAAATCCTCAAACACCCTCATGAAATCCTCAAACATCATCAGACGCCCTCAAACATCCCCAGACACCCTCAGACATCATCAGACACCCTCAAACATCATCAGACACCCTCAGACATCCTCTGACACCCTCAGACATCATCAGACACCCTCAGACATCATCAGATACCGTCAAACATCATCAGACACCCTCAGACTTCATCAGACACCCTCAGACTTCATCAGACACCCTTAGAGATCCTCAAACATCCTCAGACACCCTCAGACACCCTCAGACACCCTAAGACACCCTCAGACACTCTCGGACATCCTCTGACATCCTCAAACATCATCAGACACCCTCAGACATCATCAGACACCCTCAGACTTAATCAGACACCCTCAGACACCCCAAGACACTCTCAAACATCCTCAGACATCCTCAGACACCCTCAGACACCCTCAGACACCCCAAGACACTCTAAGACATCCTCAGACACCCTCAGACACTCTCAGACACACTCAGACTCTCTCAGACATCATCAGACATCATCAGACACACTGAGACACACTCAGACACCCTCAGACATCCTCAGACTCCCTCAGACATCATCAGACACCCTTAAACTTGACCAGACACCCTCAAACATCATCAGACACCCTCAGACATCATCAGACACCCTCAGACACCCTCATGAAATCCTCAGACACCGTTATGAAATCCTCAAACACCCTCATGAAATCCTCAAACATCATCAGACGCCCTCAAACATCCCCAGACACCCTCAGACACCCTCAGACATCCTCTGACACCCTCAAACATCATCAGACACCCTCAGACATCCTCTGAAACTCTCAAACATCATCAGACACCCTCAGACATCATCAGACACCCTCAAACATAATCAGACACCCTCAGACATCATCTGACACCCTCAGACATCATCAGACACCCTCAGACATCATCAGACACCATCAAACATCATCAGACACCCTCAGACATCATCAGACACCCTCAGACTTCATCAGACACCCTCAGACTTCATCAGACACCCTAAGAGATCTTCAAACATCCTCAGACACCCTCAGACATCCTCAGACACTCTCAAACATCCTCAGACATCCTCAGACACCCTCAGACACCCTCAGACACCCCAAGACACTCTCAGACATCCTCAGACACCCTCAGACACCCTCAGACACCCTCTGACATCCCCAGACACCCTCAGACATCCTCAGACACCCTCAGAGTTGCTCAGACACCCTCAGACACCCTCAGACACTCTCAGACATCCTCTGACATCCTCAAATATCATCAGACACCCTCAAACATCATTAGACATCATCAGACACCCTCAGACACACTCAGACACCCTCAGACATCCTCAGACACCCTCAGACACCCTCAGACACCCTCAAACATCAGACACCCTCAGACATCCCCAGACATCCCCAGACATCCCCAGACACCCTCAGACATCATCAGACACCCTCAGACACCCTCAGACATCCCCAGACACCCTCAGACATCATCAGACACCCTAAAACATAATCAGACACCCTCATGAAATCCTCAGACACCGTTATGAAATCCTCAAACACCCTCATGAAATCCTCAAACATCATCAGACGCCCTCAAACATCCCCAGACACCCTCAGACACCCTCAGACATCCTCTGACACCCTCAAACATCATCAGACACCCTCAGACATCCTCTGAAACTCTCAAACATCATCAGACACCCTCAGACATCATCAGACACCCTCAAACATCATCAGACACCCTCAGACATCATCTGACACCCTCAGACATCATCAGACACCCTCAGACATCATCAGACACCGTCAAACATCATCAGACACCCTCAGACATCATCAGACACCCTCAGACTTCATCAGACACCCTCAGACTTCATCAGACACCCTTAGAGATCCTCAAACATCCTCAGACACCCTCAGACACCCTCAGACACTCTCAGACATCCTCAGACACCCTCAGACATCCTCAGACACTCTCAAACATCCTCAGACATCCTCAGACCCCCTCAGACACTCTCAAACATCCTCAGACATCCTCAGACACCCTCAGACACCCAAAGACACTCTCAGACATCCTCTGACACCCTCAGACACCTTCAGAGACCCTCTGACATCCCCAGACACCCTCAGACTTCATCAGACACCCTTAGAGATCCTCAAACATCCTCAGACACCCTCAGACATCCTCAGACACCCTCAGACTTCATCAGACACCCTTAGAGATCCTCAAACATCCTCAGACACCCTCAGACATCCTCAGACACTCTCAAACATCCTCAGACATCCTCAGACTCCTTCAGACACTCTCAAACATCCTCAGACATCCTCAGACATCCTCAGACACTCTCAAACATCCTCAGACATCCTCAGACTCCTTCAGACACTCTCAAACATCCTCAGACCCCCTCAGACACTCCCAGAAACCCTCAGATATCATCAGACACCCTCAGACACCCTCAGACATCATCAGACACCCTCAAACATCTGACACCCTCAGACACCCTCAGACACCCTCAGACACCCTCAGACATCATCAGACACCCTCAAACATCAGACACCCTCAGACATCATCAGACACCCTCAAACATCAGACACCCTCAGACTTCATCAGACACCCTCAGACATCATCAAACCCCCTTAAACATCAAACACCCTCATGAAATCCCCAGACTTCATCAGACACCCTCAGACACTCTCAGACACCCTCAGACATCATCAGACACCCTCAAACATCAGACACCCTCAGACATCATCAGACACCCTCAAACATCAGACACCCTCAGACTTCATCAGACACCCTCAGACATCATCAAACCCCCTTAAACATCAAACACCCTCATGAAATCCCCAGACTTCATCAGACACCCTCAGACACTCTCAGACACCCTCAGACATCATCAGAAACTCTCAGACACCCTCAGACATCTCCAGACACCCTAAGACACTCTCAGACACCCTCAGACACCCTCAGACATCATCAGAAACTCTCAGACACCCTCAGACATCCCCAGACACCCTAAGACCCTCTCAGACATCATCAGACACCCTCAGACACTCTCAGACACCCTCAGACATCCCCAGACACCCTAACACACTCTCAGACATCCTCAGACACCCTCAGACATCATCAGAAACTCTCAGACACCCTCATGAAATCCCCAGACTTCTTCAGACACCCTTAGAGATCCTCAGACATCCTCAAACATCAGACACCCTCAGACATCAGCACACACCTTCAGATATCCCCAGACACAGATAATAAAAGTATATAAGATAAAAAAAGATAAAATTAATTATGAAAATAAAACCATACATTTTCAAGAATAACTTCACAAATTTAGTTAAGTCTACAATTGTAATAGTATAAGCATAAAGTCGTTATACAACAGGGATACATTTACAAGAATACAGTGGTAAGTTTTACAAGATCAAAACTGTTAAAGAAAACAACAGCTTTCAGTAGAATACATTTGAATAAAGACATTTTCTCGTATATTATTTTTAAGGTCCTGGTACTCATGATGATGATGATGATGAAGATGATGATGATGATGATGATGATGATGATGATGATGATGATGATGATGATGATGATTATGATGATGATGATGATGATGATGTACTATGATAAAGAATTTCCTAATTTCTTTAATCCAAATTTATTTTCTTTTTTTGCCCTTGTCTGCACATATAATAATGGTTGATACCAACTTGGTAGAACCCAAGAGTTATATATATGCATTTTAATCTTGCAACCAAGGTTTTTTTTTTGTTTAATTTTTATTTGTGCATAGGTGTGTGCAACTGTGTTCCCAGACAAGGCTACAACTGTTTATACCAAATTTTTAAATTGTTTCAGGCTCCTCCACATCACTCAGTTACAAATTAATTTACTTTCATATGTATTTTTCTCATAAAATTATGACTGTTTTATACTAAGACTTTTATATATTATGACATCTTCCTTATAAAACTATGACTTGATTAACAATAATACTCATAATATCAATAGTTTTTTTTTGTAAAATGACAGCTTTATTCTTGCAATATTACATCCTAATTCTCCCACTCCCTCATTATTCTCCTAAAACGCCATCATAAGATGCTAATA
>CM026208.1:27794819-28039819 GCA_014839995.1 Xenentodon cancila | reverse complement strand
CTCAGTCCTACTGAGCAACAAATAAAGATTGCTGACTCCTGGCAGTTTTGTTCTGAGAAATAAACAAAAAAACAGTTAGATGAGAAAAACCTATGGAATCAAAAGCACAGACAAGCCGCAGGTGTAACTAAAGGCTGCATAAAGTAATACCTGGTGAAACAGAAGACGTATCGACATGTTTTGTCTGTTTTTGTCATTTTCTTGTTTGTTTCTACTTTGAAAAATACGATGGTGATCAGACTGCTTACCAGTGGTTACAAATTCTGTATCGTGGTCCAACAAATTGTTGAGTGTGCATGACTGATAAAAACAAGGTTTTCATACATGCAGATGAGGTTTGTATATCATGATAAATTCTCTTCCTGCAGCAACCACAGGAGTTTATTCATTAAACCCACTGGTGACAGCAGTGACAACCGCTGCCAGGACACTGTAGTGATGCATAAATGGAGCATTTACACATCCGCAGAGGACAGAATCAGATGATCAGCTGTCTGCTCTGTGCAGTTACGCAGGTCAGAGCCAATGAAGGAGTAGTTTAGATGAAATGGTGCATGTGGCGGCTGTGCTGCTGCTGCTCATTATGAATGTATGCAACTGCAAAGGCTGTTTAAGACACAGGAACAAAGATGATGAGCTTTTCATCCGGTCCCACTGAGCTTTGAGTCTGGAGGAGCCATTACCAAGTTGTAGACTCTTCAGAGGACCGTGTTCTCGGCACCCTGAAAACTGAATATGTGTGCGTAGGAATACTTACTGATACTGATCATGACTGATGTTAATTCATCATAACAGCACTGTAGATAAGTCATAAACACTTCAAATCATAATGGTTGTCTTGTTTTTCTCTTAGTTTACTTGTTTTTGTGACCACTCTCTGGTCTGCTGCATTTGGGTCTTCCAACACATCATTCATGTCAGCAGCAAATAACTACATGTAATAAAACATGAGACAAATTAGGAGATGAAGTGTGCAGTTGAAGAAGAGGAGAGTTTGAAATAAATAAAGAGTTGGAGAGTAGCACCTTGCAATAATAATACTACGTTTCCATTCACAAGTAATGAAACTGATCATCAATAGAAGTTAAAGCAACAGAAATTACTTTTTCCATGTTAAAATATTACTTTCCATTTCATTTGAAGAAAAATCTCATTTCTTTTACCATAAATTGACACACCATGCCTTAAGCAAAACCATGGAATACGAGATCAGGTTTTTCTCCCACTAGGGGAGTTTGTACCTGCCGTTGTTTATGTAATAGTTGCTCGGGGGTCATGTTCTGGTCTCTGGAAAGATCCTGGAGACAACTTTTACTGTAATACACGCTATAAATAACTAAATTATCATTTAAATCTGGGACAGTGTCGTGAAAGTGACCGAACCTCGGCCCCTATAGGGAGACCTTCTGAGCAAAAGATGACTAAAGCTTCTTTATGATGTGATGAAGATCGATCTTTCCTCCTACTTTACCACCACGTTTTATGATAAAGTTATGGTATGGTAAAGATATGGTTAAACAAAAAAGAAAAAAAGTAGTTTCAAGTTTAAAGCCTATCTTATACTGGACCCGTACAAAGTGTAGAAAAAGTCCTTCTGTTAAGTATTACGAGTTACAGAAGTTCACGGGTTTAATAATCCTCCACTGAAAGCCTTTAACCGTGTTCTCACCGGCGACCATGTAGGTCTGCGTTATGAGGAGAAGGGAAGCGGTCACCAATAACCTGATAAACAACACGACACGGAGGAACAAGTTAAGTAGTAATATGATGTTTGTAAAGAGTCATGATAAATATTACTTTACTGGACAGATGTCACATTTTACCACAACTGGGGTGTGAGCTGGTGAATGTCAGAGCTGCAAAAACGGTTAACCATATAGACTTTAGCACATGACACATGAGTGTTCAAGCTGTAATGTCGTCCAGGTTTCATGCTTTTTTTCTTCTTTTCTTTTTTTGCTCACACTGAAAATCATAACGTTGAATTATAACTGACTCATTTTGTTTATTTTGATTTCTGGCTTCTGTTTTTTCTTGGTAAGTCAGGAAGAACCACCTGAATTCATCACCACACTGGTTTATTTGATTAATACCAACTTTTATGAGGTAACACCTTACCTCATCTGAGACTTTCAATCACAAGGCTCTAGATCCATCCTCCAAAGATGTCCATAAATACTTCCACCTCTCTGTTCGCTCAAATGAGCCTTAAAACCCAAATCCAGCTGCTTCCAGAGAACTGCTGCAGCCAGCATAACTCTGCAGAATGAGTGTCTGAAAGCCCTGCGTCCCTGAAGCCTTTTGTCTTTCTCAGCCACGTACAGTAATGCTGTGTGTTCAACCAGCTCAGATCCCCGTGTGTGAGTTTGTTTGTTGAAACGACCGCTGGACTTCCTTCAATTCTTTCCCAACTTAGTTTTCCTGCCTGTGTTGGCTGAATCGGGCTAAATTTAGGGCCCACACAAGGTGAAGTGGAAAAAAAGCAAAGCAGGAAATGTATGACAATGTGCTTGTGCGCATGTTCATGTTTGTTTCTGCATGTTTTCCTGCAGCACATCCCAGAAACAGTCACAATAGCTGAGCTTAGCAACTGCAGCACAGTGCTGCATGCTGGATGCATTTAGGTATTCTCTTGTTTTTTAGTTTCTCTGGCCATGAAAACGGGTAGGCGAGGTGGCGGGCATACATGTGTGCACTCCTGCATTGTTGGTTGAGGGTCAACCCATCCCTTATTCCACTCTGATGACGTCGGCTACGATGTTTTGTCTCTGGGTTTCTAAAAATGTCAGCCTGAACAAAAGCAGTGACAGCACATCCTGCTGCACGGCTGGACGAGAACAATTCTCCTTCGACTGTTATTGTCTCTGCTAGTACTGGCTGCTGGACGCCTGAGATTAGTGTCTCATTGACAGCAGGGTCAAACACTGACGAAAAGACTTTTAGTTACTCCCTTGATGCAGAAAAATATATTTTTACAGGGCGATTGAGGCTGGTAATTAAAACCCCTTTTCAATCCCATGGTTTTTGTTATTATGGTGTGTGTGTGTGTGTGTGTGTGTGTGTGTGTGTGTGTGTGTGTGTGTGTGTGTGTGTGTGTGTGTGTGTGTGTGTGCATACAATATAATGATATAATGAATGTACCGTTGTGCATCTTAGGTTTAGGGAAACACCTCAAATGAACAAGAAGACATCAGATTTCAGATAAGAAACAGGCGTGAACACTAGGTTTCCCCTCCCTTCTTCCACTGGATTGAAGAAAGACCGTTTCATCCAGGTGCTGATCATTAATGGTCCTCGATGAATTGATCATTATCAGGTGTGCAGACTTCTATAAAAGCGTATGTTTTGGTTGTCTGGAGCGTTCACATTGCTGCACATCAATCTGAAAAGGGTTATGAAACGGTTTCCAAACAAGATTTAGGGGTCTACAGTGAGAAGGTTTACTCACAAGCTGAGAACATTCAAGATAGCTGACATTACTGCAGATTTACCCATAAAGTCAAACCCTACAAGGGGTACAAAAACCACTTTTTTGAAGAGGCTTACGAACTTAAGAAGCTGAGCTGTTCAGACAACGCAGCTGAGATGGAGCGAATTTGGCTGCGAAAGATTGACAGTCCTTCCTAAAACTCATCACATTTCCCTCCAATGAAACTGAAACGTCACAATAAAAAACAAAATCCTTCGTGTCACTTTAGCTTTGTAACTACAGCTACCATAGTTATGTGACAGAAGGGCAACAATTTTGAGAATCCACCCGTCTTTTACCAAAAAAAGTGAACGCTATGCACATGTTAATGACTTTCAGTAGTCATTATGATCCTCTAAGGATCCATGACACTGTTCTACCTCTGTTCACTGTTCCCGCTACAGGATGGACCAACGTTCCTGTGAGAACATCTTCAACAGCACAGACCACCTTCCCAGTGACTCTACAAAAAGACTGAGGTGTGTAGGTTGTAGGAAGTGTCACGTGTCCTGCTCCTGTACACTAACATCTAGTAAGAAGAACACATCACTCATGAACAGAATTGATAAAAACACAAGACAAGACTATTTTTGTGAGCTCTGTCCAGCCAGTAACCACTAGGAGGGAACTTTCCAGGCGTGCGGTGTTATGCCTAGGTTTGACCTTTGTCCAGTGACGTGTGGCCTTCAACCCACCACAGCTGGATGACCTGCACAAACTCATCCTCACTCATTTCCACATGTTCCTGTGACACAGAAGCTCTTTTATCTCATTTTTATGTCCTGGCAAATTGTACAAAACCAAAAATATTTAATGTTTGGTCTTGTTTTGAACTTAAATTCTTTTAACTTTTGTATTTAGGGCCTGAAAAAAGTGACCTTGCGTCAAATAATTACCCATAAAGAGGTGGAAGTGAGAGGAGGGGAATATTGACATTATTGCCAACAGGTGATGCTAACAGATGATTGCAATGATGATTTGACACAAAACACAGAGTGTATGAAAACAGCTGGACAAACCCTTCTGCAAGACCACCCATCTGGGATTACCTGACTCTGGACTTTACTATGTTTATAAGTAATAATTGGTAATTGGTGCTATGTGCTCTGGTCCAAAGACAAATACCACTGTGGTAGTCAACAGTCAACAGCTGGGTCATGTCATTGTTTAGAACTCAAATTACAGTCATTTCATGTTGTTTTTAATCAATGCAAAAACCACAATCCTCCACAACTGCAAACTGATCTGTACACATGAATTATACATGTATGAAGACTGGAATCGCCATAAAAAATGTCATTCATGGCTGACCATGAGCAAGTTCAGCAGTTGAATGTAAGAATCCCGTTCTGTTCACGCGACACGTCCAGCAGTGCGTAAGGAAGAACCTACCTGACCGTGGTCCTGGTCCACATCGCTGCCACGCTCACACAGATCCTGCTCTACCAGCCAGTCCACAGGAACCCACAGTCCTGCAGGTTTCCTACCCAGTATCTCCAGCTAACACCTTCCCAGCCTGACACACACACTGGCAGACTATTAATAGAGTGAGTTGACTGGAAACAAAGGTTGGAGTGCCAGTCAGCTCTGTGAATAACTCTGCATGACCCTGTTACAGGAGCAATCAGACTGAGTCAGATCCACAGACACAAAACCAAAACATTATAACATAATCTTTAAGGTTCTTTCTTTGGTGGGATTTTTTGTGGAAGTGTTAACGGCTGAAATGTATCATCCACTAACTGTTTGATGCAGAAACATGGCTGAAAGACAAACGAGACCGACTCACGTCTCAGACAAACGTTGCAGTGTTCAGGTCCCGTCTGTGGAACGCTGGATCAGCTCGATGCCCTCGCTGGAGTCCTGGGGGGGTGTGGGTTTCTCCCAACTGGTCCACACCCCTCCACTTCTGTAAGGAGCCACCCCTCCACTCAGAGCTACGACCCACCTACCAAAGAGAAGGTCATCAGAGGATGTATCAGAGCAGCGCAGTTGTCATGTCCGACGGCAGCACACGTTGCACAAAACACAAAACGCGACCCCAGATGATGGAGACAATGCAAACAATGAGAACTAACTACAGTATTTGCAAACTGTTCTTACTGTGAACATGTATAAGTACTTACCAGTCATTGCAACCATCACTGCCAGCGCTCATATAGCCAGCAGTAGTCCGGGGTTTCTATACATGCTTTGACTGCATTGCATTAAATCATCAGTTGGATCTGACAACACAGATAATACAGTACTGGGTCAGTTACAAACAGAGCGATAGTTCAGTCTGTGTTAATGATAAAAAGCCACGTTTGCTGTTGGTGGGGGTTGGATGGTGGGTACGGTTGTCCTTTGGCACTGATTCTGTACATAACCTTTATGGTCAGGACTCCTGAGTGCAGACACGAGGAGGGGTCTGTAAGCAAAAACCTCACGAGACAACACAACATGTAACTGTTTTCATGGTGCCGTTATCAGTTTGACAAAAGTAAAAAAGGAAACAAAAAACAAACTCAGCTGGACAATACTACTAAGTACCACCAGCAGTTTGGGTCGTTGCTTTAGTTCATTGAGTTTTTAGATGTTTATTTGTTTTCTTTAGGTCCCACCACAGCGTTTAAACAGGGTTGAGGTCTGGAGTTTTGAAGGGGTCACTACAAGACCTTGAGTCTCTTATCAATTCAAATCAATTCAGTTTTATTTATATAGCGTCTATTACAACACAAGTTGTCTCCAGGATCTTTCCAGAGACCCAGAACATGACCCCCAAGCAATTATTACATAAACAGCGGCAGGTAAAAACTCCCCTAGTGGAAGAAAAACCTTAAACCAAACAGTGGCAAGGAAAAACTCCCCTTTAAGAGGGAAGAAACCTGGATCAGGACCTGGATCATGAGGGGGGACCCTCCTGCTGAAGATCAGCCAGGTAGAGTAAGAAATAAGAAAGAATAGAGACATAGAGACACCGTCAAAGGTACAAGACAGGATACAATAGTAACTATCATCAGTAGTCCAATTAGACTTCTGTGTGTATGTGGGTGATATATGGATAGACGGTGATCCAAGGGGATGAGGACTGCAGGTCGGGATGTCAGCAAATCAGCAATCTGACCGGTGATGACATGTTTAGCCGCATGTTGTCGCTCCGTCGCTGGTTGTCTCGGTGGTGTTCAGAAAACGACGTGGCCTTTATTGACAATTGGAAGACGTTTTGGGGAAAGCCTGGTCTGCTTAGAAGAGACGGCATTCATCCCACCCGGGATGGTGCAGCTCTTATCTCTAGAAATCTGGCTGATATTATTAGATCCTCCCCCTGACAATCCAGGGTCCAGGCCGGGGTGCAGAGCTGCAGTCTTACACGCTTCTCTGCTGCTTCTCGAGGACTATCGCCTGCCAATAAAAAGGTAGAAGTAAATGATGTAATTGGAGATTCTAACGAGGTGCCAAGTAAAATAGATTTAGTATCGATTCCCCGTCCTCCAAATCTTCACCAAGCGCGACGTAATAGAGGCGTTAACCAAAATAACCTCGTAAAAATAAAAACAAATACGCATTTAGTGCGAACTAAGGACCAAACAATTAGATGCGGATTACTAAATATACGATCTTTAAGCTCCAAGTCTCTATTAGTAAACGATCTAATTACTGAGACCCGGAGTGACATTTTCTGCCTAACAGAATCGTGGCTCCAAGAGGAAGAGTTTGTTAGTTTAAATGAATCGACGCCGTCCAGTTACGTTAATTATCATATTCCTCGAATCACAGGTCGAGGTGGAGGAGTAGCGGCGATCTACGACTCCAGTCTTACAATAAAATCCAAACCTAAATGCGATTATAATACGTTTGAAAGCCTCACGCTCAGTTTAAAACTGCCGAGCTGTAAATCAGAGAAGCCAGTCTTGTTGGTGGTAGTTTACCGGCCTCCTGCTGGAGCTTATCTGGAGTTTCTGTCTGAGTTCTCAGATTTCTTATCTAGTTTATTGATCAGTACAGATAAAGTCATCATAGTGGGCGACTTTAACATTCATATGGATGTTGACAACGACAATCTTAAGTTGGCTTTTGATTCTCTTGTAGAATCGATGGGGATTTTACAAAAAGTTAACGAACCAACGCATTGTCTTAATCATACTCTTGATCTGGTCCTCGTCTACGGTGTAGAACTTGATAATCTGTTAGTGTCACATGTTAACTCCCTCCTATCCGACCACTATTTAATAACGTTTGAATTCAACATTGTCAACGTTACGCATAATAGGAGGAATTACTTTAGCAGGTGTCTATCCGATAAAGCTATCACTAAATTTAGGGAGGCTGTTGCTCTTCATCTTCTTACAGAGGAACATAGTGAAGCAGTTGAGGGCTGTGACCTCGGTTCTACCTCTGCAGACGTTGATTTCCTTGTTGGTAGCACTGCAGATGTGTTGCATACAGCTTTAGATGTAGTTGCTCCTTTGAGAAAGAGGTTCTCTAACCGTAGGAGCTTAACTCCCTGGTTTAACTCACATATTCGTATGTTAAAACAGAAAGTGCGTAAAATGGAAAGAAAGTGGTACTCTAGTAGGTCTGTAGATATTTATTATGCATGGAAAGATAGTCTAATAGTGTATAAAAAAGCGCTTCGCAAAGCTAGAACAGCCTATTATTCAGTGTTAATAGAGGATAATAAAAATAACCCACGTTTTCTGTTCAGCACTGTAGCCAGGCTGACAAAGAGCCACAACTCTGTTGAGCCGTGCATCCCTGCAGCTCTCAGTAGTGAAGACTTTATGAGCTTCTTTAGCAATAAAATTGTCAGAATTAGAGAGGAAATCGGCCAGGCCCTCCCGGCAGTGGCTGTGGGAATTTCTTCAACCTCGGCGACTCCCTTATGCTCCGACCTGACTCTAGACTGTTTTGTTCCTGTTGACCTCTCTGAGCTGACCTCAGTCGTCAATGGATCTAAATCATCCACGTGTCTGTTAGACCCAATCCCTACTCGACTACTCAAAAATGTTTTCTCTCTGATTGGACCGACAATACTGAAACAGATCAACTTGTCTCTAGTCTTAGGATATGTACCACAGGCTTTTAAAGTCGCAGTAATCAAACCATTACTTAAAAAACCCTCTCTTGACCCAGACATTTTAGCTAACTATAGACCAATTTCCAACCTTCCATTTATCTCTAAAATTCTGGAAAGGGTAGTTGCAAGCCAGCTGTGTGAGCATTTGTATAGAAATGATCTATTTGAAATTTTTCAGTCAGGGTTCAGAATGCATCATAGCACAGAAACAGCACTGGTTCGAGTCTCGAATGACCTTCTTATAGCCTCAGATAATGGGTTAGTGTCCGTACTGGTTCTGCTGGACCTCAGCGCTGCTTTTGATACTATAGATCACAGCATTTTACTGCAGAGGCTAGAGTATGTTGTTGGGATTAAAGGGACAGCTCTAGATTGGTTTAAATCATATCTGTCTGATAGATTACAGTTTGTTCATGTTCATGAGGTTTCTTCCGTACAGACGAGGGTCTGCTATGGTGTCCCGCAGGGTTCAGTGCTAGGGCCAATCCTGTTCAGTTTATACATGCAGCCCTTGGGAAGTATTATCCGGAACCACGGCATTAATTTTCATTGTTATGCTGATGATACGCAGCTGTATCTGTCTATGAAGCCAGATGAAACAGAACCATTAGACAAACTTCAGATGTGTCTTAAGGACATCAAGGACTGGATGTCCAGAAATTTTTTGCTACTAAATTCTGATAAAACAGAAGTTGTTGTTTGTGGTCCCAAACAGCTTAGGAAGGGATTAGATGGTGTTGCGATGGCCTCCAGTAAAACTGTGCGAAACCTTGGCGTTATATTCGATCAGGATTTGTCATTTAAACAGCATATTAATCAGGTTTGTAAAACTGCGTTTTTCCACCTCCGTAATATCGCAAAGATCAGGAGCATCCTCTCGCATAGTGATGCCGAAAAACTAATTCATGCGTTCGTATCTTCTAGACTAGATTACTGTAACGTGTTGTTGGCTGGATGTCCAAGTAATTCTCTTAACAGCCTCCAGCTGATCCAAAATGCAGCAGCGCGAGTGCTGACAGGAATCAACAAGAGAGACCACGTCTCTCCAGTTTTAGCTTCCCTCCATTGGCTCCCTGTAAAATTTAGAATCCAATTCAAAATTTTATTACTGGCATATAAAGTCCAAAATGGCCTAGCGCCGCGATATTTGCAAGACCTTATAGAACCGTACGTTCCTAATAGAGCTCTCCGTTCTCAGGGTGCAGGTTTACTCGTAGTTCCTAGAGTATCGAAATGTAGATTTGGAGGACGGGCTTTCTGTTATCAGGCACCATCACTCTGGAACCAACTTCCAGTTTGGGTTAAGGAGGCTGATACCACCTCCACCTTTAAAACTAAACTTAAAACATTTCTGTTTAATAAAGCATATAGTTAGTGTACATTTAGTACCTTAATGTGTCAGGCCCAGTAGTCAAAGCTGCAGCTGCAGGACCAGATTAGAGCAGCTCATTTTAAACAGCTTCGGTGTAGATATGCTGTTATAGGCCTATGCTGCAGGGGGGCACCAACATGATCCACTGAGTGGTGCCTTTCACCTTCTCTGTTTCTCTTTGCCTTCTCTGTCTCTTCTTCACCTCAACCCTCATTTATTAACAATATCCCATAAACTTAATTGTGGTCCATTGTTCTGGTAGTTTTTTGTGCTTGTCTGGCCCTTCTTTTCCTCTTCTTTGCATGTCCTGCGGACCAGAGCCTCAGGAGCTGCTTGCTGACCTGCAGTTCCACCTCTGACCATCCCAGTGTCTGCCTTCACCTGTCTGTGTGGATGTCTTTTGGATGCTTGCTGACATCCCGACCTGCAGTCCTCATCCCCTTGTATCACCGTCTATCCATATATCACCCATATTCACAGAAGTCTAATTGGACTACCAAGGACAGTTACTAATGTATCCTATCTTGTACCTTTGACGGTGTCTCTATGTCTCTATTCTTTCTTATTTCTTGCTCTACCTACCCGGCTGGCCTTCGGCAGGAGGGTCCCCCCTCATGAGCCAGGTCCTGCTCAAGGTTTCTTCCCTCTTAAAGGGGAGTTTTTCCTTGCCACTGTTTGGCTTAAGGTTTTTCTTCCACTAGGGGAGTTTTTACCTGCCGCTGTTTATGTAATAATTGCTCGGGGGTCATGTTCTGGGTCTCTGGAAAGCGCCTAGAGACAACTTGTGTTGTAATAGACGCTATATAAATAAAATTGAATTGAATTGAATTGAAATATCCAACAGACATCCACACAGACAGGTGGAGGCAGACACTGGGATGGTCAGAGGTGGAACTGCAGGTCATTAAGCAGCTCCTGAGGTTCTGGTCCGCAGGACATGTAGGAAGAGAAAAAGAAGGGCCAGACCAGCACAACAAACTACAAGAACAATGGAGCACAATTAAGTTTATGGGATATTGTTAATAAATGAGGGTTGAGGTGAAGCAGAGACAGAGAAGGTGAAGAGAAACAGAGAAGGTTAAAGGCACCACTCAGTGGATCATGTTGGTGCCCCCCTGCAGCATAGGCCTATAGCAGCATATCTACACTGAAGCTGTTTAAAATGAGCTGCTCTAATCTGGTCCTGCAGCTGCAGCTTTGACTACTGGTCCTGACAGATTAAGGTACTAAATGTACACTAACTATATGCTTTATTAAACAGAAATGTTTTAAGTTTAGTTTTAAAGGTGGAGGTGGTGTCAGCCTCCTTCACCCAAACTGGAAGTTGGTTCCAGAGTGATGGTTCCTGATAACAGAAGACCCGTCCTCCAAATCTACATTTCGATACTCTAGGAACTACGAGTAAACCTGCACCCTGAGAACGGAGAGCTTTATTAGGAACGTACGGTACTATCAGGTCTTGCAAATATCGCGGCGCTAGGCCATTTTGGACTTTATATGCAAGTAATAAAATGTTGAATTGGATTCTAAGTTTTCCAGGGAGCCAATGGAGGGAAGCTAAAACTGGAGAGACGTGGTCTCTCTTGTTGGTTCCTGTCAGCACTCGCGCAGCTGCATTTTGGATCAGCTGGAGGATGTTCAGAGAATTACTTGGACATCCAGCCAACAACACGTTACAGTAATCTAGTCTAGAAGATACGAACGCATGAATTAGTTTTTCGGCATCACTCTGCGAGAGGATGCTCCTGATCTTTGGGATATTACGGAGGTGGAAAAATGCAGTTTTACAAACCTGATTAATATGCTGTTTAAATGACAAATCCTGATCGAATATAACGCCAAGGTTTCGCACAGTTTTACTGGAGGCCATCGCAACACCATCTAATCCCTTCCTGGTGTTTGGGACCACAAACAACAACTTCTGTTTTATCAGAATTTAATAGCAAAAAATTTCTGGACATCCAGTCCTTGATGTCCTTAAGACACATCTGAAGTTTGTCTAATGGTTCTGTTTCATCTGGCTTTATAGACAGATACAGCTGCGTATCATCAGCATAACAATGAAAATTAATGTCGTGGTTCCGGATAATACTTCCCAAGGGCTGCATGTATAAACTGAACAAGATTGGCCCTAGAACTGAACCCTGTGGGACACCATAGCAGACCCTCGTCTGTACGGAAGAAACCTCATGAACATGAACAAACTGTAATCTATCAGACAGATATGATTTAAACCAACCTAGAGCTGTCCCTTTAATCCCAACAACATACTCTAGTCTCTGCTGTAAAATGCTGTGATCTATAGTATCAAAAGCAGCGCTGAGGTCCAGCAGAACCAGTATGGACACTAACCCATTATCTGAGGTCCAGCAGAACCAGTATGGACACTAATCCATTATCTGAGGTCCAGCAGAACCAGTATGGACACTAACCCATTATCTGAGGTCCAGCAGAACCAGTATGGACACTAACCCATTATCTGAGGTCCAGCAGAACCAGTATGGACACTAATCCATTATCTGAGGTCCAGCAGAACCAGTATGGACACTAACCCATTATCTGAGGTCCAGCAGAACCAGTATAGACACTAATCCATTATCTGAGGTCCAGCAGAACCAGTATGGACACTAATCCATTATCTGAGGCCATAAGAAGGTAATTTGAGACTGGAACCAGTGCTGTTTCTGGTCTATGATGCATCTGAACTCTGACTGAAGAACTTCAAATAGATCATTTCTATACAAACGGTCACACAGCTGCTGCAACGACCTTTTCCAGAATTTTAGAGATAAATGGAAGGTTGGAAATCGGTCTATAATTAGATAAAATGTCTGGGTCAAGAGAGGGTTTTTTAAGTAATGGTTTGATTACTGCGACTTTAAAAGCCTGTGGCACATATCCCAAGACCAGGGACAAGTTGATCTGTTCCAGTATTGTCGCACCAATAAGAGAGAAAACATTTTTAAGTAGTCAAGTTGGGATGACTTAGATCCATTGACGACTGAGTTCAGCTCAGAGAGGTCAACAGGAACAAAACAGTCTAGAGTCAGGTCAGAGCATAAGGGAGTCGCCGAGGTTGAAGAAATGCCCACAGCCACTGCCGGGTGGGCCTGGCCGATTTCCTCTCTAATTCTGACAATTTTATTGCTAAAAAAGCTCATAAAGTCTTCACTACTGAGAGCTGCAGGGATGCACGGCTCAACAGAGTTGTGGCTCTTTGTCAGCCTGGCTACAGTGCTGAACAGAAAACGTGGGTTATTTTTATTATCCTCTATTAACACTGAATAATAGGCTGTTCTAGCTTTGCGAAGCACTTTTTATATACTATTAGACTATCTTTCCATGCATAATAAATATCTACAGACCTACTAGAGTACCACTTTCTTTCCATTTTTTTTTTTTCAGAGTCAAGTTTATTGTCAATTCTACCACATGTGAGACACATACAGAGAATCGAAATTACGTTACTCTCAAACCCTCGGTGCTACACAATAAATAAATTTTAAACACAAAGTGCAAGTTAAAAGGAGACAAGAAACAAGTTGTGACATGACAACAACAGTTTTTCGGTTTGATTAAAGTGACATGGTGCAAAGCAAGCGGTCCAGTTCTGCCAAAAGTGCCTGGTGCAGATACTGTGATCAGAGTGAGTGAGGGGGGGGCAAGGCGGGAAACGGTGGAAGAGCAGGGAGAGTGTTAAGTGTCCTGACAGCCTGGTGGATGAAGCTGTCCTTCAGTCGGCTGGTTCTGGCCCGGAGGGTCCGCAGCCTCCTCCCTGAAGGCAGCAGACTGAAGAGGCTGTGTGACGGGTGGGTGGAGTCTCTCACAATGCTGAGGGCTTTGCGAGTCAGACGGCTGCTGTAAATGTCCTGGAGTGAGGGGAGAGAGACACCAACGATCTTCTCAGCTGCTCTCACGACGCGTTGGAGAGACTTGCGGCAGGTTGCGGTGCAGGATCCGTACCACACGGTGATGTAGCTGGTCAGGATGCTCTCGATGGTGCCTCTGTAGAAGGTTACCTGATGGGGGCGGGGCTCTGGCTCTGCGCAGTTTGCGGAGGAAGTAGAGACGCTGCTGTGCCTTCTTGGCGAGTGATGCGGTGTTAACAGTCCAGGAGAGGTCCTCTGAGATGTGGACACCCCGGAACTTGGTGCTGCTCACCCTCTCCACAGCAGCACCGTTGATGGTCAGAGGAGCATGCTGGGTGTGTTGTCTCCTGAAGTCGGCAACAATCTCCTTGGTCTTCTCCACGTTCAGGGAGATTGTTGTCGCTGCACCACTCAGCCAGGCGGCTCACTTCGCTCCTGTAGTTTGACTCATCGTTGTTGTTGATGAGACCCACCACAGTCGTGTCGTCCGCAAACTTTACGAAGAGGTTGGAGCTGTGCATCGGTGTGCAGTCCTGGGTCAGCAGGGTGAAGAGGAGGGGGCTCAGCACACATCCCTGGGGGGCCCCTGTGCTCAGTGTGATGGTGCTGGATGTGTTGCTGCCGACCCGTACTGCCTGTGGTCTCCCAGTCAGGAAGTCCAACAGCCAGTTGCACAGCGAGGTGCTGATCCCCAGCTGGTCCAGTTTGTGAATGAGCTGCTGGGGGATGATGGTGTTGAATGCTGAACTGAAGTCGATGAAAAGCATTCTCACATAAGCGTTTCTGGTGTCCATATGTGTGAGGGCTGTGTGGAGGGCAGTGGAGATGGCGTCGTCAGTGGACCGGTTGGAGCGATATGCGAACTGGTAGGAGTCCAGAGAGGGGGGGAGAGCAGCCTTGATGTGATGCATGACTAGCCGTTCAAAGCACTTCATGATGATGGGAGTCAGTGCGACTGGACGGTAGTCGTTGGAGCAGGAGGGAGATGACCGTTTTGGGACAGGACGGATGTTGGTTGCTTTGAAGCACGTGGGAACCACCGCCTGACTCAGTGACATGTTAAAGATGTCTGTGAAGACCTCCGTGAGTTCTCCTGCACAGTCTCTCAGTACACGACCAGGTATGTTGTCAGGACCCGGAGCTTTGCGGGCGTTGATCCTGCTGAGGGATCTCCTCACAGTGTCCGGTGACAGCGTCAGCACCTGGTCGCCGGGAGGGGGTGGTGCTTTCTGTGCGGCGATGGTGTTGTGTGCCTCGAAGCGGGCGAAGAAGGTGTTCAGCTCATTCAGCAGGGATGTGCTGCTCTCACAGGTCTGCGGTGGGGGCTTGTAGTCCGTAATGGTCTGAATCCCTCGCCACAGGCTCCGTGTGTCCCTGCTGTTGCTGAAACGGCGGGCTATCCTCCTGGAGTACCGTCTCTTAGCCTCCCTTATGCCATGGGACAGGTTGGTCGTAGCTGTCTTTAGACCCGCTTTGTCTCCAGCTCTGAAGGCAGCGTTCCGAGCCTTCAGGAGTCTGTGGACTTCCTTTGTCATCCACGGCTTCTGGTTGGCTCTGACTTTGATGGTTCTGGAGTCTGTTACATCATTGATGCACTTGGCGATGTAGGCGGTAACAGACTCTGTGTACTCCTGGAGGTATGTGGTGTTGTTGGTGGTGGCAGCTTCTCTGAACATGCTCCAGTCTGTGGTGTTGAAGCAGTCTCGAAGTGCCTCTGTGGACCCCTCTGGCCACACCCGGACCTGCTTCCAGACTGGTTTGACAACTTTAACCAGTGGCCTGTATGCTGGCAGTAGCATGACAGTGATGTGGTCTGAGGCACCGAGGTGGGGGAGGGGGTGGGCTTTGTAGGCTGTCTTGTTGTTGGTGTAGACTTGGTCCAGAATGTTGTCTCCTCGCGTGGGGAACTTGATGTGGTGGTGAAGATTTGAAAAGATGGTCCTTGGGTCTGCGTGGTTGAAGTCCCCCGCCAGGATGAGGAAGGCCTCAGGGTGGGCTGTCTGCTGCTCGCTGATCCGCTGGTACAGCTCGGTCAGCGCCTCTCTCCTGGTGTTGGTGGAGGGGCTGGGGGGGATGTAAACAGCAGTGAGGAGTATGACCGAGTATTCGCGCGGTAGATAGAAAGGACGACATTTAATAATCATAAACTCCGCCAGGGGTGAGCAGTGTTTGCAGACCACCACAGCATCTCTACACCAAGCATCACGGAGGAAAACACAAAGGCCGCCGCCGCGGCCCTTACCTGCCTCGGTGTGTGCTCGGTCCGCCCGGTAGCAGGTCAGCTGGTCGAGCTGGATGGCGTGGTCCGGTATGCTGTCGTTGAGCCATGTTTCCGTGAACACAAAAACACAGTTCTCTCTCACGGTCCTCTCAGCGGAGCAGAGTAATCGGATGTGGTCCAGTTTGTTGTCCAGCGAACGAACGTTGGCCAACATGATGGAGGGAACCGTCGGTTTGTTCGGGTTCTCCGCCAGTCTCGTCCGGATACCGGCTCGCTTGCCCCTCTTTTGCTTCCTGTAGCGCCGCTTGTGGCGCTTCCATTGCGGCAGAGATTCAGGCGCGGGGGTCAGCGGAAGTGGTGTTTCCCGGAGCAGACCGCGTTCCCGAAGTTGGCCGGCGAGTTCAGAGTTCAGCTCGACAGTGTAGCTGTTTCCAACGTCGAGCAGAAACCCCCGGCTGTACTTTGGTTTGGTATGCATATGACTTGTAAAAACACAACTTTGGTGACAAAAACACGAATGAAAAACACGAAACGTCGCACCGTCGGGAGAGAGAGAAGCCGCAGCGTGAGGCACGCGCAGCCATCCCGGAACCGGAAGTCTTTCCATTTTACGCACTTTCTGTTTTAACATATGAATATGTGAGTTAAACCAGGGAGTTAAGCTCCTACGGTTAGAGAACCTCTTTCTCAAAGGAGCAACTACATCTAAAGCTGTGTGCAACACATCTGCAGTTCTTTTTTTTTAAATTATTTTATTTGTATCAGGGAGTCAAACATTCACACTACAGTTGCATTATTTCCAGGTTATACATAATAATATACAGAGTATGATTGCAGTCAGTAAGCCTGGACATGTTGCTATTATCATCATTTTGTTTTATCCCTCTTCCCCTCTCAGTTTCTTTTGAGAACAAAGAACGCGCACACTCACACACACAAAAAGAAGAAAAAAAAAAAAAAAAAAAAAGGGGGGGAGAATAGAACAGCCGCCAATCTCTCTCATCCTTCCATAAAGTTAAACTCACAATGTATTCTTCTTGTCATCCTTAAGAGAAGTATTTTATAGGGATTAAAGCAGGTCTGGTCTGAGAGGTCCGATATATTTGACCCACTTTGTCCACATTCTGGAACCTTTTTCTGTTTGCATCTTTATTGCAAATGTAAGTCTCTCCATAATATAAATGTCATATATGATTTTGTACCAATCTTCTAGTGTTGGAACATCTGGTTGTAACCACTTTCTTGTCAAGGCCTTCTTTCCTGCCACCAGTAATATTCTCATTAAATATTGGTCTGCTGTAGATTGTTTGTTTTGTATTATGGTTCCAAAATATAAGGCTGAAGCATTTAAAGGGATATTTATTTGAAATATCATTTCTAGGGTTTTATGGATTTCTTTCCAAAAGGGTATTAGTTTGGGACAGTTCCAGAATATATGGTAATGGTTGGCTTCGGACGAGCCACATAACCTCCAGCAGTTTGTGCCAACCCCTTGATGTCTCTTTTGGGCGGGGGTGAGGAAGAATCTGATGATGCTTTTCCAACCGAATTCCCTCCAACTTTGTGAGTATGTAGTTTTCCATTGTGATTTGCAGATATTTTCCCATTCTTCGTCAGAAATTACTAATCTTCCTTCTTTTCCCCATTTGTCTTTGATATATTGTGTGTTTGGATATGGGGATTTCTGTAAGCCCTTGTAGAGTCTGGATGTTACTCCACGTCCACTCCCTGATACGTAGGCTGTTATAAACACCTTCAGTATGTCACTGTCCAATTTTCCTGACCCCTCAGCCAAGATCCCATTCAATCTTCATTCTCAGTTATTTCGGCCGCCAAAATTTTATTTTGTTCCTGTGTGATCTTAGGTAAATCTAGAGATTCGAGAAAACTTTCTATTTCGCTTACGTTATCTAGTTTTGGCTGTGCGTACAAATTCTTGTAGTATTCCTCAAAATTGCGTTGGATATCATCTGGTTTATATTGTATTTCCTCTGTTCGGGGGCATCTTATTTTAGTGATGGTATTATCTTTTTGCTGTTTTCTCAATTTGTATGCTAATAGTTTCATTGCTTTACCTCCTGCTTCGTAATATCCCTGTTTCAGAAATATCAATTTCTTTTTAACTTCCTCTGAGTATATCTCATCTATCTCATTTTGCAGTTTTTTAATCGCCATTCCATCTTTGGGTTCCATTCCATTTTTATGTTGTTTTTGTAAGTCTTTGAGTTGACAGTTTAATTGGTTAAGTCTCTCTTGTTTGCGCTTCTTTAGTAATGAGGAATACGAGATTACCTTTCCTCTCAGTACTGCTTTGTATGCATCCCATACCATAGGTGGGGGAACTTCCCCATTATCATTATCTTTAAAATATATTTCTATTTCTTTACCTAAATCTTCTTTCATTTGGGTGTTGTTTAGTACGTTTAAGTTCAAATTCCACATTGTTGATTTTGGCTCGTCATTGATATTAATTAGCATTTTTACTGGTGCATGGTCAGATATATCTATTGTTCCTATGTCACATGACTGGATTCGGTACCGATCTTTTTTAAACATAAAGAAATAGTCTATTCTAGAGTAGGTAGATTGTGGTGCTGAGTAGTACGTGTAATCTCAATTATTTGGGTTCAGTTCCCTCCAAACATCAGCTATATCCATTTCTTCAATAACTGAATTGATTTTGTTAACTAAGGGTTTTTTATAGCATACACTTGAACCAGATGAGTCCATCTTTGTCAATCTTATATTCATATCACCTCCGCTTATAAGTATTCCATGGGATTCTGTAGACATGGTATGAAATACTTTTTTATAAAATTTCCAGTCACTTCCTGGAGGGGCATATATACTGAATAATGTTACCAGGAACCCGTCAATTCTTCCAACGACCATCACATATCGACCCTCCTTGTCTTTGGTTTCTGAAATATGTTCATATTGAATCTGGTTTGATATTAGAATAGCTGATCCTCTTCTATGTCCTGACTTATAGGATGCATAGAAAATGTGTTTAAAACCCCCTCTTCTCAGTTTTACATGTTCAGTTTCTGTCAAATGGGTTTCCTGTAGGAATACCACTTGTGCTCGTTCCCTTTTTAACTTAGAAAATATCTTACTTCTCTTAATAGGATTCAGTATACCATTTACGTTATAAGACATTATTCTTATGTTATTATCCGCCATTACTTTTGTGATGTTTCGTCTGGATTGTTGTGGATGAGATTGGTATGACAGCTTCAAGGGTGCTCTGAACTGCAGCGAACAAATGAAAAAAAGAACTATGTAAAGTCATTTCTTTGAAGTACCACCATTGGTCCTCAGAACTTCCAAGGGTGGGGTTCCGCGGGGAACCCTGTTGATGTTGGAGTGCAGCCATCACGAGAGATAACCTCTCTTTTAGGAGAGGGCCCTCAGACAAAGGTATTTGTCTTTGATGGTGTATAGTCAGCTTAAAGTCAACCCCCCCAACGTAATTATTACTATTATTGCGGCCTTTGGTAACAATGAAAATAGTCAATTATAGAAACTACGTACTTTTAAACTTAGTAAAATAAAGCCCTGAATAAACAAAACCATGTATTTACTTATCTTGGTCAAATGTAACATGTGTGTCCCCATCTGGGCTGATGTGGTCACTGTTTTTAATCTTTATTCTTGTCTTTCTGTGGTGGTCCCCATCTAAACTTCTGAAGCCTGTCCTTGTAGGATGGCCCTCCTTGTCGGCGACTCTGTCCCCGTCCTCCGCTGACCGTCCAGGACAGCCTCCTGATCTGCTCCATCAGCGTCTCTGCTGGTTTCAGCACGGTCACCTGCATCCCTTTCTCCGCCATGTCGCTTCTTCAGCAGAATTGTATACGCGCGTCCCATCCGGGTAGAAGACTCGAAGTTTCGCAGGGAAGGGAGTCTGAAATCAGATCCCATTTTCTTTCAAAACCTTCTTTGCTTCAGCATATTCTCTCCTTTTGCCAAGCACGCTTGGTGCATAATCATTATCAAAATTTACTTGCGCGTTCTTCCAGACGAATCCTTTCTTCTGCCATGCTGATCGTAGAATCTCCTCTTTTATTCTGTAACTTTGAAAAGCTACAACGATGGATCGTGGCGGCGCCCCTTCTCGCGGCACCGGACCCAGAGCTCGGTGCGCTCGTTCGATCTGAAGATTTTGGTCTTCTGCTAGCGGGAGATTATTTTTGAGCAGCTCTTCCACAAAGTGTATCACTGATGGATAGTCGTTTTCAGAGCCCTCTGCTATGGAGTAGATCCTGATGTTATTCCGTCTGGCCCTTCCTTCCTGGTCGGACTGTTGAGCCTCCAGTTGAGACTAAAGTCTCACCAGCCCCCCCATCATTTCTTCCATTGACTGCATCCGCTCCTCAACACTCAAAATCCGTTCTTCCGCCTCGTCAAGTCTCATCTTTGCCTTGCTGATCTCATCCTTAATTTCTCTCAGTTGTTCCTTGTTGTCTTGGCGAAAGCTTTTTATTTCTGTCAGTATTGTATTTAAGCTGACTTCTTCCTCTGCCTCATCGTCGTTAGCATTAGCCGGTGGGTCGCTGCTAGCATTAGCTCGTGAACACTCAGGGTTGTTGCTGTTGTGAGAGTCGGTAGTTTGCGTGGTTTTCTTAGGTTTAAGTTTAGCCTGCCTGTCTCGTGTCCACATCTTGCCCTTTTCCATCATTTAAAGTCAATTTGGGTTGTGTTTGTCGAGTTTAGAAGGCAATTTAATCTACGATGTCAGGAGAGAAAAATCCTCAAGCTGCCATCTTCGCGGCTGCGCACTGGAAGCCCACATCTGCAGTGCTACCGACAAGGAAATCAACGTCTGCAGAGGTAGAACCGAGGTCACAGCCCTCAACTGCTTCACTATGTTCCACTGTAAGAAGATGAAGAGCAATGGCCTCCCTAAATTTAGTAATAGCTTTATCGGATAGACACCTGCTAAAGTAATTCCTCCTATTATGCGCAACGTTGACAATGTTGAATTCAAATGTTATTAAATAGTGGTCGGATAGGAGGGAGTTTACATGCAACACTAACAGATTATCAGGTTCTACACCGTAGACGAGGACCAGTTCAAGAGTATGATTAAGACAATGCGTTGGTTCGTGAACTTTTTGTAAAATCCCCATCGATTCTAGAAGAGAATCAAAAACCAACTTAAGACTATTGTTGTCAACATCTATATGAATGTTAAAGTCGCCCACTATGATGACTTTATCTATACTGATCAATAAACTAGATAAGAAATCTGAGAACTCAGACAGAAACTCCAGATAAGCTCCAGCAGGAGGCCGGTAAACTACCACTAACAAAACTGGCTTCTCTGATTTCCAGCTCGGCAGTTTTACACTAAGCGTGAGGCTTTCAAACGTATTATAATCGCATTTAGGTTTGGATTTTATTGTAAGACTGGAGTCGTAGATCGCCGCTACTCCTCCACCTCCACCTGTGATTCGAGGAATATGATAATTAAAGTAACCGGACGGCGTCGATTCATTTAAACTAACTAACTCGTCCTCTTGGAGCCACGTTTCTGTTAAGCAGAAAATGTGACTCCGGGTCTCAGTAACTAGATCGTTTACTAACAGAGACTTGGAGCTTAAAGATCGTATATTTAGTAATCCGCATCTAATTGTTTGGTCCTTAGTGCGCACTAAATGCATATTTGTTTTTATTTTTACGAGGTTATTTTGGTTAACGCCTCTATTACGTCGCGCTTGGTGAACATTTGGAGGACGGGGAATTGATACTAAATCTCTCTGTGGTCGTTCTGATGTAGATTTACTGGCCTGTTGAGAAAGGAACTTCTTATTGTCCTGTAGCATAACCCACCTTCATCCAAACTTCTGATGGCCTCACAGCTGCATCAAGATTAGACATGGTTGTGGTCTGCTCAGTGATTTAAGGTGTTCAGGTTCGGCAGTTGCAACATCAAATCATCACCCCACCACCATCGCGCTCGACACTGGTGGAGATGTTTCAGTTTCTGAGGTTTGGTTTTCCAAACATTGCACTAGGCTTTAAGGCCACATAACTTCACTTTGGGCTTTTCGGTCTCAGGATATCGTTGCAGAAGTCTCGCGGCTTCTTCAGATGCAGTTTGGAAACTTCAGTTGTGCTTCCATGATGGTTTTAGAGAGAGGAGGTTCTCTCCTGGCAACCCTTCCTGGTTCGCTTGTACCTGTGGGCCCTGACATGTCACTTTTGTGCTCTTTTTGCATTTCTCCGAGCACTGCAGTCTCGATTCGTGGTAAACCTGCTGGGTCTTTCACTCAGGAGAGGACCGACAAGCATCATAAATGGTTTTCACTCGTGAATAACCCATCCCGCTGAAAAACTCTGACATCCCAGTCTTTTTTAAATGGTTATAGAAGCTCCTCTTTGGAAGAGGCATACAGATATTTGACGTAAATGAAGGTAATATCAGCTGCAGAGGAAGAATGACGCTACAAACTCTTATAAGGCACAGATGAAACAGGCTCTAACAGAAAGACAAAGAGATGACATTAAATATCACAATTTGTGGTTTATTTCCAAGAAGTTTAATGTACACTGTGATATGAATTCATAGAAAAAGCTATTTATTCATGTACAAATTACAAATTCATAAGCTGGTTTCTTCACTCTTTAGTTTTAATGTACACAAGGTTGTTCTCTCCCATCGCTGTCCCATAGCAGCTTTGCAACCTGGCAAGACTTTGCAGTGAAACGCAGACAAGAGAAGTAGGAAATCATCTGAGTCCTTCGAGACAAAGAGGAAGGAAACAGCAGGAAACACGGCAGGCTTGTACGAAACTTGAACTTGGCTTTGTCTTACGTTCCAGTCAACAGGTAGCTGATTGCGTCTGACCGCTGTTACGAAACCACGACAAAAGCTTCTTCCTAAAACTTGACATTTGCGACTTCCTGCAGCTCAGCGAGACGTACGCACGACGCGACCTGGTGACTTGGTGGTGCAGCTTTTCTCTGTGGCACCCAGAAGGATGGAGGATGCGGGAAAACAGACCGCTGGCTTCTTCACAGAATTAAATATCCAAAAACAGTCCGACCGGGTACAAAACACAAGCGGATCCCCCAGCACGAGTCCGTACGGCGGGTTTGTCAATACGCTAAATGAGCAAAACGGCCTCCGCTGGCACGCAGAAAGCTTCACGTGGAAACAGAATGATGGAGTAAATTAGAAAAGAAATAGACAAAACATACATTTTATACAAGTGTGTCATTTCCCCAAGTAGTATATGTGACAGAATCTCCACCTCCAGTAATTTACTCTTTATTTCATCTCGTGTTGTGATGCAGTGCAGAATATGCGGTTTTGTGTCTGTTCTGTACGTCTGTACGTACATGTGTTTGCTCAGGAAAAAGACTTTGGAGGTGTTTTTGCAGACAAACTGGTTGATGTGCACGTCTTGCAGGTTTTCAATGCGCTTCAACTCTGTGTTTATTCTCCACTTAACCCCTCCCTAACCAGGCCAAACGTTGATATTCCTTCATTACCAATATAAATTGAGCGTATCTCAGCAACCAAGGGGTGTATTGGAATAAATCAGGCATCGAAGGACAAGTAAAACACGTAAGATTACAGACAAAGTGTAAGATTAAGACCTGAGTGAATGCTGATGGTGCACGGCAGCAGATCTCTCGTTCAACTCATGTAATGAAAACCTAAACACACTAAAAATCCCACTAAAACCTCTCCCCATGTACTGAATCAAGATGGATTTTCCTGTTGCCCAACAGAGACTTTTAGGGGACGAATGTTTCAATGGACTCTCCAAGTTGACCACTTTGGCACATTTTTACATACCGGTGCAGTTGAAGTTTTCCAGGTCCAGAACTAACATACTACTATATCTCAACCCAGAATTTGGGATGTTGCTGCTTGTATGTGTGTCATTAAATGTATTAAGTCCTTTTGAACAGATCGTTTTTGGGTTTCTTTGCATCAGCTTGTGTGTTTAGTATGAACGCAACATGCAATGACCCGTCTGTGAAACATTCACAGCCTAAAGAAGTGATGGAGTCTATCAGCAACACGTCCATCAGGCCGGGAATGATTGGGGTTTCTCCCAGAGTCGGTGTGGTTCTCTACAGGAATATGCGTAATCACGGTCAAACATCAAAGGTAAGCCCAAATTCTGAGTTGGGATGAAGAAAGTGAAGCGTTTTTTCTGCTCTTCTTGCAGCGAGCTCAGTGACTTTATGTTGCAGTCTTTGGAGTCTAATCTTCCACATGATAACTATGTTTGTGTGAATGCTGCAGTTCCGGGTTCTCATCTTTTTACGAAGCTTCAGTTAGTCGCTTGGGGACGAATACTGTTTTGTTTGGGTGGAAAGCGTCTTCATAGTGTCAGAGATGGATGTGCTGCATGTGTATGCGTGCATCTTTAGTCAAGCAACAACTGTTATTTTACTCTGTATTAATTGGACTAATTTGGAATGAGTTGACCTGTCTTGTTGTTGTGCCTTGAGATGACATTTGTCGTGATTTGGGGCTATATAAATAAAGCTTTGTTGAAATGAATGTGTACATTATATCATGTTTTGTGTGATTAGAATTGGTTTGAATGATCTCCGTCCTCTTTCTCCAGTATCAGAGCACTTGTTAGGAAGAGGTCAATGGCTTTTTGGTTTTCCAGATTCTATGTGAGTAGTTGCACAAAGCTGTGCGCCCCGTATAAAGTGAGCGCACCCCCGTGGGAGGGCGGAGTGCCTCAGTGCACTCTCTTAAACTGGATACTGATGAGTGAGAAATAGGCTTTTCTGTTGTACTGAGTCTCTGTGATATTTTCACCAAACCATGTCTCAGACATGTCACAAAGGCCTCAGCAAACTGTCAAAAAGAGCGTAAGATGTGGTTAAAAGGTGCTCCTCCAGGTGGTGACTGAGGTCAGCTGAGCTCTGAGGAGTTCCCAGAAGCTTCGGTTGATCGGGTTGATTCGTGAAACGATGACTGCTGTCGGCGGATGTCCTCACTGGTACAGGAAAACGAGCTTGCACATGTGGTTTTGCTTCGCCCCCCTCTCAGATTCCGTCCCTGCTCACTGGGTGGACTGGGTGGATGCTGGACGTGGTTCTGCCTCCACGCAGTAGTTGGGTTTGTTGGAGGCCTTGAAGCCGGGCAGACACTCACACTGATAAGAGCCCACTGTGTTTATGCACTTGGCATTTTTACACAGCGACATCCGGCTGTTCAGTTCTGAACACTCATTCACGTCTGCGGACAGATAAAAGAGGTTTAGATTTCAAAAAAAGTCGGACTGTTGTGCTGTGTTTGGGCGTGGGTGTGGGTGTGGGCGTGGGCGCAGGCGCCGTCTTACCAGTGCAGGCCATGCGCGACAGCTCCAGGGTGTATCCATCAAAGCAGTCGCAGGTGTAGCCCTCCTTCACCCGCACGCACCGACCGTTCTCGCACCCGTTCAGGATCCCACACTCCTCTGCTTGCAAACCCTCAAATGCCTTGTAGGAATCTGCAGCACAAACAAGAGGAAAACCGACGTTGCCAATTACAACAGCTTCTACTGACCACCTGGTTTCAAATTTGATTTATTCTTCCCATAAATGAATTAACCTATGAAACGTCATGGACATTGGTCTTACACATTTTAAACATTAACAGTCTGGTCAGCTCTAAAGCAACCACAGGCAAGGCAAGGCAAGGCAAGGCAAGGCAAGGCAAGGCAAGGCAAGGCAAGGCAAGGCAAGGCAAGGCAAGGCAAGGCAAGGCAAGGCAAGGCAAAGCAAGGCAGCGTTATTTGTATCGCACATTTCAGCAACATGACAATTCAAGGTCTTTACATAATAAACTTATGTTCCAGTGCAGTGGCAGAAAAAAGAAAAGTTAGTTAAAGCTCGAGTAATTTTAGTACTGAGATTAACATTGTTTAAATGTAAATTCAAATGTAAATTCAGATGGTTTAAATAATTCAGTCAAAGGCAGCTGTAAACAAATGCGTTTTAACCTTGATTTAAAGGAACTGAGGGTTCCAACATTCCTGCAGTTTTCTGGAAGTTTGTTCCTGATCTGTGGAGCATAAAAGCTGAATGCTGCTTCTCCATGTTTGGTTCTGGTTCTGGAGACACAGACCAGACCTGAACCAGGAGATCTGAACCAGGAGACCTGAACCAGAGACCTGAGAGGTCTGGATGGTTGATATGGCAACAAGAAGTATTTTGGTCCTGAACCATTCAGTGATTTATAAACTAACGTAAGTATTTGGAAGTCTGTTCTCTGAGGTACAGGGAGCCAGTGTCAGGACCTCAGAACTGGACTGATGTGGTCCACGTTCTTAGTTCTAGGGAGAACTTGGGCAGCAGCGTTCTGGATCAGCTGCAGATGTCTCACCGACTTTTTCGGCAGACCAGGTGTTTTTCTTGCTGCAGAAGCGTTAGGTGTCATTCACAGCTCCGTCAGCCCCGATCAGGGTTTGAGGCCCAGCCATTTAGGGTGAGATCTGGTCTCAAACCTTTCTCTGCTGAAGATGACTTTTCCTTTGGGAAGTCAAGGTCTTGTAGAAGTGGAGCAAACCTGTTTCCCATTGGAATTCCCGTGTTTTCAGCCGGTTTGCTCCGATCATTTGCAGTAGCCGCAGTCCGCTGCTGTTTCCTCCTTGGTGCTGCGGTTGAAGAATCATTTTTTTTCAGTGCTGGCCGAGCAGTTTCACCCAGGTGCTGTGTTCTTCCTGTCAGCCGTCTTCCCAGGTCTGAAGGAAGCGATTTACACTTTGGCTTTGCACGGAGTTCCAGGGAGGACCACAGTCAGGCTGCTCATCGTTGGGGGTCATCAGTAGTCGCTTCATTTCCATATAAAGAATTTACCTCAGCATTCACTTCAAGCCGATGAATTTTCATTTCCATTACTGCTATTTTCTGTACAAGTTTGTCGAACTCATCTGTGGAAAAGGGAGGCATCTTGTGCTGATTCGTTTGTACTCCCAGAAACAAATGCAGCTGCTCCCGAAGTCGTCCGGTCTCTCCGGAGATAACAAACGAAAAAAATAAAAACACTGCTCAAAAGTCCTTGAGTGACATTTTTCTGTTTGGTTGAAAGGTCAGGTCATGTGAGTAAAAGAAGCAAAGCAAGCAGAGAGCAACCAGAGGAATCAGAGTCGCCTTCTATAACCTGAACAACCAACTGGCACTTTTTTACTTTTCTCAACTGGCTCATGACGTTTTGTGAGTTGGAGCGCCCCCAGTGGATGAAATTTCACTTGGGTCACTTGCAGAAGATGTAGTACTGATTCTTAACGCCGAGTTTCATTAACTTTGGCTCATTACATCACAGGATACAGACCTGAGACACACCCACAAGCTTGATTGGCTCGCGACTTTAAAACACAGTCCAGCCACGTTGAGTTACGCCGCCTGTCATGAAGCTATTCTCGGGCTAATTTCTTTTACTTTCAGTTGTTGTTTCTTTGTTTATAAGAAATCTGAGAAAATTTTAACATCAGAATTTGATTTGGGAGCTTAAAAGGAATCAGAGGAAAAATGATTTTGAATCCACCAGGAGAAAAGCAAAATGTGCATTTGTTTGTTTTCTATAATGGTACCAATCCTGCATTTACATGCCAGCGTGGTGTCGGTGTGGACAATTCCTCTGCTACTCCTAATAATAATTTAAATCCATATGGGTTTCCTGCTGGCCATCAGGCCATGTTCAGTGGTTCTCTTAATAATTACTTACATTTCGCCACAAGATGACAGCAAAGAGCTGTTGAAAAAGTCGATGTTTTTCACTTCGAGCTTAACAACAACCAGACAGGCCTCCAACACAACATTAAAACCACTGACAAGAGCACTGGCCATCTCAGATCAACACCCGTCAAAGACTGGGAAATGGCATGAAAACAGTTGGATCAGAACGATTCCACGTCTGCTGGTCTCCTGGGAGAACTAGTGGCAGATCGTGGGTGCAGGAGATCATAAACGATGAGGAATGAAGGAAGAGCCTTGAGTCTGATCCCACGCAGGAGTTATTGTGGCACAAATCAAGGATGCACAGTGGGAGGAGTACTGTGGATGCTTCTGTGTGGTTGTGCCGGGACACGTTCGGGTATTCATCTGCACGATGGTTTGACTTTATTCAGCTGTGTAATGTGCAGAAACTACAAAAACTGTGGAGGAGGGATGGCTGTAATAGAGTTAACAGTTTTAATGGAGCCATCTGAGTGAACAAGTCTGAGAATCAAATCGGAGGAATTGTGATTAACTGCAACCACGGAGGTCCACCCTGAGCAGGAGATGTTACGGGGGCACGAGGGCCATCTACACACACCATACGATGCTGCAAGAACCTATTCAGTGATGCCACCAAGTGACCATTTGTGTACTATACGTCTGTAGTTTTGTTCGTCAATTTGTACAGCCAATAACAGATAATTGTATTCTCAGTGTCTCACATGAATGAATGAATGAATGAAAAAAACAAATGAATGAATGAATGAATGAATGAATGAATGAATGTGGAGGAATTCTGGTCAGGAATTTCCGTCAGGTTGAGGTCTGAACTTTGACCACAACCTAAAGCATCATCCCGTGCTTGACAGGGTGCATGAAATATTTGTTTTGTCCACTCGTGTCGCTGATGCTTTTCACTAGTGAATAACAATGACTATGGAAAATTACTCCAAATAGTAAAAATAACCCTTCCCAGATTGATAAACAGCAACAACTGGTTCTCTGAGACCATTGTTGGTGTCTTTCCTCTTTGCCATTGTGTTAACGCCCATGAGATCAGACCGGCAAACTACCTAACCGTCTGTTTTAATAAATGTGCTCATACCTGCAATGATAAATGAATCAAGTGCTGTGATGGGCAGCACCAGGCTGCTGCTGTATTTACACTCATAATTCCTGTGGAGTTGAGATCAAACGTGTCACACCGCTTCTCTATTTTATCTTTGTTTTTATTCAGTAAACAATGACAGTTCACTTTGAGCTAATAAAGCCTTTAACGTCACAATGACATCAAGGAACGTGACAGGGGAGAAGATGGAAACATGAACCCCTGTAGTTGGTGGTCGGCTACATGAGGTGTCAGAATCAAAGGAGGAACTTAGAAAACGTCATCACATATCAGCCTGTTACCAAAAACACGGGCGATCGTGTTTAAATGTTATATGATGGACGTTTCTGCACTTCATTTCTGACAGAATTTTCTTTTTTTTTCTTCTTTTTCTGCTTCCCAGTCATTAAACCCGTTTAGTAACGCTTAGAAGATTAATGCAATCAAGTTTCTTGTTGCAGGAGGCTGAACCTTCTTTTACTTCTGCTGATGTAAAGACACAGGACAAAGAAATACCCACCTTGTTCATTCTCATAGAGGGGCAGGATGTGCTGCTGCTCAGGTGAGGGTGAATAGTCCAGGCTCACTTCAAACTCATGAACCGGACCGGCCACCAGGGCGTCGTGGCCGTACGGCCGCCGCCCCCCGCCCAACGGAAGATTGCACATGGACGCAAAGACCTCTGAGTTTGTGAAATAGATGAGGAGGGAGAAAGATGGAAAAAAAATCAATCTCTGAATAAAAAATACCTGCAAAAGTCCTGTCATGTTTAAGAACTGGGGTACTGCCTGAAACATGAGACTGGAAACAAACGACATTTCAAAGTACAGAAAAGAATTTTACAACTGTGGTTCAGGGTGAACTTCCAAAGACATTAGCAGTAATTAAAAGTCTTGTCACCATGTAGAGCAGCTGCTTCGTCATTTAATCTGAATAAATAAACGCAGAGCAGCACGTTCACAAGGATGAGAGATGCTCTCTATTTTGATTTTAAAGACATTTGAGCTCAGATCACATGGGGGTTACACGATGATGATCTGGGATTATTCAACTGACATATGAAATCACATCTGTGATTCAGGGTTCTCCTACTGTTACATCAGAGATCACTTGTGTTTCTGTTCTTCAGCCCTCAGTCAGAGAAAGCTGGGGCGATGTGGTCACATTTCTGTTGGCTTTTGTTCCTTTGACCGTATGAACCCAAGATATTTCACCTTTTTTCTGATCAAGTTCACTTCATTTGTTAATAAACATCCATTTCTGTATTTTAGTCCTGCAAGAGATTCCAAAAAAAGTCTGTGAGGAGCAACCTAGCTGCAGAAAGGAGGTGAAAGAAACGAGGATGGCGTTGTCTTCCTCTGATTCCTCTGACACATCGGAGTGAGTCTGAGTGTGCTTGTTTGTCTGTGTGTGACCCGGAATAGACTGGTGACCCGTTCAGGTTGTATTGCTGCCTTTTGCCCAAAGAGGGCTGGGATAGGCTCCAGCAGATCCCTGCAACCCTGAACAGGAATGAGTGGACGTGGAGACGGATGGATGAATGGGTGCCATGTGCTCTGGACCGAAGACCAAAGGGGTCATCTGATGGCCACAGCAAAGACGTCGTTGCTCGACAAGTCTGGATGCTCCCGTTGTCTTTGGTCTGCAGCACATGGCTCCCATTATCTCCAAGAAACATCTGGAGTAACTGGTCTGACGACAAGACACGTTTCTACTGTATGATGGTTCAATGTAGCTCTGTAATGCAGAAGTTGTGAAGCTCATCTGTCCTTACTTGCTTCTCAGTCGCAGTCTCTCATCACCTGCTTGAAATAACATCACTATTTTAGGCTCTAAACTGCCCTTATTCCAGCTTTTAATTGGACCTGGTTGCAGACCTGCGCTGTGAGGAGACGTGGGAATCCCTGTTGTACCAGAGCGTTTTTCTCATCTGTACTTTTTGGCTCCTGTTTTCAGTTCAACATGTCACTTGGAAACAAAGTGATTCATTAGAAGTTTTAAAGTTTAATTAGTTTAAGCGGCAGAGCATCGTTTGTGTGTGTTGACCTGTGTCTCTGGGAGGACACAGCGCACACGCCATCCCCCAGGCCTCTCCGTGCAGGCAGCAGCACTCCGTGTACGTGGTCTTCCTGTTGGGCCCCAGCGGCCGTGTGCACGTCAGGCTGTCTGTCACTGTCTGCCAGCAGATACCCTGATAATCCGTCTGCTCCGGCTCGTACTGACCTGCAAACACACACACACGCCGTTATCGTCTAGAGCATCACGTCACTTCCATCCACTTCATGTCATAAAGTGAAACAACACGCACAACTAACACCAACATTTTATATCACTTTTTATCTGTAGAATATTCACACCAAGGTAAACTGGAAAGGACTAAAAGCCAGGGTCAAATAAAAGTCTGATGAGAGCACTTTTCAGGTGAGGCGAGTCCTCCGTCTCTCCAGCCACCTCCGCCAGCTCTTCCAGGGGGTTACTAAGTTGTTGCTGCCCAGGGCATTGACCCAGTTGGATACGTCTAAAACCCCTCCCCATGAAGACATAGAGGAGACATCCTCAGCTGACTACTCTGTGTGGAGGAGCAGCGGGTCTTCTCCAAGCCCCTACTGGATGGCTGAAGTTCTCACCCTCCTTGAGGAAAGTCCAGCCACCAAGAGGAGGAACCTTATTTCAGCCATGTGTGTTTGCAGACTTGTTCTTTTGGCTGCAACCCAGAGGTCGGTACCACGGGTGAAGGTCGGTACCAAGCCTTGAATTTCTGCTGCTTGTTAACAACCCTTTAAACAAGATCATGACTTCTGCACATGCACTTCTACTTTTCAAAAGTATTTCTAGTGCCCTGTAAAGCTTGAGCCAGTTACACAACATTTAGCACAGGACAGGACAAGTTTAACCTTCACAAAACGGAGTTTTTAAAAAAAGGTTCCTAAATGTGGAAAATAAATGACAGGAAAACTGTTTGACAAAACTAAACTGAAAAGAATATGGAGAACGGAAAGAAATGAGTAGCCTTTGGAAAATAAAGCTGACCAGCCAACTCGGGAGCAAAGACACAGCGGTTACTGCTCGGGTCCATCACCAGGGGGTGGGGGCAGAAACACAGGTACGAGCCATCGGTGTTCAGGCACTGGCCCCCGCCACAAAGCAGCTCGTCCACGCACTCGTTGATGTCTGCAGGGGAGAAGGGCAAACCGGTCAAGGATGACCTGGGACCAATTCAGCCACACACTCATGGAAAAACAGCATCGAGCCAGTCGAGGGACATGGAGGAACCCTACTCCCGCTCACTCCTGGGCACTAGACTGCAGTCAAAAGTCTTTTTAAATTCTCTTGATGATCACGAAGTACTGAACAAGTACAATTGCAATATTTTGATTAATTTTCTTATGAAATTTAAACAAACCAGTCTAACTGTAAAATAACATCACACACACACATCCTTTGTTTCATCCGTGCACGGACCTATACACTCCAGCTTGACAGGGTCGTAGTAGTGTCCGGCCTTGCAGTAGCACTCGTAGCTGCTGTTGGCGTTCAGGCAGAAGCCTCCTTTACACACCTCCTGACCAAACAGCGTACATTCGTCTGCATCTGCAAACAGTCAGAAGTGAATCCGTTTTCATATTTAATCAAAGTCGCTGGGCGTGGTGCAGAGCTTCACACTTGGTCTGCTCATCTAGACTATGAAGTTTATAAAAAAATACAACCACAAATCAGAAAGGATGGGCCCGTAACACCAGCCGGCAGTTGTAATGACCCATGAAAGAGTCTTTGAGGAGCAAACATGACAGAAGATCTTCACTTTATCAACGAATGTGTGAGAAAAAGTCCAGAGGTGGTATCAACATCTCCAGGCTCTGAGGCATCTGGGATGGACCATGTGGAAATGTGTATTGTAGTCGAACAAATCAGTATTACAAATGTTATTATTATTATTGGAAGAAGAAGTGGGCTCTTTGTGTTCTAGACCAGATGAGAAGGAGCATCTGGAAGGTGGACCTGAGCGGTCTGTATGCTGGCGGATCGTTCTGGGAAGAGGAGAGAGCAGCTGCTTCTCCGAAGTGCAGCAAACAGATGAGCGTGGCGTTCCTGCTTCCTGCGCTGGTCCGGGGTCTGGAGATGTTTACCGTGACCACATCTTCTCCGACCACAGCAAACAGACATAGGCCTTTTTAAGAAACGGTCAAATCGGGATTCTTTTTTCCCTCTACTTTAACAATTCTTCACATCGTCATCTCCTTTGCTGCCTTGTCTCCTTGTCTCCTTGTCTCCTCCTCATCATCCATGCTTTTTAAAGTCCCAGGTAAAAACTTAGAAAACAACTTGTATGACTAACATCAGAGCATGGGTGTCCTGCAGGTTTGAGATGCTTCCCTGCTTCAACACAACCCCGATAGACACAGCGGAGTCATTCACAGACTTGTCCAGGCCTTGATGACATGCTGATGATGACCAGTTATTAGAATCCGGTGTGTTGATGTAGGATCTAAACCCTGCAGGACAGAGGCCCTCGAGGACTGGAGTCCTACACATTTGGTCTAGAGCATGCTGGCAAACTACACCGACCATCCCAGCAAGTTTGCTTCCTTTTCTAATGCAGTGTGGTAGCTCCAGCAAGAAATGAAGTCTACTTTCAGCCCTGGTCATTAACAGCAAGTCCAACATCCAGACTCTGATGGTCTGAGGTTCTGTCAGTGTTCTTGGTGAAGCTCATCTCCAGGGATGTTCATTATTTTTCAATAAGGAACCACATTCTTCCGGAGGACAAGGGGGTAAAGGTACGGGACTGGCCCAACCCTCTCTGACTGCGAGGCATACTACAACAGAGTGGTAAATATTAACACATCATAACTTCAAACTCCAGTGCTATAAAAGCATCGTACTTGACGGCTGTATGACGAGAAGGCGGCCTTACAGCTTACCTCTGTAGCTGTCAGAAGTGGGTATTCCATACAGCAGGTCTCCATTGGGAATGAAGCCTCTTCCAGATGGACACATCTTGTTGAACTGGTCTGAAAGCGGTTCAGAGGTTAGGCGTTTGTTGTCCTGCGTATGTGTTTGTATAAATACAGTACTTCCTGTAATCCTGTAACAAGTCTGGTGTTTGACCTCAGGTATCCGAGTAAAAGGACCTCAGGTATCCGAGTAAACGGACCTCAGGTATCCGAGTAAAAGCAAGACGGATTTCAGAAACACTCGTGTCTTTCCTTTAAAGGCTCATTAACGATTATTCTGTGGTCTAAAAACCTTTTACTGCTGAGACGCACTTTAAGGAGCATCCCATGTCTGCCGTCTTCCTCCTCCTCTACCTCACCTGTGCCGTTGACAGGACACGGATGCACCTCGCAGTTGTCCCCCCAGCCAGCTCCCAGAGTGCAGCAGCACTCCTGCAGGGTGATGTGGCTGGTCAGCACGCTCTCACACAGGTTCTCGTCATTCAGATTATAGTAGCACTCCTTCCTGTCTGCTGAGGATGCTGAAAGATGAATGAAGAGGTCTGGGTTGGAAAGTTTACAAGACAACTGATACGTCACTGCCACTAATATATTGGCAATATATAAATATTGGGAAATAAAAGAGTGTTGCAAGAAAACCTGAAGTTAAAAGTACTTTTGATCTTTGATTGCTTATATTTATATATGCAGCCATGAACACACAACAATCAAGACATCCAGATGCTGCTGCTGTTGTTGCAAGTGATTTGAACCACTCTAATTTAAAACCAGTGCTCCCCAGATTCCAGCAGCATGTCTCCTTTCACACCAGAGCAAACAAAACCCTGGACCATGTTTACACCAACATACCTGGAGCTTACAAGGCTACCCCTCCCCCTCTCTTTGTTTCTCTTCCCCGCGTATTCACCACTCATCCAACGTGTGCGACAACAGTAAAGACAATCAAGTATGGCCAGCTGGAACTGACTCTGTACTTCAGGTCCGGTTTCAACAAACTGACTGGAAAATGTTTGCCACTAAGGCCACCTGTGGTCACCACTTGGACTTTGAAAACTATGCTTCCTCTATACTGGACCATATTAACACCACAATAGACAGTGTCACCATCCAGAAACGGATCACTATGTACCCAAATCAGAAGCCTCGGATGAACAAAGAGGTTCGCCTCTTACTGAAGGCTCGCAACGTGGCCTTTAAATCTGGCGATGCACAGCCCTACAGTAAAGCCAGGGCCAATCTGAAGCGCGGCATTAGTTGACTTCAGGAAGGAGAAAGGTAACACACACACCCATCCACATCAATGGAGAGGTGGTGGACCGTGTCACCAGCTTCAAATTCCTGGGCATCCACATCTCCGAGGATCTCTCCTGGACTGCCAGCAGCTCCAGTCTGATCAAGAAGGCTCACTAGCGCCTCTTTTTTCTGAGGACACTGAAGAAAAACCATCTCTCTTCCGACATCCTGGTGAAGTTCTATCGTTGCACCATCGAGTGCATCCTAACCAGCTGTATCACAGTCTGGTATGGGAACTGCACTTTATCGGACCGGAAGGTGCTGCAGAGGGTGGTGGAAACTGCTCAACGCATCGTAGGAGCCCATCTTTTTGCGTTTGTTGGCCCTCCTTCCTGGCATGGTTTGTCATCGTCTCGTCCCCGCCGCCAGTCGATGCAGATGCCCCCCTCCCGGTCCTGGTTTAGGTTTGCTCCCTCTGCTGACCACATGTGCCAGCTCAAAATGACATATTGAAGCCTGGTGAAGATTTGATGCAATCTGTTGGCTTCTTAGTGACACTATTCTTTAATAAATAGGCCTAAAATGAATATAATGGATCTATAATGATTATAGTTGATTTAAATCATTTATATTTAATTCCACTTTAACTAAACGTGTTTAGTGTCTCTGAATCAGTACACTGAGATTACATTTGTTATATATTGTTTATTGTGTTATAAGTGGGGCTTTTATGATCAGTTGATCTCAATAAATGGGTGCCACAATGAAGCGACTTGATAGTCTGTTTTAGTGTCCTTGGAGTTAACAGCGATGACTTCAACAAGCTCTGTCAGTATCTCTGGATAAGACCTTCACTCAGGAGGACTTGTGAACGGCTGTCTGGTGATCATTCAACAGCATCTCTACCAGGTTCAGGTCTGGGCTGTGACTGGACCACTCCAGAAGCTGGATTTTCTCTTCCTTCTGTGGTGCATTTATTTCCCGTTGGTTCATTGTTCTGATGATGTTCTGCTTCCACTAAGCTTCAGCTGGTGGACAAAGATTACCTGACATCATCCTGGAGGCGAGTTTGATGAGCTTGGGAACTCAATTTCCTCCTATGATGGCAGGAAGTCCAGGTTCTGGTGCAGCAAAGCTCCATCTCCTGATGCTTCACTGCTTTGATGTTGGTAATCTTTACTCTGTACGAAATCCTGATTATTCTTCCTGAGCTATTCAACCTTTGTTTAATCAGTCCATAACATATTTGCAAATTGCAAGTAACAGCAGTTTACTCTGTGATGTCCTGCACGAACCCACTTGCTCTTCAGTAGGTGACTTCAGTAGGTGGACTCAAGAACAGAGATGTTCAGCTGTTCCTCCTGGGATCTTCATTACCTCACTGAGGATTCTGTGTTGTTTTCAGAGTCATCTTGGCTGGACGTCCGTGTCCAGAGGGAGTAGCTAAACTGTCTCCATTTCTGGACAGCTTCGTTGTGGACTGATGGATGTCTAAAGACTTTGCGATGACGCTGCATCTCTTTGCAGATGCAGATCAACTACTCTTGACCAAATGTCTCTCCAGATCTCCTGTTTGAAAGGCACAGTTCACATCAAGCAATGCTTCTTCTGAGCAGTGAACTTTAAATGTCTTTTATCAGTCAAAGTAGCTCTAAACCACGCCTGCAAACTCACTTCATTACTGAATTTCTGGTTTGCAAACTACTGATTCCACTGATTCCCAAGTAATCAGGCTATATTTTCACTTATTTTTCATCACTGTAAATGTTTAATGGGTGTGTTGAGTAAAGGAACAGGAAATCATAAATGCCTGTGTGATCATCTTAAGAGATTTTGTGTGTATATGATTTGGACTTGAAGAAACTCAGACAGCCTTTTATGGTACATTAATGAAAACCGGTGTCGTAGTAGCTGCTGGGCACCATGGAAACCGCCGTGATGTGTTCAGTTCTCTGCTAGTCCGACGGAGGGTTACCTGTGGGAACGGGCTCGCACTTGGCGATCATGACGTTGTATTCCTGGCCACTGGGACACACGCAGAGGAACGACCCGTCCACGTTCACACACTCAGCCTCTCCACACACGCTGCTCAGCAGCTCACACTCATTCACATCTGTGAAGAAAGATGAAAAGAGGAAAAGGTTAGTTGCTTTTTTTACTTCCACCGTAGCTACAGCTGATGTTGTAACAGCAGCCGCTCTGGCACCCGGCGTTCCCTGTGTCCCAGCGTGCAACTGCACAGCCGATTAGACAAGTGGATGCAGCCGGTTCAGTCTCTGGCGCTGTTCCCTGAACCGCTGCTCCACCCCTCCATCTACAGCAGAACCACACCCTGCCACCACAAACACATTTAAAAACAGCAAAGCTGAACAAAACGCCTTGCAGTCAAATAAAAAAGTGTACCATCTAGAGTCAGTTACGGACAAAAAATTAAAAAAAAAAAATAGATACAAATGCCAACAGACACAACAGAAGAAATGTTTCATCAGGGGTTGCTGGAGCCTATCCAGAGGTGGTGACAGATAGGACCAGATCCACCTTAAGGCCTGAAGATGAAACGCATGTAGCGTGTTAAGTTGATGAAGTTGTGTTTATGAAGACTAAAAATAGTTTTAAAAAAAAGAAACATGTCTCTATGGTGACAGATGGTTGAATGAAAATTTCACTAAGATAAAGGTGCCTTTGAGTTCGAAGTTTATTAGGTTAATTTCAAACTGAAATGCTACTATCTTTCCTCTGCAGAGGTAAATAGAGTCCCCATTTACAATCTGTATTGTTTTTAAATGAGAGGGAAGATGTGTTTGAATGAGAAAGTATGAGTTTCAAGACATGTGTGACTTCGTTGCCAAAGCAACAGTTCAGTTTTCACTGGATGAGTTTCTCAATGGTTCGTTGAAATCAGTAAAGTAAAAACCCGATAGGAAAGATCCTAAAGTGATAACAACTGCTGCTGGCCCTCAATTTGGAAACTGAACGGGAAGGACAGGAGAGAATCTTGAGGAAAGAAGAGGAAACCAAACATTGGGAAGACCAGATTAAAGGAGAGAGAAAAGGAAAGGAGGAAGCAGAGGAGGCTGGCTGATAAGATTAGAGAAATGGATGCAGGGCAGGAGGACTGAAAGAGGACGTTCATTGTGAATGGTTGGCGGTACACCGCCGCTGTTGGCTGAAAAGACTGTGTGTTTGTGTGTAAGTGAGTCCATCTGTGCAGGCCACAGTACAGCGCTGGTTTGGCAGTCGAGCCGAGGCAGCTGGCTGGACCGAACTGAGGTGGGACCAAGCTGCACTGCCAAGTGACAGATGGGAAGTGTGTCTGAGTGTGTATCAAGCTCATGCTGTACGCCGGTGACGCTGGCATCATACTGCACATTTCTGCCCCGTTGGTGGCTGGGAGCGTGGGTTTTGGAGTCCGTCTGGGTTCAGATGGGGGAAGTCAGCTCTGACAGTCCTTCCTGGAGGAAATTAGACTAGATGGGAATTCCAGGGGCTCATTTAATACGAGGGGAACCAGTGGCACCAATCAGGTAAAACTCAGCCCAAACCGAACTTGAGGGAAACTGCTGATCTTCAACAAGACTCTGATATATTTCCCATCGGCACGCTTTATCTGCAACACTTCGTAATATTACCTTCAAGTATGACATAAGAGACCGAAGCTAACAGCAGCGGGGGACTCCTCAGGAATGCGATACGAGCGCCAGTCTTTACTTGGAACATGTTTTAGTTGAGCAGGAAAGTCCTGATGAAAATCGGCTTCTAAAGTTTTCACCGTGGATGTGATAGGAAGCAGGCGTGGACGCTGCACTCACCCTCGCAGCCTTGGAAATCCTCGGACTCCTGGTAGCCCTGGTCGCAGAGGCACTGGAATGACCCGAGTCTGTTCTCGCAGAAGCCGCGGGGTCCACACCGCGTCTCGTTGAGCCCACACTCATCAATGTCTGAAAACCACAGACGAGGCCTTCGTTCATTCACCACACAGGCTTCAGCTTTAAGCTCATTTTCTCAGTTTTCATTGTGAAGCACTGTGTGGAAATAACTTCTAATTGTTTTACTTTGTTCCCTCCTAACACAGTAGGGAAATGATATAAAATATGAACACCGAACATGGTAGTTTAAACTGAATACTGCAGGACTTTGTAATTGTAGAAGAAAGTTTTTAAAAAAGCATTTAAATATGCACTCAGACACACACACTTTGACCTGTTGCTGCATAAATCATGAGAAACAGGGCAACAGGCATCTCTGCTGGTCTGGACGCCCACTCAAACGCTCACGCCGCTCACGCTTTTCTAAGGCCAACAAGAGCCTGAAAAGCAGCTTTGACATCTTTGGAGGCAGAAACTGCTGCCCCGGTGGAGGAGATGGGACATTACACCTGAAAGAAACCCCAGACTTTCTCTTTTTCTCTTCTACTTTGGTGACATGGAGTGATGATGAGAAACCAGGAGGATCCATGTGGAAAAACGATCTGAAATTGTAATTGAACACAGTTCTGCGTACAGGACGTATAAAAAGAGCACACTTCTTCAGCAGTTTGGTAGCGTTAGGGTCATCTATGAGCTGAGCAGGGTTGAAAAAACATCCAAGTCTGAGGCCATGTTCTGCTAAAGTAGGATGAATAAGCAGAATTCATTGGAGTTAAGTTGCTGCCACCAGTTGAAGGTCGGTGGGGTCTCATTTACAAGAGAAGCAACAGACAGCGTTGCCAGATTGGATGGCCTAATGCCCGTTTGGGTTGGTTTACCTGGGAATACCGGAAGCCCGTTACAGCGGGAACGCTGGTCATGAACAGGCCATGAACACTCCTCCAGAAAAGTGAAGATTTCTTTCTGATTTGTTGACATTTTACACAGTGAACCAACTATTTTGGATTTAAGATTGTAAAATAAATGTGCAGTTTTAATCTACAGTTAGACTCGTTGTGAATGAATGTTAGAACATATTTGGATAAAAGCATGCTTCTATGTGACTGTTTTGAGTTTATATGTAAGTTAAGGCAGATATTAGTGAAACATTTCTGGAGTACGTTTTCAAACCCAGTGGCGTGTGCACGTGTGTGGTTGAGCGTTACCTTCACAAGAGGGCGTGTCGAGGCTGGCGGTGAATCCGCTGTCGCACACACACAGATAAGATCCGTCTGAGTTCACGCATCTCCCGTGAGGAGAGCAGAGCTCTGCTTCTTCCTCACACTCATCCACATCTGCAACAACACACACAAACGTCGTCTTTCCACTTGACTTTCTACCAACTGGGATCAAATATTACGTGCAGGTCTGACGGCGTTCTGGGGATCAAGAACCTGCACTACTATTATCACCGCTAGTATTGGAGCGGGAATGTCTTTTGTCCCCTCCCATGCTCCCACGGCCTGACGTCTTGGGAGTCGATAAAACCGTCCACAGCTGGACGGGAACAGAAATGCTGATTGGCTGCAGTGCGTGGACATTATTCACATCAAAGCAGTATAGTTCTGTTCAAATCAATGAACCGAAGATATTTATGTTTTTTCTGGTCAGTTTTTTTACTTGTTATCACACATCTGTTTTTGCATTTGAGTCTTGCAACGCTTTATAAAACAACTAGAAAGAGTAAAGCTTCTTTGTGGCGTTAATGTCATTGCTGCTCACAAGACTGAAGAGGAAGTGCTGGAGAGCGTCGGCTGTTTTTCTAAGCCTGAAGCAACATGTGATTTGGACGACCTGGTGGTCCAATGACATCGTCATTGGTGCTTCAGAGCTGTTGCGTTGGTCGTTTGTCTCCATGCGACCTGTCCAGGGTGACCGCCTACATTCTAGCTGAGAGCTGGGACGGACTCCAGCATATCGCCGTGACCTAAACACGAGTAAGCAGGTGGGAGGTTGGATGGATGGTAATGACTGAATATTTTTATGAAGCTTCCTCTAGTTCTCTCAACCTCTCATCCCTACTGTCAGCAAAACTACCCACATTAACTTTGGACTCTCGTCCACTTGTCTCTTATGACTAAGAGACCAAACAAAGTAATGACGGATGAGAAAACGAGGGGGGCCGACCAGAGTAAATCTTGGATTGTGTTGACAAAGTAACCTCACCTGTCTATGGACCCTCTGAGCTACAATGACCAAAGTTGTGCTGCTTTCATGTGTGCAGCAGTACCGGGGGCCCCGTGGTAGTCTGGTATCCTGGAATACAGGTGTCTGTGATATTGTTCCAGTGTGCATGTGTTATGTTTGTGAATGTGTCGCAGTTCTGCAACGTAAACATTGATGTATATTAACAGAAGCTGGTAATCATATACATTTTTATACATTTTATACATACATAGGGGCAGCACGGTGGATTAGTGGTTAGTACTGTTGCCTCACAGCAACGACGTTCCTAGTTCGGTTCCCGGCCCGGTGGGTCTTTCTGTGTGGAGTTTACATGTTCTCCCCGTGCTTGAGCAGGTTCCCTCCGGGTTCTCCGGCTTCCTCCCACAGTCCAAAAACATGCAGGTTAATTAATCATTCTAAATTGCCCGTATGTGTGAATGTGAGCGTGCATGTTTGTCTGTCTTGTATGTGGTCCTGTGATGGACTGGTGACCGGTCCAGGTGGACCCTCCTTTCACCTGCTATGTGTCGGGATAGGCTCCGACAGACCCCCGTGACCCGGAGAAGGAGTAAGCGGGTATAGATAATGGATGGATATTTTGTTTAACTTAAAAACATATTTTTCAAATTGCAATAATTCAGAGCGCATGTCCCGCCTCCGCGCAGCAGATTGGCGCTGATGCTGGTTTGACTCATTTCAGAATCGTAACCGCAAAAAGGAAAAGCACAACTGAGAAAGAAACGGAGATGGTTTTAGAAACGATGGTGAGAAGAGACAAGTGTAAAAGAGAAAAGTGAAAGTGTAAAAGTGTACTCTCGGTTACAGGGCTTGATTCACAGTACATGTGGGATGAACTGCTGAAGACGGACTGTGTTTTCTCGTTTCCCAGTAGACAACTCACTTTCTGCAGCTATACTGTCCCCATTTTGACTGCAGGGCGGAGTATGAATTTAAATTTTGGATTCACATTACACATTGCTCCTTTAACAAATGCAATGAAGTTGCTGAGAAACAAAAACATTGAATTTATTGGGTTCTTACGGTCTGGGAGCAAAAGACAGTCAAAGTAAATGTCAGCATCTTTTATTTGTCTTGTTTGACGTGGAGTTGTACTTGATCATTCAACCAGTCCTGTTTTTTCAGGTTGAGTTATACGTTTTTGTGACGTGACAAAGTCAGAATGCAGTTTTATCTTGTGCTTTACTTGGACTTCACTCTCCCACCTGTGCAGCTGGTGTCCTGGATCGGCCGGTAGCCCTCCGGACACACACAGGTGTAGGAGCCCATGTTGTTGACACACTCTCCTGCAGCCCCGCACGATCTGGCCTCCTCTACACACTCATCCACATCTGGAAATGAACACACAAACACATCACTGATTACAAAGCAGGCGCAAACCTGGATAATAAAGATGAAGAGAATCTCTGGGAAATGTTGTCATACTGACTAATAAGTTTATGAGAGCACAGCTGGACTGATGAATTTCTGATGCAGACTCTAATCTGCCTACAGAAACACATGGAGCGACACATATGAGCTCGGTGTGCTCTGGCGACTGGTCGGTCACCCGCAGCTTTTCTGTGCTTCATTCAAACCTCCCTGAGTTCCAACAGGAAAGAGCCAGTCATAAAATAGAAACCATGTTTCCTGTTCAACATCTGCAACAAACCAGGAACTCAGGAGAGCAGCAGCAATGTCAAAAAGGGAAAGAAAGGCACACTTTCTATTGGATCATTATTAAGTTAAGAAAAATGACGCAAAAAGAAAATGAAAATGGCAACATTAAATACCACATTGGTGCTCACATAGAAAATATGAGGGCAAGATGGAGCCAGGTGATGGTGCTGATCATCAGTCCTTGATTATCAGCAGGTGTGCAGACTGGTATGGTGCATAAACACATGTTGTAACACAATGCCAAGAGTGAGAAATATAAGCAATCAAAGAAACTGACTTAGATTGGTTTATTTGCCTGACAGATTTTACTTTATTAATGTGAATGAGGAGTCGGCCTCATAAAGCAGAGTTGATTATGGTGTTCCACAGGGTTCTGTACTTGGACCGTTACTGTTCACTCTATACATACATACAGTTGGTACTGTTATTAAGTGATATTTTCAATGCTATTCAGATGATACTCTAAATGATATTGAATAATGGGGGTACTTAGCATTTCCCAAGTGAAATATTTCTTTTTAGCTAAATTAAAAAAAAAAAAAATAACAATAGGAGAAAATAGTAGGTCAAAATTCTTTTGATGATAAAGTCGATTCATATTAAGATTTTATTTTACAAAATACAAGACATAAAGAAAGGGTGATAACTTGAGTACATTACAATGTACTCAAGTTATCACAGTGGGGGAATATTTTATGTGCTCAGTTTATAAGCTGACGACATTCTCTTTGTGTACTACCGTACTACTAACTATATATGGTAAGCTGTTAGAAAGTACTAACAGTAATCCAGATCTCACCAACACACTGGTCCCCAGTCGGTGACAGGGTAAAGCCAGGCACACAATGACAGATAAACGAGCCTTCAGTGTTCTGGCAGTGACCTCGGATGCAGATCTGGTCATCCTGGCACTCATCAATGTCTGAAATGACACAAACCACATGAAAAATACCATTAATGCGACCTTACTGTCTGAGTGAGTATTATTGTGTAAACAGAGTTTATTAAAAGGATTTTTCAACGTGGGCTGTACTTTCCCTGGTATCTGGGTGTAAAATATTTATAAGCACAAACACCTCTGCAAACAGATGTTCGCACGACAGATTATAAAAGTCAGGAAGTGTCCGATCGGCCGGGACAACTGCACAGCTGAGGTTATACTCGGCTGCACCCTAACTTGAACCTAATTAAATGTTTACATTTAGTCCCCATGAATCTTCAACAGGCGCAACAAAAGTGAACTTAAAGCAACGTTGAGGAGAAGTGGTAATTCCCTCAGTTTTCATGCAAACATCTGTTAAGTGGCTTATCAGCATCTATAAAGGACTCTGCTGCCTAATTATTTCCTCTGGCTGCCACCATCTCTCTCTGCCATCGCACGGTGGCTTGGCTCACTCAATGTAGTTTCTGAGCAGGAAAACCTCATGGCTAACCTCACATGGATACAGCAGCTGGAAGACCAGAGGTGGGCTTCTGCAAGACATTTCAGGACTTCCAGGAAGAAGGTGGGCACATACTGTGTGGTGCTTTGGAGTGGCTTGGGGTTTTACTGCTCTAGTATTTTATTCTGCTTATTTATTGATCTGATTTCTGTATGTTCGTGGTTAGACATTGTGAACGCTGATGTTAGGATGTAATCTGAGTGCTTCTTAAAACAGCAAATCTGTTAAAAGTCACAATTGGACATGTCAGGAATACACCAGTAATGATGGACAAGTAGCGGCTGTACTATTGTCTATGAAATAAATACAAATTATTTTCATTCTTACATATAATTATTCTTATGTTTGAATTTTAAGTAGTTCCACCAAATGTTGGGTCAATATCGAAAATCCTACTAGCAAATAAAACTGCTGAGCTTCTTGTGTCGACTGTGACTTTGCAGACTTATTGATGGGCAGGAAGGCGCCTCTTTCTAAACTCATCTATGAAAAAAATCATTATCTAAAAACACTGTTCCTCAAGGAAAGATGGGAAGTACACCTATAAACGATTTAAGGAATCAGAGGAACTTCACGCCACCTCTTCCACCCAGGAGCTGCGATCTACAGACGGCGCTATGTCAAGAACCATCGTTCCTCAGTGGCTGACAGACCCTCAAGAACCGTTGTTCCTCAGTGGCTGACAGACCCTCAAGAACCGTTGTTCCTCAGTGGCTGACAGACCCTCAAGAACCGTTGTTCCTCAGTGGCTGACAGACCCTCAAGACCCATTGTTCCTCAGTGGCTGAAAGAACCTCAAGAACTGTTGTTCCTCAGTGGCTGACAGACCCTCAAGAACCATCGTTTCTCAGTGGCTGACAGACCCTCAAGAACCATCGTTCCTCAGTGGCTGACAGACCCTCAAGAACCGTTGTTCCTCAGTGGCTGAAAGAACCTCAAGAACTGTTGTTCCTCAGTGGCTGAAAGACCCTCAAGAACCATCGTTCCTCAGTGGCTGACAGACCCTCAAGAACCGTTGTTCCTCAGTGGCTGACAGACCCTCAAGAACCATCGTTCCTCAGTGGCTGACAGACCCTCAAGAACCGTCATTCCTCAGTGGCTGACAGACCCTCAAGAACCGTTGTTCCTCAGTGGCTGACAGACCCTCAAGAACCGTTGTTCCTCAGTGGCTGACAGACCCTCAAGAACCGTTGTTCCTCAGTGGCTGAAAGAACCTCAAGAACTGTGGTTCATCAGTGTCGAGGTTTTCCAGAGGACACAATGACATCTCTCGGAAGCATCTGGGATGAACCAGTGGAAACATGCATGTAGTCAGATGAATCCGTATTCCTGAACTTTTTTGGAAGAAATAGGTGCTTGAAATCACGAAGGACCATCCAGACTGTTAACAGAATCCAGGTTTTGTGATGTCTGAGGCTGTGATGGTGTTCTTGGTGAGCTCTTTTTAGTTTCTGTGATGGCAGCATGAACACAGAAAAGGACACTGAGATTTTACAGACATTCGTTGTCTTTAAAACCACGGCTTTTCCAGGGATGACCATGAATTTTTCAAATATAACATGTAAAACCACATTCTGCACACATTACAAAGACATGACTGAGGAAGAGGAGCACTCTTCCAAGAGGAGGAACTCAGCACGCTTTCACTTTTGTTTTTAAGACTTGTTGTTCATTAAAAAAATTAATCAAAGTTAAAAATGTGTGAGTTTAAATCACGTGTTCTGTTGACAAAACTTAATGTTTATATATATGTTTGTACACGATAAATGTCCACTAATTTCCGATATATCACTGTGCTTTCCTATTAATTCCCATGTAAAGTTTTAAAAATTCCCATCTTAACTTCCCATAGAAGGTTTTTGGAAATGGTCCAGAAACGGACTGTTTTCTAGACCTCTGCAACCCCAGACGAAGACCACACTGACTCATATGTATACACGTCAACATCTTCAGGATTGCATCTTTGGAAAAACTGGATCATACATAAAATGCAGCAGGAGGCTTCTGCTGGCCGGCGACTGTCCGACAGCCGGGAATCTGTCTTCATCAGCAGCTCTACAGCCTTACAGCAGGCAAACATTACACTTTGACTGAAGGAACTTGAAAAGTGAAGTAGAACGTACAATAATAGCACCAGCACAGCCAGGTGGAGCAAAGACGTCGCCTCGGAAAATATTCTGCGCTGATGTCTAAATAAAGTTGAGTGAACAACATTGGACCGCAGGGTAATGGTTCTCTTTTTGGATCACACAGGCTGTCTAAAAGCTCCAACTTCTGAGCGTGTTTTTGTATTATTTCTGTTTACGGATACTGTGGTTGCATATAAACCTCATGAATAAAAATCCTGATGTGATCCCAGTCCTCCGCAGCTGAGAAGATGACATTTCCCTGGTGCTGTGGGGAAACCATCACCAGGTCTGCTCCACCCCACAGCCCTAATTAAGTATCATTTTGGTGGGTGGAGAGGGCTGCGCTCAAACGGCAGGAAACCGCGTAATGACACGGCGCCTCGCATTAATGTCCCAGTGAGGGCTGCGAGGCGGGGGAGGGGCGGTGGTACAGGTGTCACTAAAGTTCGGCTGATTTAGGATGTAGTTTTTCAAGAAGAAAAAATGTTTGTTTGACCATGTGTGGAGGAGGGCTGGAAAACGTGCAGCAGCATGCATGTGCTCGCGTCCTGATATTTGAGCTCTGAAGAACAGGACGTCCAAACGTTCCACAGTTTACACCAACGTAATGATGGAACTTCTCAACAAAAGACTGTCCAAGGAAATGGTTCACTTAAGACTGAATACGTCCTTTTGCTTTGAAACAAGGAGTGAGGGATCGAAGAATCGACTCCATGAGCAGGGTGTGTGCCACTTCACAACATCAGTGAGAGGCTGCTCTTAAACTGTTGGTAAGGAGTGATATTTCCACGCCGCGAAGAAACTGAGTCTGGAACTCAGGCAGAAGATGGTGGTGAACTTTTGAAAAGAAAACTGTGAGAGAGATTGCCAAGATGCACTGGATGTCTGCAAAGATGACTGTGGCTGAACTGACTTCTTCTGGACTTAATGTTTCATGAAGACTTTGAGGACCTTTGAGGTTATCGTCCAAGGAGAAGTTTGTCCAGGAACATCTGAAACATGACTATGAGGTCTGGAAGTCTGTCCTTTGGTCTGATGAAACCAGACGGGAGCTGTTTGCTCACGCGGAGGCTGCTTGAGTTTGCTGAATAAAGGGCCTTCTGAGCCTTCAACCCAGAAGAAACCCAGTTTCTTCAATGACACATGGTGGTGGGGGCATGATACTGTGGGGCTGTTTTGCTGATTCAGCCACAGGAAGCCTTGTTCTGGTGGATCTGCTGTTGTCTGCACCAATAGTGGACAATGACCTAAAACGTACATTTAAATCATCTAAAAAATGTTTGAACAACATCTAACTCAAGGTTCAAAAGTAATGCTCTCTCACTCCCAGATCCCTTAAAACACATGTGTCAGACTCCAGCCCTCGAGGGCCGCTGTCCTGCAGGTTTCAGATGTTTCCCTGCACCAGCACACCTGATACTGATTAATGCTCATCATCAGCATGTCATCAAGGGCTGCACAAGTCTGTTCTATGACACAGGTACTTACACAGGTATCATGGTGTGATGAAGCAGGGAAACATCTAAAACCTGCAGGACTCCGGCCCTCGAGGAACTGAGTTTGACCCCCCTGCCTTAAAAGATCTCAGTCCTGCGAGGGTCTTTGGAGGAGGCTCAAGGTCAGTGATCATGCTCAGAAACCAAAGACAACGATGAGCTGAAAGAACCAGAAACAAACCTCTTTAATTAGGCCCCCGGCATCTCTCTGCAGCCAACATACGGCAATATAATACCAGCATTTCCAAAGTTCAACTCAGGGTTACATGATCATGTTAAACCAAGGGGGGAGAGAGAAACATCAGTATCTGGATCTCAGACCACTGACGCAGTTACAGGCAATCACACCGCAAATTACTACCAAATAAAGTACATTTCATTTATAGAGGTTGGGTTCCTTTTTCAAGATTATAAAAATGATCTTTGACCTGAACACCGCCAGTGCCCATCAGATACCTTACCTACACAGGTGTTGTGGGTGTGGTCAAGACGGTAGCCCTCGTCACAGTGGCAGGTGTAGCTCTCAGCCGTGTTGTAACAGACCCCCTGCCCACAGATGTAGGGGTTGATCTGGCACTCGTCCACCTCTGGGTCAGAACAGAGAAGCAACGAGAGCTGATAACAGGCCTCATAAGAAACCCAGAACACCATTAACACGGCCGCTTCAGAGTATGGACCGCAAACACCACCCGGTCATCGGATCGATACCGCACAACGTCACGGCCTTCGTTGGACTCACTTCACCTTTATGGTGCTGCGGTCATTTCAGTCTCCAACTGAAGTTCACAAGACTGAGATTTTTACAACATTTCTTAGATTTGAAAGATGAAGTCTGATGTTAAGTTGGCAGTTACTGTTGTACATCGTGATTCACATTCACAACGTCATTTACAAATGACAGGCTTTCTTCTGTGTGACAGCTGACATCCAGTTCTCTCAGCTGTGTAAGACCACCCTTGGTTTATGTAAACGCCCCACTCTGAGGATGGAAATAAAAATTGTCCAGAAATATCTAAGACACGACAGAGCAAAACAGATCAACAAGCTGAAACAAGCTGATGAGTCTTTTTTGTAAACTGCATGTAGACCTTTGAAAACTGATGTTTAAAATAAAGAAAAGAAATGACGAGCTGTTCAGTGTCACCTGCTAACTGAGTGGGCGCGATGTCCTGGCCTGCGTTGGAAGGACGGATCTCCACCGGTGCCGGAGGAGACGTCTTCTCAATGACTTCTGGAAAAACAAACAGGCAAAATGCAGTTGTAGCTGAAATGAATTTTAATGAAACGCAGCCGGTTTTCAGACATGTTCATCACATCTTCATCGGAGATCAGGTTTGAATAAAACTACTAGTATGCAAACATTACCAACTGTATTTAACTATCAACCACAACGTCTTTGCAGCTTTGTATCTCTAAAACTCTATTTTTAAAGGGGCTCACAAGCGGAACAAGGTGCATGGAACATATGTGGAACATCTGTTTTTCAGTACCAGTACACCGAGTTTGGGACCTGGGTGCTTGGTAGGTCATACCGGGTTCAGCTCAGGAAAACTTACTTTGGAGGACGGGACTTTCTGCTACTGGAACGTCAGCATATTTGATGACCTCACAGCTCAGTCGGACCACAAAAAACATCGGCTTTACCCACAGAATTCTTGGCAAAGACACTGACTCGTCAGCAGTCAATATTGTTCAAGATTTTAATTCATTTTAGAAACATAAGTCATTTGGCCTCTTTGAACATAGTAATATAATATCTGTAATGAATCTTCCAAAATCCTCCGACGTTTTATGTTTCAGGTGTGACGTCCTAACAGATAAGAACATTTTGTGGCTCCGGACTCTGAGCTCCAGTGCAGTGACGAATGCGCAGACGTTTACATCGGAGAAACTGAACCCCAACACCAGCCCAACACAAGTGATTGCACTTCCCACGTCCCACCTGTACCTGAAGGTCAGGAGACACATTCTGGACAAAGAGAGAACTAAAATAAGATGTCCATGTTTAGGTTTCACCTTTGCAACACTGACAATGCAGCCCTGAATCTCCTCCAGGAGGTGTCACAGCCGTTTACACCTGAAATCACGTGACCAAAACATCTCACGCACTGACCTGGTAAACAACATCTGGGGGACAAAAGACTGCTGCCCCACAGGAGTGACGGTGGTTTAGTGATTCACGTGTGACTTCAATGTTCCAACAACTCATTTCAGTATCAGTCTGGATTAGTATATTCATGAGAGGAACATGATGACACAGTGAATAAACAAGGGGAAGGTGTGTCTTGGAATCATCAATCATCTTCAGTCCAGGTCTTCAGGAACCACTGGTCTGGATGTTTTAGATGTTTCCCTGCTCCAATACACCTGATTTCAAATGAATCAGCATCAGCTTGATATCAACAAGTCCATCAAAGAGTCAGAGGTGTTGGAGCAGGGAAACATATTTTATACAACGTGCATAAAAACACACACTGACCGTTAAAGGAACAGCTACGTGCTCTGACGACAGTAGTGAAGGTTTGGCATATGTGACAATTCTGAAGTTGTGGCCATGGTACGGCTGCGGGGGCTGCGGGGGCTGCGGGGGCTGCGGGGGCTGCGGGGGCTGCGGGGGCTGCGGGGGCTGCGGGGGCTGCGGGGGCTGCGGGGGCTCGCTGTTTCCATGTGCTTTTCTTTTGATGAGCGTAACTCTCGTTTCGTCTACCAAATCGTCATTACAGTCACCTCAGGTTGTCAAAATAACATCATCGTTGTTCTGGCACTAACCAGTTCAACCATTGGAGGGAAGTCAAAATTGCAAAATGGATGTATATCAATAAGCTCATGAGAATAAATGTGAACTTTCTTGGAATAAATGACAAACCTCATCAAATATGAACATGAGAAATATTTCTCCTCTGGTTTGGACCCAGAATAAGCTTGACAAAAGGAATAGCAGATGTAGAAACCTCCATGTTTAGAGGGTAGAGAAGCAGACACCTGAGAACGCTGCCTCCATCTTGACGGTGGACACATCGGTAGGTAGATGTGGGAGGAAAGGTGCCGTTTCTGGCAGACGGCTAACCTCGGGAACTACAAGCACCTTGAATGACAAGACACAGAGGTGACGCCAGCGGGACAGGATCCCGGAGGACCTGCGTGTGTGGTCATTGAAGCTCGGCACGAGGCTTGTCATGCAGTGAGTGCTGTGCTGGGAAGCAGAAAGCGTTGGGCTCGCTTGGCGGCTGTCTGCAGTTTGATATCAGCGCAAGAGCAGCTCAGCACAGACGTCGCAAAGCAAACACTTCACCAGAGACTGCTGGCTGGATGTGGGGCAGTTCTGTCGTTTAATGGGATTAGATGGCCTGCTGCTCAGTGCCGACCAGCCAACGTTACGAGGCCACGTTTGTGGTCTCCATGCAACTCCTCAGCTGCGCAGAAGAGCGAGCACGTTCATGCAAACTACTGCTTTATCGTCACCAAACCTACCTGACCTTTTTCAGGAGTCACTACTGAGACAAGGGAAAAAGAAAAACAACATTTTTAAGAAAGATTTGTAACAATATACTACATGTCATGGCCAGACAGGCTTCACTAGTTTTACATATGTACGGTTTGATTTGACTTTTAAATAATAAAATATTACTGCGTTTGTAAAAAATCCTCATAAGAAGATACTGGAATCATCACTGCCCTCTGCACCTGAAAGCATGCACGTGTTTATCAGGTTTGACGGTCATGTTAGCAGCTGAAATATTCTTGCAAAAAAAACAAAAAAAACAACCAACAATAAAACAAAAACTTTAAATTGTTTATGAAGGTATTGTGTGGTGTATAAAAGTCAGTGCCAGCTCCTTTCATCCTCCGTTTTTAGTTTAAAAACAATAATAATCATCAGCAGGTGCACAGGCCTCTATAGAAGCAGCTGCTTTGTCAGCATGCTTGTCTGTAGCGTTTATGTGCGTTCATGTGCCAAAAGGGAAAGACATCAAAAGTGGACTTAGAAAAGTAATTGTTACATATGTATCAGGAAACATTTTCAGACTCTTTAGAGTTCAATTTTCTCCAGAGACAGATTATTTACTATTGTAAAACAGTCAAGACTGCCGCCAAGCTCCACAGGAGTAGATGTCCAAGCAAATGCACCAACGGTCTGATAAGAGCCTACCTGCATCACTGAACAGAGTAACTGTTCTAGGTCCATGACAGCACAATTAAAAGAAGACTGAACAAACCAAACCAAAAAAGGGTTGTTGAGAGAAAGTTTCTTTTGTCTAAAAGAACAGGAAAACATGACTGAGGATCACAAAACTGAACAAACCACAAGACTCCTGGTACAACATCCTATGGACAGATGAGACCACGGTGGAGATGTTTGGTCTTGTTGCTGAGCATCATGCGTGGAGAAAACTAAACATGGTATTTCAGCATAAACGCCTCACACCCACTGAATCGCGGTGGTGGAGGGGTGGTGATTGCTTTTTTTGCAGCCACAGGGACTTGAGTGACCTAGAGTCACTACGTGGATCATGAACTAGTCTGAAGGTAGTCTAGAGACCGATGTGAGATCGTCTCTAACAGCTAACGCTGGTTGAGACCGGGTCACTGAACAGGAAAATGATCTGAAGTACACCAACAATCTAAATCAGAATCAGAAAAATTTACACAAAAGGGAAAAAGAAAAAGCAACACGGGATTAAAAGGATAAAATGAAACTGCAGTTTCTGCATTCGGGTGAAGTGGAGCACAGTGGATGAGCTGCCCAAATATAAGTGAGCTCCGAAGCACAGAGGAACAACTGCACAGCTGTTCCCGACACAGCCTGTTTGGAGCTTCAGTTTGCTGTTGGTTTGGGATGGCTTCACCAGGAAGTGGCACCGCAGAGATTATCTGTAAATCCCTGCAGGAGAGGTGCTGCTGCAATCACAGTGAGAAACTGGGCCAGTACGTGGGACGGTCTTACTGGAGGACACACAAGCTTTCAAAAGTTCCCAGCTGCTTTCCATAAAATGTTCCTCATTTTAGTCACAATAACAGAAAACATCCGATAGTCTGTGTGACTGTGGGCTCTGAGGTGGGTTTCCTGTTCCAGCCTTGTGCAGATGAAGTGCTCATTAATGAATTAAATTAGTTGTACTTCAGTTACGCACTCATCTGAGTCCGATTAGCTTTCCTTGAAGTCATCAGTGTATGGGTTCACTTACTTCTTTCCTCCAACGCTGTGAAGGTTTAATGGTTGTGACACATGAACTGATAACTGTTTATCAGCTTAAGAACCTAGTGTTTGTCTGTTATTGTGCCGTAGCTGAAGATCTGATGGCATTTTTTGGAAAATTAAAGGCGAAAACCGGTTGAATCCCAGAGGCTCACATACTTTTTCACCAGTGTTGGTGATACCTACAAATCAAGCCTGTGCTTGCAGGATGATAAAAGGACCGTCTAATCATGAGAGTGTCCTCCATAATCAGCAGCTTCTATGTGAAGACACAGTCATTTCACAGTAAAAGCCTCTTGTGCATAAATAAAAAAAAGTTTATTGAGGTTCCTCCCAGGCAGCACCGATAACTTTGCCAAAAAGCGAGTTTGTGTAGCTGCCAGCCGCCTCGTTGCTGTCAGCTGGTATCCAACACGAACGTACACAGGTTCGGGTGTTGGGTTTCTGTCAGACTGTTTCTGAGGCCTGTCCTTTGGCTTTGGCTAAGATGGTGTAAAGTTTCCTCTTCCCCTTTTTAGCTGCCAAGCATGTCCTGAATAATAAGCGAGGCGCGTGAGGCTCATCTCCCTCCCTCACCCATCGGAGAGGGAGTGTGTGCCGAGTTTGATTCATGTCCTCGGCAAACAAATGCCAAAGGAAGGATGGTTCATTTATGATCTCACTTTGGAATCACAAGTGAGAGCGGTCATAAATCAGAGTTTCTAACGTTTTCTGGAGCTGTAATTTGTAAAAAGTAAGAATATTTTTTAACCCACATTTTTCTCTGGGATGCTGATAAATGAATACGGATCTTCAAACACAGGAATCATCTGTTACACTGCTTCGTAACCATCACATCTTCATCGCTCATGGAGGAAATGCACTAAACATGGATTCAAAAACCGTTTCTGCTCTGCCTGAAGGCAGCGCTTCAGATTTACTGAGTCCAGGCACCTTAACTGCGACGTCCAGGACACTTTTTCTGACTTTCAGTCAAAGTCGTGTGCGCACGTTAGCACCTCCTCTTCTAATCCGATGGGATTTGATTTTGTTTTTTTGGGTGGTGTGTGTGTGTGGGGGGGGGGGGGGGGGGGGGGGGGGGGATGAAAATAAATAGTATTCAGCTATGCACAGTGGTATGATTTTACATAAGAAACACATCATGAGGATAATACTGGTTACGGAGGAATTAAGAAGAGAAGTTGTAGCCAGGTGGTACTGATCATTAGAATTTATCAAACATTCTTAATAAAGAAAGATTAACAGATTTAACAAGAGGAAAGTGCTCAAGATAGAAGTCCCCTGATGGAGGGTGATGAGCTGGGCTTGTTCTGCAGTCACACCCGTGAACCATGAACCTCTTTGTATACTAGAATATGGTGGAGATAAAATGTGAGATAATGTGTCTTCAACAGGTCAAAGATCTGAAGCACAGCAGCAAATCTGCCCCAGAATGACTGAAACGTGAAAGACTGAACGTTTCATCCAAATGTCAACCCAACTTAAATGCTGTGGCGGGACCTTCAGAGAGCTGTGTTTAAATGAATGTCTAAAACCGCAAGGACCTAAAGCAACGTTGGGATGAAGAATGTGAGACACTGATCAAGTCAAAAAGGTCAAAAAGGAAACTACAACTACAACCTCAACTTGTTGCTGCTGAAGATGTAGATGTAGATGAAGATCTACAAGCTACTGAATCATGACGGTAGGAACGGCTGGCTGCGTTTTTCTCTTTGTCTTCATTTTTTTAAATCAACACAGACATTGGGAAAACTCTAAGGTTGCATTTTCCAAATACTGAAAGCACTGAATTATTTGTACTGACTTTACACACAAAAGAACTAAAAGAGAAAGTGTACAGTCATGTGTACATGACTGTACACGCCTGAATAGTGTCAAGCATGTACAATTAAGCCCAGTGAATGTATGGTTTCATAACCAGATCATGTGAAATCAAACGTTTTTTTCAGGAAAGAAGAGCCGTTCTTGTCTGTGATGAGTCAGAGGAGAAGACGTCCTCGCATCTGTGCTGTTTATGACACCAACGTTTCCACGAGGTGCCTTCAACATGTCGGATGTGTCTCTGCTGCAGAGTGATCTATGCAGGAGAGATGCTGCAGAGCTTTGAATCGGTCACTGAAAACAATGTTCTTACTAAGTTGATGTTTCTTATGCAGGCTGTCTCAAAGACAACAGTCAGCACAGAAAAGGAAAAATAACACCTGTCATGTGATACGTTACCTGTTTTCAAGCTTTGCACTTGATTACTTGGCATTTGCAGTCACCTTTATTCAATACATCATCACACAAACACACACAAACGCTCACATGACAGATCCTTATGGGTATAAATAACACATCTGTTACACTACTGGCAAATGAAGTCTACTTTTGTACACAGAAATACAAATCAGAAAAGCTGGGGGAGGTGTAAAATTCCCCGAAAATCAAAATAAATGATCTGACTAAATCTATGACGGTTCACTGATGATCGGTTGCCATCTGGAACATCTTATGTAATAAGTGTGTACAGGTGTTTCCTGTACTAAGTTGAATATTTCCACTCATACTGTCCATGTGAACTCTAAGAAAGCTGAATGAGTGTGCTGTTGGTGTTGGTGTACGAGACTGACCTGGAATAATCTCCTCAGGCTTCCCGAAAGCCTCCACCGGCCTCTCGGGCGTTGGTAGAGGATGTGGGGTCAAGAAGTCGACGGGTTCCTGGTAAACAGTCACTGGTTTATTTGGTAAGACGGTGTAGCCCATTCCACCAGGACAGATTTCTTTAAATTTATCTACAAAATAACACAAAACCCAAGCAGTTATCATAAATGTCCATCAGTCGTACTAGTGAATGGCTGATGGTGGTTACCGCACCGCGGTGTAACCATCATTCAGCCTGGTGAGACGGTAACATAAACAAGGAAGCACCACGCCCACGTTAACAGCAGACACAGATCTGATACTGTCTAAGGGGCTGCGGTGGGAGTCCAATACGGGCGCAGGTCGGGTACGGGCGCAGGTCGGGTACGGGCGCAGGTCAGGTACGGGCGCAGGTCGGGTACGGGCGCAGGTCGGGTACGGGAGCAGGTCGGGTACGGGTGTTTTAATCAAACACTGTAAATGCTGTAAGGCTGTTGGAGTTCCACATGGGTGGTGGTTTTTCATTTAGGCCAGTAGCCTGTTAATGACCTACTGAAAGAGGCGGACAGGGATTTTAGGTGCTTTGAAATGCTGAACAGCATGAACAGCATGCTGATGCAGAAGGAGAGTTCTGGCAAGAACGTTTGAAACGACACATGTAAGTTTCACGTGCATGAAATCACTTGAACTCAGAACACTGCACAGCAGAGGCGGCGAGAGTGACAACAGCGGCTGGAAAATGCTGCCGGTGTTCTTCAAAAGCAACGACTCAGACAAGCTGTGGACTCTTTGCAGCCCAAAGTACCAGGATAAAAGACGGGGACACAAGGTCACCAGCCTGGCCAGACACCCCCATCCACTTTACAAGAAGCCACTCCCACTGGTACAGAACGTACCAAACCAGTGGGAGAGGGTAGGAGGTGTGATGACCCATACAGGAGCATTCAAGAGCCAGTATTCAAAGCAACCTTGAGTGTGACGCTCCTACACCCCTGAACGGTTCTGGATACCGGTCTGATGTCACTCTGCCTACATCTCTTGCTTTGTTTCTTTGACTGGTTGGACTGGTTCGTGTCCAGTGCAGGTGTGAACTGAACTCCAGGTGGTTATTGCTGAGCTTCAGTTACAGACTCAAATCAACGCTCGCTGCTGTGAGGCTGCACTTAAACACGACTGGAGAGATTTAACGTAGCACGTCAGGATGCTAAAATGTACTAATTACCACTTACAAAAAAGTTTTCCAAATTTGACTTAGAATTTCAGTGAACTTCACAACTTTTAACCCAAAACCAGGATAATGTCCTGAACGTTGTTCAAATGTGAGAACTCGTGGGACATCACCTGAACACGTCTGAACTCTAAGAAGCATCACCGTGTGACGACAGTCATACTAGACTGTAATAACTGTGAATGATGTTTGCTCCATACAAGTGAGACGACGCCAACCTGAGGCAGGATGAGTGTCTGCTGAGGCCTGGAGCCTTACCTGTTCCTGGAGGGGGGCATTTGTCACAGCGGGGGCCCCAGGCTTTGCCCACACTGCAGCAGCAGAGCTGTTTGCTCAGTTGAGCAGACACTGGGTGCAAACACTGCCTCCCCGAGCTCACCAAACGGAAGCAAGCCCCCTTTTCCTCTTGGACGGCAGGTGTGTTGGCTGAAGAGCAGCGCAGGAGGAGCAGAGAGAGAAGGAGGTGCAGGGAGCGGCAAACCAAAGAGTAGGAGAAACATACGTGGGGGGGAGAGAGGAGAAATAAAGAGCTTCCCTTCACCAGAGAAAACGTCCCTTCTGTCTAAATACATGTCCAAAACAGCATGAGAACACACAAGAGGACAAACGTGAACCTGCCAATTCATGGTGGTGAACATAACCAACATTTACTCCCCAACAATTACAGTCATGTGCAAAAGTTAATACCCCCTCTTTAAATCCAACGCTTTTTTAATGTAAAATCATAATAAAAGTCACCTGATCACAGTGGGGATAGTATTAATCATACACAACCTCGGACAAAAAACAGGAGACACTTCAACATCCCATGCAACCAAAAAGAAGAAAACAAACATGTGGGGAATACTAAGTACCCCCATGATTCAACGGATTTAGTAAAAACAACTTTATTTAGTTGTTTCCTGTCTAACATCAGTGTCTCACACAGTCGCGGAGGATATTTTGGCCTGTTCTTCATCCCAAGGTTGCCTAAGTTCATTGAGGTTTCTGGACATTCACTTATTCACAGCTCCTGTAAGGTCCTGGAAAAATATCAATGGAGCCGAGAGCAGGACTTTGACTCTACGGCTGCAGAACGTTGATTCTCCTATTCTCAGCAGTCATCCCTTGACCACAGCGAATATGCAGACTTTCTGCTGACAGGAAGTGCCTGATTTTCTCCAAACGTGCTGCTGAGCTTTGAGGACAGGGTGGCGGCGTAATGTAAATGTGAGCAGTGTAGATGCAGTGTAGATGCTGTGTAGATGCCGTGTAGATGCAGTGTAGATGCAGTGTAGATGCAGTGAAAATGCAGTGTAGATGCAGTGAAGATGCAGTGTAGATGCAGTGTAGATGCAGTGAAGATGCAGTGTAGATGCAGTGTAGATGCAGTGAAAATGCAGTGTAGATGCAGTGAAGATGCAGTGTAGATGCAGTGTAGATGCAGTGAAAATGCAGTGTAGATGCAGTGAAGATGCAGTGTAGATGCAGTGTAGATGCAGTGAAGATGCAGTGAAAATGCAGTGAAAATGCAGTGATGATGCTGTGTAGATGCCGTGTAGATGCAGTGTAGATGCAGTGTAGATGCAGTGTAGATGCAGTGTAGATGCAGTGTAGATGCAGTGAAAATGCAGTGTAGATGCAGTGACAATGCAGTGATGATGCAGTGACAATGCAGTGATGATGCAATAAAGATGCAGTGTAGATGCAGTGTAGATGCTGTGTAGATGCAGTGAAGATGCAGTGTAGATGCTGTGTAGATGCAGTGAAGATGCAGTGTAGATGCAGTGAAAATGCAGTGTAGATGCAGTGAAGATGCAGTGTAGATGCAGTGTAGATGCAGTGAAGATGCAGTGAAAATGCAGTGAAAATGCAGTGATGATGCTGTGTAGATGCCGTGTAGATGCAGTGTAGATGCAGTGTAGATGCAGTGTAGATGCAGTGTAGATGCAGTGTAGATGCAGTGAAAATGCAGTGTAGATGCAGTGACAATGCAGTGATGATGCAGTGACAATGCAGTGATGATGCAATAAAGATGCAGTGTAGATGCAGTGTAGATGCTGTGTAGATGCAGTGAAGATGCAGTGTAGATGCTGTGTAGATGCAGTGAAGATGCAGTGTAGATGCCGTGTAGATGCCGTGTAGATGCAGTGAAGATGCAGTGTTGATGCTGCAGCTGAGGACTCATCAACAGTCAGTCCCTTCAGGCTTTTTCTTCTACAACTGAACAGAGGAAACACTCAGATCCTCTGTAAGGTAGCTGTATTTACTGTTTTGCTGACAGGCCACGGCAGACATTTAACTTACTCTTCTACACCACTCACTCTCCTGTTGACCTGCTTCTGTGACTCTGAACATGTCATCTTCCTCTTTGCTCTGATTGGTCATAAAGTTAACCAATTGCAAAGGCAGTTTGATAAGCAACCACCGATGACCCTTGGATGGAGCAGTCCTATGGACTGTTTTCAACCCTGCATCTTCCCAGATGTGACTCTGATCCCAAAGAAACCCTACTTTCTTTCCCCAGCTGCACTCTCATGGACTCAGTGAGGCCTGCAGGCTCTGAGTTGTACATCTTAGGTTTGAGTATGTTTGATTGAGCATTTAACGGGCTGATCTTGGGGTACTTTTCTGGGACACCCACTCCTGGGAAGACTGACAGCTGTTTCCCACTTGTAGGTGACTTTTCTCTCCAGGTGTTTACTTTTCCAGCAAGGTCAGTGTCCGTGTTCAGTATTTGGAGACTTCACTTTTAACCAGCAAGATGAAAACACTTAAACACTTCTCTGTGAAGTACTTCAGTTTTGCCTCAGGAATGTACCGTCTGTGTTAAAACAAAGATGTAAGAGTCCATTAAGTAAGAATTTGTTTATAATATTTGGTCTACCGGCCCATCTGCCCGATGCCCAGTGAACTCACACCGCCAGCCTCTACATGTCTTTATTGTGTGAGCTCAACCTGAATTTGAACTTTAGATTCACTAATCAGCTCGTTTTCTTCGTCAAATCAATGCATCAACATAGATCATCTTAAAGGTTTTTTCAACCCCCCTACCTGTAATCCAAGGCCCCCTCCCCCACCCAACCCTCACCCATTTTTTATCCTGATCCTGAAAACTGATAGGGATACATCCCCAGAATCAGGACTATGGTAGACGCGCATCTGTAACTGATGGAGCAACAACAGGCTCTGTGTTTTGTGAGGTACTTATCGGCATAAACCCACCAACATCCATGCAGATGTGGCTCCTCCACAACTGTGATCGCTGGGTCACGTTCAGACAACATGAAATTTAATTTGGGGCTGAAGACGCAGCGAAATCACCTGGCAATACCCCTACCTTACACTTTTAAATCCTTTGCAAGCAGCAAGGCGCTCCAAAGTATTTCCCATTTGTTTGTTTTTTTGTTTTTTTTTTGTTAAATAAATGATGCACAGTAGATGATCTGAGGTTGCCTGATTACATGGACCACCACAGTCAAATAACAGGATTAAAAGAGGGGGTACACATGACTTTAAAACAAAATACATGACAGAAACACGTAAATACAATGAGGAAAAAAACAGAACAAAGAAGACAACAGGGAAGTTCACATTCTTCATGCCAGTGCGTCATGCAGTATCAAAGGTTGGTCTAACAGCATGCAGGATGGCCAGTTACTTGGTAGTTCTAGAAACATTCCCACCTTTGGATTACTTCAGTTACTGGATACATGCTTGATCAATACTTTACCTACAAATAATAACATCTCAAAGCTTCAGAGATGACATCAGTAAAAAGCCAGCTGAAGCGTTTTCGCAGACCTCGGCTACGTTCACACTGCCGGCAAAAGCGACCCGAATGTTTGTTTTTTTGACCATATCTCATTTTCTTTTTGTCATCAGAACAGCTCGAATCAGACCTGGCTCATTATAATTAGTTTATAAATTTGTCCACTTCCACTTTACAAAGATATCATCCAGGCTCCCTGCTGGTGCATGTTTGTTTCATCTGTACACCTGGATATATTGCGTTTGTCGCCACGTCGTCTTCAAAAGAGAAGACGAAGTCTGATATAAGACGCTTCTAGAATAGTAATGTGGAGAACCACATTTGGTTCTTGGTAAATGTCAGAGTGAGCTGAACGTTTTCAGCGGAGTCTGTTGAATCGCAGAGCCCCGTCCCGTTACAGTTTGTAAAATATCAAACGTCCCTGTTGAGTTCTTCCTGCAGGTTCATGACTTTAATCCACTTGGACTTAGAGAGGCGTCTGTCCACAATGGTTCACAATGTCTATGTACGTTTCAAACAAACAAAATAAAAGCCGGAGCTCAAAGCTCTCCAGGAAGAAACTGCCAAGGAAGAGTGTTAGGGAAAGGTATAAAAAAGCTTCAGTTTTCACAGTTCCCTGGAGCAAAGTAAACTCCATTATTGTGAAATGGAAGAAGCCTGAAACCACTTGGAGCCTTCCTACAGTAGGCCGTCTGGATATAATGAGTGAATGGGCAAAGACAGACTTGGCCGGGAGGGTGACCAGAAAATCAACAGCCACTGTGGGTTCGTCTGCAGAAATGAGACAACCTGCCAGAAACAAACTCCCGCTGCCACCCTCTGCCAGACTGGCTTCTGGCTTCTGTGGCGGGCCAAATGAATGGAGCCACTCCTGAGGAAAAGACAGATGCCAACCGACCCGGCCTCTGCCAAAGTGCTCACAGACAAAAAGAGGACCATGCTGCTGTAGTTAGAAAATAACCATAAAAGCTCCTTGGTCATGGTGACCTGCACTCATGTCATGGGTGCTTTTCATGATATAATCATCTTTGTCTGATCAGGATTTAGGTGAGAACCTGTCCAGGAACCAGACTTTCAGGACTTTGTATCACATCTTCATCCCCCCCAGCCTCCGTACAAGTTGACCAGGAGAGCGTGGGAAGTGCTCCGGTGGAGGTCACAGAGGGAGGCAGACAGTGGTGGGCTTTCTTATGATGCTTCTGAACGGGGTGAGAAGACCTTGGATAGTGGAGCTACGAGCATCTTACATCAAACTATTCACACACACATTCTAGACTTGTTTGAGTACGTCTGCACACAGTTCAGTGTCACCCTATTTTAGGGCCACACCCCCATGATGGTTGGGGGCGGTTCTTGGGCTCAAAATTAGACCTAAAATTGTAGACACTGTCGAGGTAGCTACCAGCTGACAGATTACAGAGATGACATGAATTGGGTTTCCTGCAGTTGATGTTTGAAGGAACATGATCATATTAAGAGCAGCATGCTTTCATCCATGCATCATATTCACATATGAACTCCATCAAACACGGACATAAGAGTTATTTACCAGAAGGAGATACGTGAAAGACATTTGACAGCTTCCTCCATCAGAGCGTGATGGTAACCATCAAAGCTCAGGACGGTGGGACTTACACATGCATGTGGTGAGCGAGGCGTCAGGAACGTAGCCGGGTTTGCAGGTGCACCTGTAGCTGCCCATCGTGTTGACGCAGTTTCCGTTCGGACATACTCCCTGCAGCTGGCACTCATCAACATCTGTTGATTAAAGAAAAGAAAAATGATTGCAGTGCATAAAAACATTACTTTAACAAGCATGTGAGGAAGGACAAGTGTTTTCTTCATTCTGGTCTCCGATATCTGGTTCCAGATCATGTTCTTATATATATATAAAAATATAAAAATCTAGACGTCATAGAAGTTCCTTGAATGGAATATGGAGGAAAACGCTGATTTGTAACTTTGTTTAACTCCTGTCACTGGTCAGTTGTTAGCATTGCTCTTGGACTTGTTGAGTGTGATTCTGGCAGGTCCAGCCGCTGAGCATCACTCAAGACTCTCGCCCACTGCTGGATATTAGTACGGTCATCTGTATGCTACTTTAGTGTGTCTGAATGAAGCTCTGACCTTGTAGCAGAATGATAAACAATGTGTCTGTACATGAAGAAGGAAAAAACACTGGCTACTCTTCCTAGAAGTGGATGTCCACATAAAATGACTCCAAACATACGACACATAATCCTCAATGAAGTTAAACAACCCACGAGTAACAGCGACAGAGTTGAAGACACCACTGCAACTGGAACCATCTCTGTCCATGAGTCTACCTTACTGAAGTCACTGAACAAGCAGGACGTCCATAAAAAAACACCCCAGAGGAAGCTGCGGTTCCCCAAAAAGACATAGTTGTGAGTCAGACGTGTACCATAGAGCTCCGTGGCAAACCACAACGCTACTGGGAAAATGGTTTGTGGACTGTTGAAACAGAGGTTGAAGTGTTTGTGAAGAACACTCAGTCTATGCACGGCCGAAAAAAGGCACAGCTTACAGAATCAAAGCATCACGTCAACGTTGAAGTACAAGAGACTGGACCTGCTTCATTAGAGACCAAGTTCAATAAAAAAGATGCCTCCAGCACAATGTCTGGGTGTCTTTCTACCAGATGAAGCAGAAGTTGGGTGATGCAGCAGGACAATGGCTCTAAACATGGTAGAAACTGCACCACAGAAGGACTTTAGAAAAGCTAATGCCTCCTTCTAGATTAGGTCCAGTCAGAAACCAGACCTGAACTCCATATAGATGATCTGCAGGGAGATGTTCACACCAGACATCCTACAAATGTGTCTGATATGAAGCCAATCTGGGAAGAGGAAAGTTCCTCCGGAACGCTGTGCAGCTCTGATCCAGATACTGGAGGAGCTTGTTGAAGCACTGCTGACAAAGGAGCTTCAACCAGCTGTTAATTCCCTTCTTCCCAGTGTATTTGTCAAGTTTTAATTTTACGATTTGCAGGTTTAACATGTTCTTCAACAGCTGACATCTGCTGACATAGATGACAGCCAGCAGTTCAATGTCTGCCAACATGTTGACACAGCCAGTCTTCACATGCACCACTAAAGTATGAGAAGGTTTTTCCATTTCACCAGTGAGCATGTTAGTTTAGGGTTCGGTGCTTAAAACAGAACAAAAAGCACACCACCAGCTGAGGCATGTTGCAATGCTCCTCAGCTGTGTTTGATCACAAACTCAAATGTTCAACAAATCTTGCTCGCTGTCCAAGTTGTTGGAGTCAACTGTGAAATGTGTCAGCTTCTAGAAAATTGAGTTTCTTCAGTGAGAACACAGTTGGACCAGATCACAGACTGTGACTCATGTCTGCATCCCACCATGACATCCAGTTTATGGGTGAAAGGGAGCTCAAACTTTTCAGACGGCTTTTTTTTAATAAGCTGTTGACAGTCTCCTTGGTTGGTCTTTATTGGTGAGCTCCTCCATGAAATGCTGTGACCAGCATCCAGAAACTCTCACTGCTACATAAACTGAGACTACAGAACCGACACAAGTTGAAAGAGATGTTCTGTACGTCATGTTCACCGTTCTCCTGGGACAAAACCAACCAGCTTGCCTGAACCAGACTGAACACTGTTCCAGACAGGTCGGTTTGGCAGTTTCCAGTGAACAGCAGGGGAGCTTTAGATGAAGAGCTTCAACCTGACTTGAACTACACATATTTCAAGAATTGTAAAGTCCAAAATGTGTTCCATGTTACCATCAGTGTAAAAGCAGAGGAGACTGGTTCCCCATATGTGAAGGAAAAGGTCTTACTGAGCCAAAAATCCAGAGTCACAGTTACATTCATTTGTCAATATTGAAATCTAATACGCAAAAGTGTGCTACATTTGTTTAGTGTTATGTTTTCTAAGTTATTTAACATTTTTACTTTTTATTTTCAGTTTTCTTTAGTGCTTGTTGTCTGTCCAGATCACAAGACTCGTTTGAGTCTCAAAGTCTTTTCCCAGTTCACATTATGTGACTGATTGTAGATAGATGGTCAGGCAGTGCCGTATCTGACAGTGACTCAGCCCCCTGATTGGTCACTTTATCATTAAAAACTACACTTGCAGAGAATGAGGCATAACCACACACTAGAAAAGTTGATCATTTGAAACAAATCAGAGAGAAAATTAACATTTCAAGCTTTTTATGGGAATGATTTGTTCAAAAGGCACATTACAAAAAGACATAAACACGTTTAAATGAGTGGATTAACACATTAGATGTTTTTTTTAAGTTTAAAATCTTTAGAAATGAAACGGTAGTTGTCTGCTCTATAGTAGTTTTAGCAGTTGTGCGTCCCACTGGCTTCCCTGACTCCCCCTCTGGAATTCCCTTCCTTGTGACCTCATCACACACCTCGCTCTTTCATTGGCTATAGTTTGAAGTTTTAATCCTCTGACGATTGCAGATATTTTCTTTGTTTAATACCAGTTGGCCACTGGCAATGGCTCACCAACGCATAGCCAAGTGTCTCTGATGAGTCTTTAAGTTGTTCACACATGAGGATCAAGGGCTGACGCCCTACTGCTCACTGCCTGCCAAATTACCACCAGCACATATTCAGCAACACTGGTGAGTGTTGAGGCTGGGAAACTGATGATGGGAAAACTGTCTGTGCTGAACTTGGTTCACTCAGTATGTCTGCACTGGTCCTTCAGGGCACCTCTCAGTAGTCAAATTTCCATTACCCCTAGATTTGCACGACAAAAAAAATATTACAAAAAACGGTTTTTCAGGTGATTCAATAATCCAGTTTATCGCAAAAGTGTAATAGAAATACTTTTGCACATTTGCACGTCTCTGGCAGGCTGATGCGGCGTAGCTGGTCAATCTAAAGTCATCAAAGTCTAGTTTCTAGCAGTTTTTGGCCTCATTTATACAATTTAGTTAGATTTAGATATAACACTATTTCATTTTTTTTCAGTCAATTGATTCACTCCAGACATGACAAAACCAAGTATTGCAGAAATTAATCTAATATTATTTTAATACTACAATTTAGTGATATAAATTCACATCAAGATAGACATTCAACATCCAACTACACAATGGTGCCACATATACTTCACTCTATTCTACATATACTTCACTATATTCTACATATACTACACTATATTCTACATATACTTCACTATATTCTACATATACTACACTATATTCTACATATACTTCACTATATTCTACATATACTTCACTCTATTCTACATATACTTCACTATATTCTACATATACTACACTATATTCTACATATACTACACTATATTCTACATATACTTCACTATATTCTACATATACTTCACTCTATTCTACATATACTTCACTATATTCTACATATACTACACTATATTCTACATATACTACACTATATACTACATATACTACACTCTATTCTACATATACTTCACTATATTCTACATATACTACACTATATTCTACATATACTACACTATATACTACATATACTACACTATATTCTACATATACTTCACTATATTCTACATATACTACACTATATACTACATATACTACACTATATTCTACATATACTACACTCTATTCTACATATACTACACTATATACTACATATACTACACTCTATTCTACATATACTACACTATATTCTACATATACTACACTATATACTACATATACTACACTATATTCTACATATACTACACTATATTCTACATATACTACACTATATACTACATATACTACACTATATTCTACATATACTACACTCTATTCTACATATACTACACTATATACTACATATACTACACTCTATTCTACATATACTACACTATATTCTACATATACTACACTATATACTACATATACTATACTATATTCTACATATACTACACTCTATTCTACATATACTACACTCTATTCTACATATACTACACTATATACTACATATACTACACTCTATTCTACATATACTACACTTTATACTACATATACTTCACTATATACTACATATACTTCACTATATTCTACATATACTACACTATATTCTACATATACTACACTATATACTACTTATACTACACTCTATTCTACATATACTACACTTTATACTACATATACTACACTATATTCTACATATACTACACTATATACTACATATACTACACTATATTCTACATATACTTCACTATATTCTACATATACTACACTCTATTCTACATATACTACACTATATTCTACATATACTACACTATATAATACATATACTTCACTATATTCTACATAAACTTCACTATAAACCTCGAGCCGAGGTTTATATTGGTTTATAGTACCGAGGGCAGCACTAAATGTGGACCACTGAGAGAACCCACACCCAAACAACCCCAGAGCCAGACCACAACACAGAAGGACCAGGAAAAGTGAAGGAGATCCACCTACGTCCCAATGCACCGTGACTTATCTACATACACACCCACACAAAAATATACAGTCATACTCATATGTACAATGTTATTTACAGTGTTAGAGACCCTGTTCAGGTCCACCTCAGATCAACATCCCTGAAATTGTTGAAAATCATCCGTCTGAGCCTTTTTTTAGACAAACCCATGCTTGGACGTTGCTTCAGTTCTTAGATGAGTTTATTTTCACACCACTAACTGAATATACAATATGTGATGCTTTGTTATTCAATAAATATTTGGCTTTACTGAGGACTAAAATACTTCTGGATACTTGAGCTTCAACATGTTGAATGAGAGGTTTCCACCAGATCTTATAGTCCATCATCACACCCAGAAACTTAATATCATTAACTCTGTCTATATGTATATTTTCTATCCTAACTTTACAATACAGTTCCCCTTACCATTTCCAAATAATATAAACTTAGTTTTGTCTAAATGTAATGCTAGTTTATTTATATCACACTACTTTTTTAATTTGTTCAGGTCTGAGGTGATTTCCTCCATAAGCTGCTGTAAATTCTCCCCAGTACAATAAAATATTTGCATCATCAGCAAACAGAATAAATTGCTTAGTTCAGGTCCCAATACCGACCCCTGGGGGACACCACAAACAATGTCCAAGCATGATGACTGAAAGTCACCTATTTTCACAAACTGCTGCTTGTTGCTTGAATAACTTTTCATCCGGTGTTAAACCACTCCCCTGATACCATAATGCTCCAGTTTTTTGATAAATATGTCATGATTTATTGTCTCAAATGCTTTTTTAAGATCAATGAACATGCACATTTATTTTAATCTATGGAGCTGGTGATTTCTTTTATTATTTCCAGGAGTGCATTTATGTAATCATTATGGATTACTGCAGAACTTCACAATAATTTGTCAAAGACCGAAGATGCACATTAAACTAAGGAGAAGGAACTACTTCCGTTCACATTCTAGTCACAGCATAGCTCAGTTGTCTGCTAAAATATACTAAGCTTTTCTTTGCTGGCTTCCCTTTAGGGGAATTGCTGCCACTGAGCTGTTTCTTCCACATTTGTGGTTCTTGGATTGTGATCAGTCAAAAAAGATCCAACATGCAGCTGCTCTGTTAGAACATTAAATTTAGGCTTGTGATTAATTCACTGTGTTTTACAAACCGGTTTCTGCCTGGACCAAAGGAATAGAAGAACTGATATTCAACTACAATGACTAAAAGGAAAAGGTCTTACCTTGGCAGTGAGAGCTGTTGACTCTCTTGTAACCCAGGGGGCAATCTATTAGAGGGATAGCTGAGGAAACAAAACAGAAAGAGTAGGTGGGAGGCAGGTTAGCAATTGAATTTATCATTGAACATACATACATTAAGACAATGATTAAATGGTTAAAAAAACATGAATTCCTGATATTTCAAGACACAAATTATTACTCAACATTCATCTATGAAGACAAAAATAACTCCAGCCTTCTTTTCAGCACTGCAGCCAAGCTGTCTGAGTCATACCACTGTTGAGCAATGCATTCCTTCAACTCTCAGTAGTGATGACTTCATGAGCTTTTTCACAAATCTATAAAAAAGAACATTTGCATCCGCCTTCTCACCCCTGCCTCTGATGTGTCATTGAATGGAGCCGTTAATGAGGGGAACTGTTAGACCCCAACCCACCCAGAATGTTGTTTAAGGAGGATTTTATCTTAATTTCTTTGAATTCATTTCTCCTAATTTATCAACAGACTATGTCCCTCTGGCTTTTAAGGTTGCTGTTATTAAACCACTAAGTTGGTCTAGTTCCAGGAGTGCTAGCTATTTATAGACCTACATCCAATCTGACTTCTGTTTCTTAAGTTTTTGGAAGCACTGTTGCAAATCAACAATTTGCTTATTTGTATAGAAATGATCAGTCAGGTTTTACATCCCAACACAATATAGAAACATCCCTTGTAAAAGTTGCCCACGATCACCTCAGACAACAGACTTGGCTATACTTGTCCTATTAGATCTCAGTGCTGCAACTGCCATTATTCATTACACCATTTTATTACAGAGATTTGAACATCTTATTTGGATTAAAGGAACTGCAATACCCTACATTAAGTCGTATTCATCTGATAGATTCCAGTTTGTTCCACTGAAAGAAGAGTCATACACCAGAGTTTGTCATGGTGTTCAACAGGGTTCTGTGCTTGAAGTGTTGTGTTTTATTTCATACATTCTTCCATTAGGTATATCAACAAATTCTATCCCATAGCAAGAAAAAATTATTAAATGCTGCATAATAATCTCACTGTATAGTAATGAGTTTTTGGAGCACCTGTTCAAACTCAGCCTGAATCTGGAGAAGGCTTCAGTGCAGCGAGAGACATCCCAACCTTCTTCAAGAACAAAAACATTTCACTCAAGGTTTGAGGAAAACGAAAGGGTGTGTGTTTGAGTGGGTGATCAGCAGTAGGGGACAACCCGAGGGGATTCCCATCATTTCCAGAAATACTCAGATGATTACAATGAGATGGTAGAAGGTAGCATGGTAGGAGTTGGAGGTTGTAGGGTTAAAAGCTGACTGGAAGGCATTAGTTGCTTATAGTAAATCAGAGATTAAGAAGTCAAAATGCTGTAAATCTCTGCTGCAAGTTGGAGACGAGGCCATACTGTATTGCTGGACAAAGGAACCACTGGGAAGGTGGTACCCAAATACCTGAAATCACATTGATCCTGCGTTCAGTCTGAAACAACAAGGCCACGTTTGTTTGAACCTTCTTACCAGCAAAGCCAATTTAAATACCAGCTACCAGTGTCCCGAGGACACAATGGACTATTTCACACTCAACAGTAAAACAAAGAAGAAAAAAAATCTGAACTCAAGCCCCAAATATTCCTGACAAGAACAGAGAGGAGAATAATAGTCTTGGCCTCATAGTGACTCAACCTGTGTTTACCTGGTTTTCGTAAGTGTTCTTCCACTTGACATGACATTTGTTTTAAAAGGCACATTATTAACCACAACAGGTGCAAAATAAAGATTTTTCCCTGAAATGACAACAGGGTTTACTTTATACTGCATCCCCACACCAGAAAAAGTTGGATTTAATGCACATTAAAAAAGTAATGATTCTTCTACTTACATTTACCATCTGACTTTAATGTCTTCGCAGAAGTAAACCAAGATATTTCACGTTTTTCAATTTTATATCCACAGCCTGTTTGGACATTAAAGCCATTATCACATTGTCAAATTCCCAATCCTGCTTACGACACTATAAAGGTATTCTGGCCTTGATGCTGCAACTTGATGAACATATCATGTTCTTTTGTTTCGGATCATGCTCTTTTGTCTCGTATCATGTTCTTTTGTCTCGCATCATGTTCTTTTGTTTCATTTCATGTTATTTTGTCTCGTAATGTGTTATTTTGTCTCGTGTCATGTTCTTTTGGCACATATACTGTTATTTTGTCACATATCATGGTATTTTGTTTCGTATTATGTTATTTTTTCACGTATCATGTTCTTTTTTCACGCAAGCACAAGGAGAACATGAAATAACACGTATTGTTTTATTTTGTCTCGTATCGTGTTCTTTCTTCTCATTTCGTGTTATTTTGATTCGTATCGTGTTATATTGTCTTGTATCATGTTCTTTTGGCACATATTATGTTATTTTGTCATGTATCGTTCTATTTTGTCTTCTATCATGTTATTTTGTCACGTATCATGTTATTTTGTCTCGTATCGTGTTCTTTTGTCACGTATCGTGTTATTTTGTCACATATTGTGTTCTTTTATCTCATTTCATGTTATTTTGATTCGTATCGGGTTATTTTGTCTCGTATCATGTTCTTTTGGCACCTATTGTGTTATTTTGTGACGTATCCTGTTATTTTATCTCGTATCATGTTCTTTTGTCTTCTATCGTGTTCTTTTGTCACGTATCATGTTCTTTTGGCAAATATTGTGTTATTTTGTCACGTATCGTGTTATTTTGTCTTGTATCATGTTCTTTTGTCTTCTATCGTGTTCTTTTGTCACGTATCCTGTTATTTTGTCTCGTATCATGTTATTTTGTCACGTATTATGTTCTTTTGTCTCCTCTCATGTTATTTTGTCATGTATCCTGTTCTTTTGTCTCGTATCCTGTTCTTTTGTAACGTATCGTGTTATTTTGTCTCGTATCATGTTCTTCTGGCACCTATTGCGTTATTTTGTGACGTATCGTGTTATTTTATCTCGTATCATGTTCTTTTGTCTTCTAATGTGTTCTTTTGTCACGTACCATGTTATTTTGTCTCGTATCATGTTCCTTTGTCTCATTTCATGTTATTTTGTCTCGTATCATGTTATTTTGTCACGTATCATGTTCTTTTGTCTCCTCTCATGTTATTTTGTCATGTATCCTGTTCTTTTGTCTCATATCGTGTTCTTTTGTCACGTATCGTCTTATTTTGTCTCGTATCATGTTCTTTTGGCACATATTGTGTTATTTTGTCACGTATTGTGTTATTTTATCTCATTCTTCCTGTGAACATGTCTTTAGATGAGCAAGATAGGGTCATTTTTTGTTTCCAAAGTTCTCCACACACTCTCCTGTATGAGCAGGTCAGGACGACATTTAGGCCAGTCTAGTACCAGAACCATCTTCCTCCTCAGTCATGTCTTTGTAAAGGGTGCAGAATGTGGTTTTATAAGCTAACAAAGTACATAGATTGCATCACTTTAAAAAATGGAAAAAAAAGTGTGATCTAGAAGGAAGAATCACTGTGTTCTTTAAAAAAGAATAACATTTTATACAGCATCACGACTTTTCTGATTCAGGGTGTGAAAACGTTATTTTTTTTCCAGGTGTTGAGGAGCACCAGAACATCTGTCCAATGTACTATTGTTAATCTTATGTATGAATGGTGTGAATTAAGATAAATAATTTGATTCAACACTTGAAATGCTGTTACACAAAACAACAAATATGACAGTTTAGGTGTACTTAAAAGATTTGTTCAAGCCATTACCATGGAAACTACATCACCTCCTTCCATGACTTGAGGAAAGTCCTCCAGCTCTGTGACTTTTCGTGCTCTACATCCAGTAGCTTTGGCTTCAAAGACGACTTTCATACTTCCATAAAGGGAGCAGTGTTAAAAGGCCAGCTGTGACATAAAAAGGCTGGCAGCCCCTTCCCCGACCCCCACTCACACTGAGTTTAGCCCTCTAAAAGGAGTTGGGAGGCTAGGGCTGGCACTTCAGTGCTGCTCCCCTCTGGAAATAACTTGTGGCGAGTGTGTGGTGAAAGTCGCTTGTCTGTTAATACCCAGGCCGGCTCAGAGATCAGAAAAATCCCTCCACTGCTCTGGCTCTTTAGTTTGCCGGCTCAAACGATGGTAGTGAGAAAAACTTGTTGAGCAGTGTTGAAACCTTTCAGACTGTAGGCTTTGAGCCACCTGCATACTTTACTCTCAACCCAATCTAAAGCTTCATTTGATTGGTAACTGCACTTATATGTGACACCTGAAAGCATCACTTCATTGAAGTAGCTGTGCCAGCTGTGTTTAAAGCCATCAGGACTGTTGTTGAAACTAGCCCAAGCATTAGCAACAAAGACCCGAGGCAGAGCTTTTTCATTTCATATCACCTTACCACCTACAACCCCAGTGTCAGTGAATAGCACTCTATCTGCTGCCAAATACAGATTAATTCTGTTTTCATTGCCCTTGAAATAACCAATTTGACTTACAAATAGAAAATACATCCAGTGGAAACAATTCAATTTTGCAAAAACTTCCTTGTATCACAAAAAAGATCTGATTTCTGGTGATTCAGAGAAAGATTGTCTCACAAACCTGCAATGGAAACATCTACAGGTCACTTGAAGGACATAAAATGAGACACATTTTCTTTTCTGCAGGAACTTGTTCCCTTGGTCACGTTGTAGTACAACACAGGGTTACTGCCCCACGTAACGCGAGTCATCCTTCACTGCTCCACTGTGAAATTGGAGACAATGAGCTCCCAGAAACCCCTCTGACATGGCTGACTCCACATATGGTGGGCAGTTTGCTGCAGACATCTACAGGTTTTTCAAGTATGGATGAAGCTGTAGCAGGAAACAGACATTAACCTGACAAAATTAAAACAGTTCTGCATGCAGATGATGTTTTATTGTATATCAAAGCACCTGAAATCCCAGTCTCTTCAACTCTTCTACTAATTTAGTGACTTCTCTGACTATAAAATCAACTTTAATTAAAAAAAGCAATAACATTTGGTCAGTTTGAAACCCTCTTAGTTGGTCTATCGCCGACCAACTAAAGCTTTAGTTTATTCAAGTGCAGCTGTCAAACTTGCTTCAGAGGGCCAGAAAACAAGAAGAACCAGAATTTTGATGACTGAAAGGGTGAGGAGTCACCGCTACATGGAAGGGTCTAAGGGCAGCCCTTCAAATTTGTTGTGCATCAGTCCCAATATGTCAGCGTAGAAAACACAGAGCAGAAAACCCGAGGGGATTTGGAGGCATCTTCAAGACATTAACTCAATTAATAGATGTAAAAACAGGCCTAAATTATGCCTGAGGACACAGCTTTACTTACATGTTCTCTTTGGACACTTCTGGCATTTGTGGAAACCCCAGGATGTCCCAATGTTCCCACAGCACTGCTCCTGCTTCGTGAGACCTGGCAGAGCTTTTCCACACTGATCCGACCCAAAGAAGCCACAGGGGAACAGGAAAAAAGGGGAAAAAACAACTTCTTATTAAAGGGCTCCACTTCAAGTCACTTAATTCCCCTCCTCTCTGCTCATTTCTCCTTTTTTATCCTGAAAGCAATGGCAGATCCCCAAAATTATGACAGTTTGAACTCAACAGAATTTTTTCTTTACAATCAGACAGCAAATTGTTGTTTATGTTGCACCTCCAGAACAGGACATTGGTCCCAACCACCAGGCTCAGGCTGTACTGATTTAGAAGTGGCACCATAAATAAGTCCATAAATGATTGATTGATGATCTTGTGATCTTCAGGCCGCCAGTGTTTGTTCTAATCTCAGGTTTAACAGATGTGACATTGATTTCTATGTTTTATTATAGCTGGCACATGTCAAACATTTGCAGATGTGATAGATACATTGATTTTTCAAACTCCAGTTCCTCATTAGGTGGGACACTGTGGATGGAAAGTGTAAATAAAAACAAAATTAAATGATCTACAAATCTCATAAACCTATGTGTTATTCACAAAGAAATATTTCATGAAAAATATTAGCTCATTTTTAATTTGATGGCACTGGCACATCTAAAAATGTGTGTTATGGGCAACAAAAGGCTGGAAAACTCTAGTAGTTTATAAAAAAAAAAACACACACACACACACACCAGGAGAAACACCCCAACTATCCATCTTAACCTGAGTGTAAGTGAGTAAGTGTAGATGCTGGATGGGTCATCTGTCCATCACAGGACCTCATTAAGGACCTTACAGACAAATAACTATATTAACTCACATAGCCAATTTTACATTGATAATGAACCTGACAGACACTTCTTTGGACTTCTTTGGACATGTTGTCTTCGTGCTTGCTCTGCAAGCATGAAGACAACATGCAAACTCCACACAGAAACACCTGCTGGGATTTGAACCAGGAACCTTCTTGCTACAAGCCAACAGGTCTAACCACCAAACAACCATGCTGCACTGAGCTGTTATAAGGTTAACTGTCAACAGGTCAGGGATCAGTAGCATCTTAGAGAGGGAGAGTCGCTCAGAAGTAAAGACAGGGAGATGTTTTTTAATCTGTGGAAAACTCGTGAGGCAGATCTGGAATAATGGTCTCCAGCTTTAAACACTGAGATGGACAGGACATAAACTGGAACGGCCTGGAACTAAATTCTGAGAAAAGAGGTGAAGATGGACAGGGTTTCACTGTTCTTTGAAAACCTGTGTACATATTAGAAAACAATTTTTAAATAATGTTCCTCAGTGTCAGATTGTGACAACATTTAATATCTCATCATCTACAGCCCATAATATAATCAAACGATTCAGAGAATCCGAAAAAAAAAATCATCATTTGCAGAGGGGCAAGACTGTAAATCGATATTGAAGGTCCCTGACCTTCAGTCCTAAAGCAGCGCTGTATTTTAAACAGACATGACTGTGATGGAAATCACTACATACAACTACAACTACATACTACAAATCAGTCTAAGAACACAGACAGGTGTTCTTAACATCCACAAATGTTCTGTCATGCAAACAGGAAGACGTGGACATGACCCTAAACCCACAGAAGACTTCTCTGGGCAACGCTATTTTAAAATAGAGGGGTGGAAAGTGGAAACTTTCAAAACAGTATTTGAAACTGTTTTTAGAAAGCACAGTGTCCTCAAGACCAAAGAAAAGAGGGACCATCCAGTCTGTTATCAGTGCTCAGTCCAAAATCCTGCATCTCTGATGGTATGGGGGTGCATTAGTGCCAATATAAGGGGCAGATTTCACATCTGGAAAGGAAACATCAATGCCGAAAAGTTTAACAGCTCACACATATGCATCAGTCTGGATGTTTTTCAGGGAAGGACTTGCATCGCTTAGCAAGACATTGCTAAACCATATACACATCATTGTTCAGCACTGTAGCCAGGCTGACAAAGAGTCACAACTCTGTTGAGCTGTGCATTCCTGCAGCTCTCAGTAGTGAAGACTTTATGAACTTCTTGAGCAGTAAAATCCTCAGTATTAGAGAAGAAATCAACCAGGTCCACCCGGGAGAGGCGTTTCTTCAGCTCTCCACGACCATGAAATTAATACAGGCTTTTGGTACAGTCATGCTGGGTGCAAAGGTTTTAAATCTGACAGCTTAAAATTAGTACAATACACTTAGCTTGGAAGAGTCCTTAAAATATACTGACAAAAACTAATTTGCTGAACTGACACGTGTGCCAACACAAACTGAAAGTAAAAATGTTGTGTGAGTCGTGGTTAAATGATAAATTACTGGAAATCCGGTATTTGTCCCTGACGCGTACCTGACCGGCTGCAGTCTCCTGGAAGCATCGACCCAGCGTGTTCTTGGAGGTGACGGGCTGGTACTGAGGAACCTGGTAGCCATGGTTGACTATGTTGTAGCTGTGGTGCTGGATCTTTTGGCTGCTCTCAGAGTGATGGTAGCTGTAGCTGGTGGATGAGGAGGAGCCTGCCTGGGAAACCTTCGGTTGGTTCCCATTGTTGTGGTAATCGTCTAGCTGGGTCACCTGGTGGACCTGAACGGAGGCCTCTGGAGGGTGTTTGATGTGGATGTTCACAATTCCCGGGTTAAACGCTAGTGCAACGTAGGAAAGCATGTACAAGGATTACTACAGGTTAGTAATGTGCAGAAGTTCTCATAAACATTTACAAAGCAAACTTAGCCTCTTGCCTCTTAAATTTATGAAAAGACCAGATATAGAGGCCCTTTAAAGGTGCAAAGGTTCGTGCCACCTTTATTAATCCTGTTTGCTTTTGATTTGTTAAAAATCCCCTGATTGTACTGTGATTTAGTACTAAAAACAACAGTGTATTACTATTTTAACGATGCTGTCCTTTAATAAAAAGAAGACAGAAAATAAATCCCCCCTAACTGCTTCTATTCACGGGCATGACTTTGTTGTTGTGGGCGCCATCTTTAGGACCGCCGTGTAGCCTGTCCTCGTTCAGAGTGCATGACGTTACACTCTAAAATAGCTCACCTTCCTGCTGATGAAAGGCACTGGTATTCCAGGAACATCAGGATTTGATCGATATTTGCTGTCAAACAAACTGCTGGCTCCCCTAAAGTTCAGTAAAACGCTGCCAAATTGGGAAGCTGGGAAGCAAATCTCAACGTTGAATAAGATGGACAAAAACATATTTCGTCTTTGACAAATAATGGCGTTGCTGCTACTGCTGCTGTTGAGAAAATAGTCAGATGGCGATGATCACTCTCGTGATTGTCAGAGGCAAAGCCCTTATGTAATCTATAATGATAAATTGTGTTAAAGTACAACTACATAATATTAATGAGACCAAAAACAGCTGGAGACTAGATTTAGATGAGGTTAAGTTGACCAACTACATCACGATTATTGACTTATTTACAAAAGTGTCATGGAAATGCGTAGCGTAGTTCCACGTCTCTGGCAGCTCTGGATGACATGTCTGAAAAACCACCTCATGACCGCCTAAATGTTCTTTGTGATTTGGGTCCAGTGATCTCTCCTGATGGCAGCAAACCCGTTAGGTACAGCCATTTCTTTGAGGTTTGCTGTTATCAAACCCACGGCAGCGCAGACGGAAGGACGTTGGTCCTAAAGATGACGCCGCAGCCACTGTGTGACATCCTGTCCTGCCCATGTATGGGAGGTTAAGCTGCAGCTAGCTGCAGTCCTCAATGAACTGATCATCAGCAGGTGAGTTCACCTCCGTAAAAGCAAATGTGTTGGCGGTTTCCAGGTTTGAAGCATTCAGGTAAGTGTGAACACAAAGTTAAGAGGGTAAGTCCTTGGAGAATCTGTTTCTGCAAGTCAAACTGGAGATGGTTACGAAATCATTTCCAAACACTGTGGAGTTCAACGTTCTACGATGAGAAGAGATTATTCAACTGTTGGAAGTATTCAACACAGATATCTTCTCAGCAAATTTACCCCAGCGTCAGACCAAGTAATGCTCATATATAGAGATACAAAAGAAAAAAAATGAAGGCTACATTCAAGACTGTACCAGCGTAACTGAACGTCCATGAAAGCTTGATTAGAAGAAGACTGAACAAGAAAACCTCTTCTGTGTAAAAAGAACATGTGAGTACTGTGTTAAGACAAAACCAAACCCTGTCAGCAGAAACATCTGCCCCCCCTCCGCTGCACAGCGGTGGAGGGGTTTTGTAAAAACAGGACTTGGACAGCTCGCAGTGACTGAGTGGACCATGAACTCCGTATACTAGAATATTCTAGAGGAAACATGAGCCCGGCTGGTTGAAACTGAACCATGCAGCAGGAACAATGATTTGAGCAAATCTACATCAGGAGGACTGGAAAATTAAGGAATTAAGGTTTTGGCTTGGTTAAAGTCTAGACCCCGGCACTTATAAATGCTGTGGTGGAGGCTCCAGAGCGGTGCTTAAGGGAATCCCCAAAACCTCAACGAGCTGAAGCAACGTTGTCAAGACCAAGGACCAAAACTCCTCCACAGCCATAGGAGACACTGATAAATCAGAAAGGAAAAAACTACCGGACGCTGTCACTGCTAAATGTGAATCTCAAACTTTAACTGTTAAATAAGTTGAAAATAAGGCAAAACTGTTTCTGGGCTGAGCTAAGCTCTGAATGTTAAATGCAGCTGCAGCAAAAGAGCGAAACAGTTAAGTCAGTGATAAATTAGATCCGCTCTGCGTTATAGATTTGAGAGCTGGTTAAACGACCATCCAAACCTCCCATCTCAGCCCCAAAGTTCTTCACCTGTCGGAAATAGCAGCACTGGCATCGCAGTTGTCTGTTCCACTCACCGGGAGTCTGGCCGTTGCTGTAGGTCAGAGGCAGAGTGTGTGTGGAGTGGACCTGAGCCTGGCCGTAAGCTCCTGACGTCTGCTGGTGTCCGTTCGGAACCGGCATCTGGCAGAACTTTCCTGTGAAGTTGGGAGGGCACTGGCACTTGTCTCTGGCACTACATTTCCCACCGTTTATACACGGTAGATGACAGACCACTGGGAGGAGACAAGAACAAGTGGAGGACGTTTGTCAGTTTTGAACCGTTAGTACATCACAGTTGGATCAGACTGCATGTGGAGAGAAAGGAGCAATGCTTTCAATAAAACAGGAGTAAAAAAGTAAAAGTGCAAGCTGCTGCATGTCTGTGTGTCCTTCACCGTCTTTGATCAGTGAACGCAGCTCTAGACCAGGCCTTCAAACTCACTACATTAACGGGACTCCATCATCATCTTAAACTCATTGCATTTGTCTACCGTTGTGACTTAGATGAAGATTTGTTGAATGCTTCAGCAGTGGAGGAGGACGTCAGCGGGTTTTGCAGTGGTTTGCATTGATACTCTCAGAACAGCGTGCAGTTTTAAGGGTGTTTTTATATTTATACATGTTTTTTGCAGACTCATCTGACCAATTAAGAGGTGACACATTCTCATGTGTTTCAATTGGCTGCGTTTGGATACTTCTCTGTGTGAAAAGGAACCAAACTGAGGGCAAAAATGTGACCAGTTTACAAACTCATCAAGTGGTTGAGACCAGAGGGATCCAGCTAAGCTGCGACAGCACCCAGTCTGATGAAAGGAACCGTGGCGGGGCTCAAAGCCTTGTTTGACGTCTCTGATTCATTTCTGCTCTCCGTTCACAACTTCCTTTCAAAGAAATCCGGAGTTTGTGAAGCATGATGAGAAATGATACAGTTCTGCAAAGAGGAAAGTGGTGCTACGTATGATTCAGACACGTTACACACGTTCTTCGTGTCTGCCTGCAGTCATCAAGTCATTACAGGCTCAGCCCACTGTCCAAAGCATAACCTCCACCACCCCCAGCCCAGTCTTTGAACATTGTAAGGACTAATATCCATTATTTCAGTTTAATAATCAGAGAGCCGTCACACAGCTGAACTACACTGAGATTAATGGCTTTATCGGTACAGGTGTAGTTACACTGACATGTTCACAACTCTGTTAAAGGGTCATGCTATGTTATGTTAATTATTGTGTTTGTCATCTTGTTGGTCATGAGTTGGTGAGGAACGAAACTAAGCTGGGAAACTTTGTTTTTGGGGGAATGTAAGTAAATGAGGACTGCTTGGGTGCGGAGTTTGTTTCAGTTCATTTGTGTGCCTCCAAAACCTTTGTTTATTTATTTATTTTTTTTTTCATGAACATTCTTGTCAGTATTGACATCGTACGTATGTACTATCGAACCAAAATTGGACCTCTGCTTTTAACCCATCTACTAGTTTCACAAGTGAGCAGTGGGCTGCCAGCATCAGCGCCCGGGGAGCAATGGGGAGTTAAGGGCCTTGCTCAGGGCCCCCAGTGATTTCCCATTGTGGGCCTGGGCCTGATCCTGGGTCCTCCACGCCCAAGCCCACCACTGTAACCACTAGGCCACCACTCCCATAGTAGTTATTAATATATTAATATGAATCCCATATTAATAGTTTATTAAAAAGCTTATATTTTTAGGAGGAATGTCAACAAGTCAGACTCAAAACAATAAATGTGATCTGAGCTGATGGTATTTCCTGGTCTCAGTGAAATTTAAGCTCCGCGTTCTCAGATTCCCTCTGGGGTCTATGCAGTTATTATGGACAAAGCTGCAGAGAGGACCAAGATTATGAAATAGCTGAAAAATCCATCCAAGAAGAGGCTTTTACACATACTGAGCATTGGTCTTTACAGTGTTAATAATTAAGGAAAGAGTTGTAAACACTGGCGTTTTTAAAAGAACTTATTAAAAGCAAAGCTGTCCCAGAACCCAGAACCATGAGAGACGTCTCATAGTGCTGGATTCATTTATCAGCAACAGTCAGAGACAAACTGGACCATCCTTTAATGATGACACCTATACATTTCTGAAGAGCACTTTCAAAGCCCAAACGTGGGGGTTCTTGTCACTCTCCAGTCCGTTGCCCCTGGGTAGTGATGAAATTTGTACCTCCTCGACTGACCACTAGGGGCTGGCTCCAAACTGTCCGCTGACCTCCATGTTAAGACGCTCACTCAACTCTTGAAGGCCAAAGCTGGTCGCAGTCAACGGGGAGTCAATCAAGTCCCGTCTCAACCAAGCACAGTCCCACCAGGCACCACAAGAACCATAGCTCTGTTTCTAACCCATCCCATAAGTAACCATCCAAACTTGCTTATATTTCTTCCAGAACATACCACTCTACTTCGTGTTACTCTTGACAGAACTTCTACTAAATGATGGGATCCGCGGGCGTTATTCCAGGCAGGTCATCCCTGCAGTGCCCCGGCCTGCTTACCCCCCCTTCATGGTTCGATCCAATGACTCCATTTGTTCTTTGACCTATTTAAGGAGCAAGAAGAACATTCTTAGATGCTTCGGATGTCCCAGCTACTGAGCTTGCCGTCAATCCCACCTCCACCCGCTTCCACCTGTGGGCTCCGATTCAAGGGGGTTGGTCCTACACCCCTGTATGACGTGTAAAGCTGATAAACGATCCTTGAATGGAGCCTAAACGCCAAAGCCAAGTATGCGTTACAATTAAAGTCTTTCAAACTTACTGCGTGAGTTGTCTGATTGAAATTTGGTTTTGAGGTTTAGTGAAAGTTTGCATGTGAAGAGTTTGTTTCCAATTTACCATAAAGACCCTATAAACATATTTATAGAAGCTTTTTCAGTTTTATTGTTTTCAGATGTTGGTGAAAACAACATGGGCACCAACAGTTGGACAATCAGAACTGCTCTGTGAATGACTGAAGCTGTTGCATGTATCTCATTTGTCTGCTGGAGACCCAGGAGAGCGGGCGTGAGTGCTGCTCCTCCGGCTCCTCCGGCTCCTCCGGCTCCCCCGGCTCCTTCGGCTCCCCCGGCTCCTCCGGCTCCTCCGGCTCCTCCGGCTCCCCCGGCTCCTCCGGCTCCCCCGGCTCCTCCGGCTCCTCTGGCATACTTTCTCCCAGGAGAGCGGACTGACTCCCCAACTGCTGAAAGCTTTCTGGCATCCAGCTCCTTTTTCCTTCATTAAAAACGCCTTTAGCTGCCAGCTCATTTGTTACAGTCCTGATAATATGAAATTATTAACAGACGAATAAAAAAAACGTCATTTTTAGGAGCTTTGGGGGACGAGTTGAGTATGGAAGAGAATGCATGTGGTCTTAAAGAAGCAAGACAGATGTAGTTCCTTCTTCAGACACATCTGGCTTGAGTTTTGTTTCTGCATTTGTATATATAGTCTAGACATCAGTATTAAACATTTGAAAACAATGCACTGGTACGCCAAGTCTCACCTTTAATGAGTGCAATCTCACAACCACAACAGGTGCCCTCCTCCCCAGCTCCACCTCCGAGTCTACAGACCATGTGAACATCTGTGTGTGTCTTAAAAGTGAAGATTTCTGAGATCAGAGCCGAGATACCAAAAGTCAACCTCACAGGGAAAACCTCGTTGTTCAGTAGAAACCTTGGACCATTAAATGGTGAGAAGTTCTGGTTGACTCCTGGAGTGTTTGGGTTTCACGGCACGAATCCAAAGACAGTATTTTCTCAGACTGACAGATATTCTTTAATCTTTACTGTAGCCCATCTTCATTTAATCTGTCCTGGTACTGTATGCACTGAGAAACTCATTTCTGAGAAATTCAAAAAGAAAATTAGAAGAAGATTCTTCTTGTTTAAAGAATTCTAGTCAAGAAAATATGTCTTATCCCATTGATAAGGATTCATGGAATTTCAGGCTTAATTCTAGAGGGGCTGTTTTTGCAGTGTACCTGCGTCACTGCTCTCAGAGCCGTTACCTTTATTTCAAAACCTAATTTACTCAAATATACCTTGTAGATGTTGAGACATGCTTATTACAAATCAGGTATGTCAATTTTGTGGGAGACAAAAATAAAACAGGCCTCGTGAAATAATGATCGAACGGTAAAGACACTAACTGCTTAGCACGTCATGTTTGAACTTTCAGCACTTTTAGAGCTTTTCCGTGTTACTGAGGGTACTTTCTGGTTCCTGCTGGATCGCTGATTAAGGTTTCGTTTTAGCCATGTCGCTCAGCCTACAGGTCGTCGGAGCGCCGGGTGAGAACAAGCGGGTCCAGCTTCTCCTTCCACTGTGCCAGGAAGCAGCACTTCCAGCTCTTCTCTCCTCAGCTGTGATAACGGCACAAGCCTGTTTCACCCCTCTGAGCTCAGTGGATCTCAGATAAACTCAAAAAGGCAGAGGAGGTGTGAAGCGAGCCTGGACGAACACCTGTGGTACAGTCTGTGTTTCAGGACATCTGGATCCTGAGGACAAAATCACCAGCAGGATCGATTCCACAACCTCCGGAGAAAGCAGGAATGATGTGAGAAATGAAAATCCAAACATGATGGAGTGCTTCTTAAATTTGTTTAGACTTGGATGTTTTTTCCGACAGGATAAATTAAAAAAGAGGGTTTTGGTTTTAATTTCTCATCAACTTCATCCCATTTGTTGATATTATTTTTCTGCATTTCAGGAACACATTTAAGAAAGTGGGACAATAGAGCCTAAACAACTTTCTGTAAAGAGTTAAAGTCAAAGTAAATGTACAAATCACCATGTGGCTCTTTTTTAAGTCCTGCCGGTTCAAAGAAAGGCTGCAGGACAGTAACGCCGCGCCACTTGAGACGCATGATCCAAGAATGATATTAATGGTTTTATACACAAAAATCTAAAAAATAAGATGGAGTCCTAACATGCTTGTACGTTTCACCTAAAACTGAATGCTGACAGTAAACAGCCTATGAAGACACACAGAGTAACACAGCGAGCAGCCGTATTAGTGATTCCTAAAAGCCTTCTGATCACATTTGAAGTGTGCGTTGGCGTGTTTCTCTGCACAGACACGGCCCGCCTGCTGCTTGGTTTCATGTGTTTGGGACGTTTTGGGCACCAGCCAATGGCACAGAGAAGGTGTGACGTTCAAATCCCCCGGAGCTGGAGGTGTTACATTAGTGTTTTACAACATAATGACTGAATTTAGCACTTTGCTCTGCGCCGGGACGCCATCCTCAAACACTCCTGCCATGTTTCACTAAATGACAGCTGGGAAAAAAGAAGAACTCAACGACCGCCTGATCAGCCAAGAAGGGGACAACATTCCTCTCCCAACAACTCGCTACCATCTCCGCGGTTCCCAGATGTAGATGGAGTGCTCGTTAAAAGAACAGGGGATCCTAGACCATCACGACGTCTCTGAGGCTCGTTGTCCATGCTGATTTATTGTCTTGTATCAACAAACAGCATTATTATTAATTTATTATTATAATTATAGACGATATTTTGAGCAACTGTAACAGCATCACGCTTCTGTAAGAGTAAATCCTGAGGGCACATCACCTGGCGTTAACAGCCCGGCGCGATTCTCCTCTGAGCTCGCGTGACGCCGCTGATTTGTTCTGCGCACTCACACAGGAATTCAGCTTCTTTACTGCTCCTTCTGGGATTCTGTACGTGTCGGATCCTGAAACGCGGATGGAGGCAGGTTCAGACACGGTCTGCTGGTTCAGGGAACGCCAAACAACACCCATGTCATGTTACCCACCACAGAGAGACTGTTTCATGACGCCCAGACCTCCTTTTGCAACACTTTCACCGTCCTCACCTGACCACTCTCAGCTCACATGATTTTTTCTGACTTTAATTAACTAACAGTGTTTCAACCTTGGTGCAGTTTACCGTTGTCTATTAATGCAGTACAGCATCATCAACGGGAAAATCCCACTCTTGTAAATGCTGGCAGCACGGATAACGCAACCTCAGTTGATCTCCCATTCCTCAGTCACATGTACAAATCTTTCTAAAGTCTTGAACCCGGCACAAGGACTGCTGAAGCCAAACGACTGCAACCTGTCATCATCAGTTCTGATGGTTTTATAGGGAGAATATAACTGTTGTGTGGTATTAAAATGTAACTAACAAAAACAAATGTGTTTACATAGTAGTTAACCAGTGTGAGTTAACTGCATGCAGTGGACTGAAAATGTGTTGGCCATTATTGCAGCATTGTCCAGGCCAGCATCCAGACCCGTCTGCCATCTCTCCTTCCCCAGAGACCAGATCACCAGCAGCTCCTGACCGGGTGTTTGGCTTCACCTGCAACCAACGACACCGGAGCCCATCTGAGCTGCTGCGGAACGCTGAGACTGATCCAGGCCAGCGTAGAACCAGGCCACTGTAGAACCAGGCCACTGTAGAACCAGGCCACCGTAAAACCAGGCCACTGTAGAACCAGGCCACTGTAGAACCAGGCCACTGTAGAACCAGGCCACCGTAAAACCAGGCCACTGTAGAACCAGGCCACTGTAGAACCAGGCCACCGTAGAACCAGGCTACTGTAGAACCAGGCCACTGTAGAACCAGGCCACTGTAGAACCAGGCCACCGTAAAACCAGGCCACTGTAGAACCAGGCCACTGTAGAACCAGGCCACTGTAGAACCAGGCCACCGTAGAACCAGGCCACTGTAGAACCAGGCCACCGTAAAACCAGGCCACCGTAGAACCAGGCCACTGTAGAACCAGGCCACCGTAAAACCAGGCTACTGTAGAACCAGACCACCGTAGAACCAGGCCACTGTAGAACCAGGCCACCGTAGAACCAGCCAACGTAGAACCAGGCCACTTTAAAACCAGGCCACGGTAGAACCAGGGCACCATAGAACCAGGCCACTGTAGAACCAGGCCACTGTAGAAAGAGGCCACCGTAGAACCAGGCCACCGTAGAACCAGGCCACCATAAAACCAGGCCACCGTACAACCAGGCCACCGTAAAACCCGATCACAGTAGAACCAGGCCACCGTAGAACCAGCCACCGTACAACCAGGCCACCATAAAACCAGGCCACCGTAAAACCCGATCACAGTATAACCAGGCCACCGTAGAACCAGGCCACTTTAAAACCAGGCCACCGTAGAACCAGGCCACCGCAGAACCAGGCCACCGCAGAACCAGGCCACCGTAGAACCAGGCCACTGTAGAACCAGGCTACTTTAAAACCAGGCCACCGTAGAACCAGGCCACCATAAAACCCGATCACAGTATAACCAGCCACCGTAGAACCAGGCCACTTTAAAACCAGCCCACGGTAGAACCAGGGCACCATAGAACCAGGCCACCGTAGAACCAGGCCACCGTAAAACTAGCCACTGTAGAACCAGGCCACCATAGAACCAGGCCACCGTAAAACCAGGCCACTGTAGAACCAGGCCACCGTAGAACCAGGCCACCGTAGAACCAGGGCACTGTAGAACCAGGCCACTGTGGAACCAGGCCACCGTAAAACCAGGCCACCGTAGAACCAGGCCACAGTAGAACCAGGCCACCATAAAACCAGGCCACCGTAGAACCAGGCCACCGTAAAACCCGATCACAGTAGAACCAGGCCACCGTAGAACCAGCCACCGTACAACCAGGCCACTTTAAAACCAGGCCACCGTAGAACCAGGGCACCATAGAACCAGGCCACCGTAGAACCAGGCCACCGTAGAACCAGGCCACCATAAAACCAGGCCACCGTAGAACCAGGCCACTTTAAAACCAGGCCACCGTAGAACCAGGGCACCATAGAACCAGGCCACCGTAGAACCAGGCCACCGTAGAACCAGCCACCGTAGAACCAGGCCACTTTAAAACCAGACCACAGTAGAACCAGGCCACCGTAAAACCCGATCACAGTATAACCAGGCCACCGTAGAACCAGGCCACTTTAAAACCAGGCCACTGTAGAACCAGGCCACCGCAGAACCAGGCCACCGTAGAACCAGGCCACTATAGAACCAGGCTACTTTAAAACCAGGCCACCGTAGAACCAGGCCACCATAAAACCCGATCACAGTATAACCAGGCCAGCGTAGAACCAGGCCACCGCAGAACCAGGCCACCGTAGAACCAGGCCACCGCAGAACCAGGCCACCGTAGAACCAGGCCACTGTAGAACCAGGCTACTTTAAAACCAGGCCACCGTAGAACCAGGCCACTGTAGAACCAGGCTAACTTGAAACCAGGCCACCGTAGAACCAGGCCACCATAGAACCAGGCCACTGTAGAACCAGGCTACCTTAAAACCAGGCCACCGCAGAACCAGGCCACCGTAGAACCAGGCCACAGTAGAACCAGGCCACCATAAAACCAGGCCACCGTAGAACCAGGCCACCATAGAACCAGGCCACTGTAGAACCAGGCTACCTTAAAACCAGGCCACCGTAGAACCAGGCCACCGCAGAACCAGGCCACCGTAGAACCAGGCCACTATAGAACCAGGCTACCTTGAAACCAGGCCACCGTAAAACCAGGCCACTGTAGAACCAGGCCACCGTAGAACCAGGCCACTGTAGAACCAGGCTACTTTAAAACCAGGCCACCGTAGAACCAGGCCACCATAGAACCAGGCCACTGTAGAACCAGGCCACTATAGAACCAGGCCACTGTAGAACCAGGCTACCTTGAAACCAGGCCACCGTAAAACCAGGCCACTGTAGAACCAGGCCACCGTAGAACCAGGCCACCGTAGAACCAGGCCACTGTAGAACCAGGCCACTATAGAACCAGGCCACTGTAGAACCAGGCCACCGTAGAACCAGGCCACCATAGAACCAGGCCACTGTCCACACTTGTCTGGAAGTATCTAGTTGCTCTGTTCTTTACTTAGTTTGTTGCTTTGACTTTAGATTTGGACTTTTTCTCTTTGGTTTCTCCTCAGTCATCAGGAGTTGTTGGCGCCCACCTGGTCTCCATGTGCCATGTCCAAATATGTAGTGATAATTATTATACCCTATCTACAGCACTCAATATATCCCACAATGCATTAGGACAAACCACAAACAACCGTTGGCCCCTGCACTAGCCAGCGGCGTTAACATCCAATGTTCAATGAAAGAATCAATTAAAGTTTGATCATCAATCAAAGAGAAAAATATCTTTTTATTAACAAACTAAGTGTTTACTCCATGTTTATGTTTGCAAATAAGAAATTACTATCAATTCCCATCAATTCTATATGTATATCTTCATATATTCCAAGTAGCTACCATGGAACTTTTCCAAAATCAAATGTTTCTAAAATTCCCAAAGTCGGCATCCTGTTTAGGGAAATGTTCAACCTCTAGGCAGCTCTCAAAGAAAGAACTGACCCGAATCTGCACTGTTTCTTCAAGCTCGTCATGGGAGGAAAGTCTCCACAACCAAAACACTGACACTTTCATCAGCGGAGAAGTTGAACAATCTAAGTTTTTACTTTATTTATCAACTTCATAGAAAAAATGAGGTGCACAGTATCCTTGGTTCCAGCTCAGAGTTGGGAACCCCACAAGGATGATGGACTTCAGATGGAAAAAGCTTGGTTTTTTTATGGTTCAGTTGAGGATCCAGGTGTGACGGTTAGGGAACAAGGAGGTTTATGATGTCACTGCTGGGACCCCACAAACACAGACAGTAAGGATGTGGGAGAAGGTGAGGATGACTTACCGACTCTGAAGTTGGGCGCCGTCAGCGTGTCCGTAGTGAGGCCGTTCTCACTGATGATGGTGGTCGTGTTTCCCTTCTCACAGTTGTTGTGACATCTGCTTCCCATGCAGGTCATTTTGCAAATGGTGGGTGTGAAGACCACCTTGATCCTTCCAGTGTGGTTTCCCACCGCTGCTGAAAAGATGGTGCAAACCAAGAGGAGGGGAAGGGAGAGCAAAGGAGGGCTGGTTACTCTTTGATCCATAGGAACTTAGTTTTCTCTCAGGCTGAGACTTGTCACAATCGGGTGGTGAGACTCCAGTCAAAACAACGAAAAGGAAAAAAAAAACTAAGGTGTAATTTTCAATTTTTGAAAACTTGAAATGCGAATCCTTCTCCAGACTACTCGAGCATATCTGTTCCGCCTCTCTCTCCACTGCTCCTAAATCCTGTGACGCCTCGGAAATGTGAGGAAGAAAGAAAGAAAAAAAACTTGGGAGAGGTTAGCAAACAAAAGTCTGGGATGGTGTCCAATTCTTCATCAGGAGTCTGTGAGAGGTGGATATGGAGCTTTATTTCATATTACAAACAAGCGGAATAAGCCAAATCCAGCTCCTGCGCCTGATTTACTTGCTTTGATTTCTTGTCATTCCATCTTCCCTGTCCAAGTTCATCTAACTCTTCTTCACACTTTAGCACCTCAAGCAAAGACAGAAAGCCCCCAACTCCCTTGGTGTGAGTCTATAATAAGACCTGAACGAAGTCGCCTCTAGAGGGTTGTGAGAAGAAAGCTTATGAAGCCATTTCCTTGTTTGCAGCCTCTTTTTCCCCACCCTCGGGAAAGCCAGCCCTCTGAAAAAAACTGGTGATGACTGAAGGTATGAACGCTGGCAAAGACACTGCATCCTGTCAATCTCAGAGCATGTGACACAAGTAATCTTTCTAAAACTTCTTCTGTTAATATAATCAGCAGGATTTTTGCTTTAACGCTCTCAGTTTCATTCACTTTTGTGGATTTTTGAATATTTGTCCCCTCTGCGCTGGTCCCTGGCATCTCTATGTCGGGTCCAAACCCCTGTCTCCAGGACTCGGAGCTTCGTCTGTGGCTGTCAGCTGTTCACGCCAGACTCGCAGAGCGAAGGCCAAGCAGCCGGAGGAATGTTTTCCAAACCTCAGAGGCAGAGAAAAACCACTGGATAACACGCCCCAGGCTATCTAAACATTCACTAATAGGTGCAAAAATTTACTATTAAGGAGGGACCTAATATGGTGTAGTGGTTACGACAGCATGCCAGTGGAAACTGCTTTAAAAATACTGCTGGGATCATGTATGGACGGCCAAGATTTGGAGTCTAAACATGGTTTTCCCAAGTCCCCTTGGTGGGGGATAGTTTCCAAAAAGAAATAAACAAGGAGAAGAGAGGGGCAAGAAGTCAGGTTACTCTTTCTATTAACCATGATCGATCCAAAATGTGCTAATTCACAAATGATTTGATGGCACGGATGATACAGTTACTACCATGAACAAGTGTTAAAACTGCTCTTCAAGTACATTTTCAACAATTATCAGTTTATGATGATATGGTTTCTTTTGTTTTAATTTCTCGTAAAAACATTCAAAGTCATCTGATCCTACGGAGTTTTATTATTATACTAAACAAAAACAACACCTTTTTCAGTGTGCCATCAGTCATTTTTAGAAAAATGATGCCAAAAACTTAAAATCCCCTCAAGGCCAGACTGTGAGATCAAAGAGACATGAAAAAACACGAGAGCGACATCTCAATGCCAGCAGCCACATTTGATGTTAATGTTCATGTCAACATGAGAAGACTAACCTAGGACTTTTGGACTTTTGGAAAAGCTCATCTGTCTGGAAAGAACATAGAACCACGACTGAGGTTCACAAAACTGCATCTGAACAAACGATCCTATGGACAGATGGGACTAAGGTGGAGATGTTTGACCTTAATGCCCAGAACCATGTCTGAGAAACCCAAAGCACCTCGTACCAGTTGGTGGAAGGGTGATGATATGGGCTTGTTCAGCAGCCACAGGATCTGAGCACCTTACAGCCCCTTATTGGACCGCAAACTCCTCCGTATATCATCGTATATAACATCTGTCTGACAGATACAGCTTAGCTGAAACTGGGTCATCAGGACCATGATGCAAAGTACACCAGCAGATCTACAGCAGAATGACTGAAAAATAAAACAATCAAGGTTTGAGGATACACAGGTCGAAGTCCAGACCTGCTCCTGCTTGAACTGCTGTGGTGGGACCTTAAGAGAGCTGAGAATGGGCCAGTGCCAAAAAAAAAGCCATTCAGAAAACCACTTCGATTTACAAGGTGGCATTGTACGTTCTTAGTGCTATTATGGTCAGATGACTCTTAATCTATTTGTGCACAAAGAAATAGGATTAAAGAAGAAGATACTAACTTTTGCACATCACAGAATAAATAATGATCTGGACTTCATGGCCTTCATGACCTAGCTCATTGGGTTTCAGATGACAACTCAGACACTGAAGACATACACATTCGGTTCTAATAACAAAAAGAAAGTAAACCCTCAGATTTCAGCTGGAAATAAAAATGAAAGCAAAGCTTTGAAGAGCAGCAGTTCAGACCTTCAACACTGTGGAGGTGTTTTGGATCAGAAGTAGTTCTGTGCAGCCAGATCCGGCTGTGAGCATCTCTGAGGTCATGCAGCAGCATCTCTGCTGATGAGTGGACTTCCACTGATCCTGATCTGTGGCAGATTTACAGTGTGAGGATTCAGGGTTTCTGTTCATCTTGGTTGTTCCTTCCCTCCCTGTCGGATTCTTCCTCTCGTTGCTTTTACACCTGTCCCATCAGCTCCTGAATTCCTCAGTCTGCGCCCTTGTCTGTTCTTGCGTTCTTCTGGCACTTCATCAGTCATAACACACCGTTCCAGTTCAGTGTCTACATCAAGCCAAGTACAGTCAAAGTCCAAGTACAGTCAGCGGGACCTTCCTCCACTCATTTCATCGAGGATGTGGCCAGTGTGCAGATTTGAGACAGAAAAGTATCCAAAAATGCAGCAGTAATGTTAAGGGTTGAAAAACTCACAATTCAAACTTACAACTTCAAAATGCTGCTGTCATTTCTGTTTTTAACCAGAAGCATAGTTCTTCTAATGTGTGGTTGATTTACCAGATCTGACATCTTCCTACAATGTTGAGGCAGATGTTTGGGGTCCCTGTCAGGAAAGTACCTCCGAATAACTCTCAAAAAGGGTACTGATGGTGATCAATGTCCTGTTGTATGACCCAGCTTCAACCAAGCTTTTAGCTGTCTTACAGATGGCCTCACATCTGCCTCTAGAATACTCTGACATAGAAGTTCATGACCCATGATTGTAGGCTATCCAGGTCCTGCGGCTGCAAACAACCCCAAATCATCACCCCTCTACTGCTGTGCTTGACAGTAGGTATGAGGTGCTGAAATAATGTAATTATGGAAAAAGAAAATGGGAGTGAACAATTCCACTTTGGTCTGTCCATAGGACATTGCACCAGAAGTCATGTGGTTTCTTCAGATAGTTTAGTGAACCTCATTTGTGAAGTTTGGCAACTGGCTTTAATGATTTTCACTTGTAAACGTATTTTTCTCTGCAGGTCACTGAAAATGATTTATAAAATATTCCAGATTGATTTTTCTGCAATAGTTGCCTTTTTAGGAACATTGCTGATGTCTTTCCCTCTTGGCATTATGTTAACATGTAGTCCAGAAAACTGCGACAAACATCTACTTTTTGCAGAGGTCTGCACACCTGCCACCTACCCCCTAAAAACCCATGGAGCAGGAAAGGGGTACTTAGGGGTACATTACTTTTTTAACCCCTTTTTCAGCTTAATTATAAAAAGATTATTACGGACTAAATGAAAAAAAATCACTTTTGTTATTCATCTGAGATTATATTAGGACCCACTTGGACCAGATGTTTTTTTTAATATATTTTAACACACAAACATTAAAAGAGGGTGTGCTACCATTTTCACAAGACTGTAGACATAACAGCAAATGTGCACATGAATCCAAAAATGATGACGTTTTCATTGCAGATTACCAGCTGAATAAGATTTCTGACAGGTGGCTTTGCTGCTTCAGTGATGACTATGCCTTGAAAACTTCTTAAAATTCTCTTCGCACAGAAAATGTCAAGCAACGTGTTGTTTCCTGACAGCTTTTCACGAGTTTCAGTGTTCAACACGATGCTAAGCTGTCAGAGTGACTCTGACAAGGCTCCCTGGCCACAGCGGTGATGAAACCTCGCTCCCGCCTCCTCCGACTTCACTTCTGTGCCTTTGGACGTTTACACACATTGCAGGCAGATTTTGTCGATCTTGTCGAGCATATGGAAAGGAGGTCAGGAGAGAATCTCAGACAAAACACAGACATCAATCAACTAGAGGGAAGAAAGTGGTCATGATGAGATTCATCCAGGCTGCAAGGAGCCTGGAGAGGAATGATCGTGTAAATACAGACGTCAGGAGGGAATTCCTTTTCTTTTTCATGTCTTGGGCTGCACTTAGGGCTTAAGTGAGCTATGTGAGGGAATATCTTAGAGGCCTCAGAGGTCACGAGCAGCAGTTGATACTGTAACGTCAGTGCTTATTAAAGAAATCACGTTAATAGTTATCTGTCATGGTTCACTCTCTGTGGACAATTCATGTACACACTAATGAGCTACAACTGCAAGTCAAAACAAGTTAGGAAAATATGGGTAATGCAAGTTTGCAAAGATTTCATGGTTGTTTTCCCTCATCGACTTAATTTTAATTGTTGATAGTTCCATTTTCATATTTCATACCTGCAATACACCCCAGAAAGTACAGTAAATTGTAAATTGGTAGTAAATTGGTGCAGGGCAAAACGTGTTGTGATTGTAGTAATGATTTGGTACAAAAGTAGTGTTGTGGAAAACGTATCTATGAAAAGCTGAGTCCTGCAGGAGCAACAGCGGTCACAGAGTCTCAACTCCGTCAATGAAAGTGTGAGTAATTCATTGAAATGTTTAAAACTGAGTTCCTCAAAGAAGAATTGGAATGAATTTGCACATTTCAGTCAGTCCTCTTATACTACAATCCTCATTCCAACAATGCTTACTAATGGTGCCTAAGCTCCAACGGCATCCCTTCCTGCAGAAGATACCTACATTTAATACTGGAGTTTTGAGAATATGGCATTCTGGGTTCTTTGCTACGGCTTATCCAGTCCCGTTACAAACAGAGAGAGAATCTGGCTTAGTGGCCAACAGTTTCCACCTCTACTTTTGCAGATGATGTGGTCCTCTTGGCTTCATCGAGCCGTGACCTTCATCTTTCTCTGAAGAGGTTCACAGCTGAGTTTGAAGCAGCAGGGATGAGAATCAGCAGCTCAAAATCTGAGACCTTGGTTCTCAGTTAGAAGAAGGTGGAATGCCCTCTCCTGCTAGGGAATGGGGTGCTTCCTCAAGTGGTGGAGTATCTTAGGGTCCTGTTCACAAGTGAGGGAAGAATGGAGGGGGAGACCGACACGTGTCTTGGTGCGTCATCTTCAATATTGCGGACCGGTTTGTCGTGTTGTCGTGTTAAAGAGAGAGTTGAGCCAAAAGGCGCAGTTTTCTGTTTACTGGTTGATCTACGTTCCTACCTCCCCCAAGCTCACAAACTGTGGGTAGTGAGCGAAAGAAAAAGATTGTGGATACGAGTGGCAGAAATGAGTTTCCTCTGTGGGGTGGCTGGACTCTCCCTCAGACATAGGGTGATAAGTTCAGTCGTCCTGGAGGAACTGGGAGTAGAGACGCTGCTCCTCCACATCCAGAGGAGCCAGTTGATGTGGTTTGGGAATCTGGTGAGGATGGGTTAGGGTCAGGACATGCTGAGGATATATCTCTCAGCTGGCCTGGGAACACCTCAGTATTCCCCCACGGGAGCTGGTGAAGGTGGCCACGGAGGGGTAGGTCTGGGTTTCTCTGCTTTGGCTGCTGCCCCTCCCCAGACCTGACCTTAGATAACCTGAAGTTAATAGATGGACGGAAGGAGAAACTGGAAGTGATGCACAACAACATTTTCCCGTCTTTTGATTCTGAGGCCGCATGTCCACTGTACACGTAATGGATCAACACAAAAAAATCAAATCCGACGAGAAAGCCACAGAAAAATCTCCAGATCACATTGAAAACTGTGTAATGGATGTAATGTAATAGATAAAATAGCCTGGAATCGATTTATATTTCTATAGACTTATAGTTCTGAACAGCTCCAACAACCACTTCCACCTGCCCCCAAGCTGCATTCATCGGCTCACATTCCGAACCGGGAGGCAGTGAAGGACCAGACAGAAACCTGCGACAGCCACGGTGAACTTTTCCTCCACAGTTTTACGAGTATTCACACTCCGATACGATATGATACGACCGCTACAGCAGCCGCCCTGAACCGGCCCATGTACGATGACGCAGAGAGCGATGGATAACTGCCTAGCCCCGGACACGCTGCCTTCCCAAGAGCCCTTGTGTGGGCGATAAACGCACTTTGTCCATAGAAAGTTCCATAGAAAATGTATTGGATGCATGCTATGCAAGCAATTTGTCTCTTGCAATGAGCAGCTGCTGTTAGGGTTGGAGCCTGCAGGTGGATGTTGGGCTGGTGGAGGGATTTATGAGCACTGTGAACAGCGCTGTTCGACTGTAACTGCACTGAACCATGTGGAGGGATGAACGTCAACACAGACGTCACTTCTGCGTGTGCCAGAATTATCTCTGGAAACTTCTTATTTCTTCTTCTACAGCATATGATATAATTCAACCGGTCAGGGAATCTGATGGAATTTCAGTGTGTGCTCGCAGTAAACCTGAGAAGATCCGTCAGACAACACTGTATCAAGAACTCTGGTGCATTTTCCACATCATGCACATGCTGATTTGTATCTGAAAACATGAACTTCTCAGTTTGTCAAGTGTTGCTTTATAGGTCTTGTGTAGAGCTGCCTTTTAAACACAATTTAATCTTAAACTAATCTAAAGTTTAGTGCTCCAACACCGCGACGACCGAAGAAAACGCCACAAGAGGAGGGTGGCGATGCTCTCTGGTCAGTCCCTCTGTCAGGGCCAGAACTGGCAGCATTCATCTGACGTGGTTTTGGCAGTGGTGAGAGAGTGAAGGGATGGACGAGGGAAGCCGGGGAATAACTTTCCCAGATGTGGCACAGAAGCCAGCTGCTGACAGGCCGTCTGTCGCGTGGGACAGGAGCGGAGCTGACGGAGAAGCTGCGGGCTTCCTGATTTAGAATAGCAAATACATCTGCTGCTTCCACAGAGTGAGGAGCTGGCTGCATGCTGGGCAAAAACCAGCCGTGGTGCTCCGTTTTGATCTGGTCTCGGAGGTCTCCTCGCTGCAGACACACTTCTCTCCTTGTTACAGAGCGAGGAGACTTGATTTCCAGGCTCTGAGAATAAATGTACACGGGTTCTTGTTTTGTTGGACCTCACCCAGGTCATCGCCAGACTGCTACGTCGGACCAACAGTACAGAAGCCCGGTTCAGAAATCACAACAAAGTCAACAAACCTGGCTTGACTGAGTGAACACCAGAGCAAGATTTTGATCTAAACAATCACGGTACAGGCAAAATAAAGTAGGATAACCCTTTGGACTTATCTGTTTTGTTGCAGTAATTTACCATAAAATGTGATCTGATAATCATCTAAGTCAATGACAACAAACCTAATGCGCTTAATCTGAGAGCAAACACACTTTGATCAAATCTAGACAGGCACATTGCAGGAGGGGAAAAGTAAGTGAACCCACAAATGATGTTCTTTAAGGAAAGCTAAATGGAGTCAGAAGAGCTACTTTGGTTGATAAAAGACACTCGCACATTGAAGTTTTCCATTCATAAGAAGCATCTGCTGGAGTGGAGCGTGGATGGGACCCGGAAAGCTTACAACCATGGATCATACATCTGTGGTCAATCAACAGTAGCTGATCTGCAAAGAGATACAAGGTCATCTCATCTTAAACCGTCTAGACATGGAGACAGTTAAGGACCGGGCTTGCCCTTCCTAGAAGCTGATGTCCGGCCAAGATGACTCTAAACACATAAAGAGGAACCTCCGAGTAACAGCTAAAAGCTTGAAGACATCACTGAAACTGGTAAACATCTCTGTTCCTGAGTCTACACAGGATATCCATGGAAGAACACCGCAGAGGAAGCTGCTGCTTTCCAAGAGAACCAGACTTGGAAACATGTTTTGTGGGCCAGAGAAATAATAGTTGACTTTTTTATGAAGAAAACTCAATGTTATGAATAAAGTGAAGCGCAACAAAGCTTTCTGACATTAAAACATCAAATCACATATCAGGGAAAATCTAGTCCCAAATGTTCATTATCCTAGAGGATAATGTCAGGACGGCTGTCCCCCGGCGGAAGCTTCCGCTGCTTCCAGTCTGTGGTTGTCAGAGTTGGAAGGAATCTGAACTGTTCGGATTACAAGACTCGCTGAGTCGTAATCAGGAGTCTTGAGGTTAGTTTTATGTTTGCATTGTGTGATTGATGGAGGTTCATACAAAAGATGATCTGACAGCAATTCAGTCACCCAAACGTGTAATAAAGAGAAAAACGATTGTGAGTGAAGGAATGGCTTAACACAAGCCGGTAGCGGGAAGCGTGTTTAGATTAAAGCCGCTGCTGGCTGGACTAGGAAATCATCTGGGCGGTGTAGATGCATGAGAGGGTCCTGCCTCCCGGTAGTTGATAGGAGGGAAGAATAGGAGGCGTTATCGGGTGGTACTGCCAAACACGATGGGCCCATTGTCTGTTTGGTCGGCCTCACCAACATAGGCAGAGCTGGCTGACGCAGCTCCATCCCACATCATTGTGTTTACGCCATGACCCGTGTTTAGGTGTGCCCTCAGAGGCAGTTCAGAGGCAGGAATTTGACTGCTAACGCATTTGCGCCAGACGTCAGCAGAACCTATAAACATGACCGTTAGGCAGGCGGATTAACGATTCCACAGAATCGAACTACTGGGAGTTCTCGAAGACAACCGGTTCTCCATTCCCATCCTTATGACATGTGCGTGTCTTTCCTTGCCTTGACTGAGTTCATCTATGGGTTTCTCTTCCTTACGGTGACATCACCCGATGCTTCACTCTCTCATTGGCTGTAGCTTGAGTAAATACTGCCCAACAGCCTTAAGATATTTGGCTTCTTTAATACTCATCAGCCACTGACAGGGCTCAGCGACATGTCAGGAAGCGTCTTTGACGGCTCGTTGAGTTGACGGCTCTTTGAGTTGCCCACAACCTCCTGCCAACTTTTGCCAGAGTCCTGAGTCCAGAGTCCCGAGGTCCACAGCTGGTAAAGTTGGGTGATGCAGCAGGACAATGGTCCTAAACATGGAAGTAAATCCACCACAGAATGACTTGGGAAAAAGAAAATCCACCAACCGATCCATTTTATTAGTGTTATAGGCATTTTTGCATATTTAATAGTTTTGGATTTGATAACTCCATCTGACACCATTCTCACATTTAATATAATCCTACTAAACTCCCATCCACCTATGAACAACACTTTACATTACAATTACAGACAGCTTTTATTTCTGTAGTCCGTGTTATCAAAACATTTCTTGTTAAGGGCAGGTGTTTGTGATTCTAGTTCAGCATTCAGTATGGAGCATCTTCTTGAATCTGAATCAGGGTCTTGGTTTTAGTGGCCAAGATCATCTGAGGCACATTCAGTTAAACCAGTCAGTTTAACGAGGCGAGCGCTAAAGCACAGGAAGGCTTTAGTGAACTTGCATTTGGAAGCTGTGCATGACAAAAGTCCTTTCTCCACAGAAAACCTATGTATCTCCTTGTCCTCTCTTCTGATGCCATTTCTTTGACATTTCCAAACTGCGAACTGGAAAGGAAAATTAGCTGGCCAGGTTAGTTTGAAGACTGAAGTTGGTCTGTTTAGGTCTGTGCCACTGCAAAGCCAAACATCAACACTGCCCTGCCCACTGAACTCCACCTCAATGTCCCCACGTCTGTCTGAGTGGCTCTGGTCGGACAGAAAAATATCGGCTTATTTATAGTTGCATCTGGCGAATCTGATGTTGTCCAGCCTAGAATGGTGGGCAGGCCACAGTTCCTAGCAGGCCACAGTTCCCAGCAGGCCACAGATCCCAGCTGGCCACAGTTCCCAGCAGGTCACAGTTCCCAGCAGGTCACAGTTCCCAGCAGGCCACAGTTCCCAGCAGGACACAGTTACCAGCAGGTCACAGTTACCAGCTGGCCACAGTTCCCAGCTGGCCACAGTTCCTAGCAGGTCACAGTTCCCAGCAGAACACAGTTCCTAGCAGGTCACAGTTCCCAGCAGAACACAGTTCCCAGCTGGTCACAGTTCCTAGCAGGTCACAGTTCCCAGCAGGTCACAGTTCCCAGCTGGCCACAGTTCCTAGCAGGCCACAGTTCCTAGCAGGCCACAGTTCCTAGCAGGCCACAGTTCCCAGCAGGCCACAGTTCCCAGCAGGCCACAGTTCCTAGCAGGTCACAGTTCCCAGCAGGTCACAGTTCCCAGGAGGCCACAGTTCCCAGCAGGACACAGTTACCAGCAGGTCACAGTTACCAGCTGGCCACAGTTCCTAGCAGGTCACAGTTCCCAGCAGGACACAGTTCCCAGCAGGTCACAGTTCCCAGCAGGACACACTTACCAGCAGGTCACAGTTACCAGCTGGCCACAGTTCCTAGCAGGTCACAGTTCCCAGCTGGCCACAGTTCCCAGCAGGTCACAGTTCCCAGCAGGACACAGTTCCCAGCAGGTCACAGTTCCCAGCAGGACACAGTTACCAGCAGGTCACAGTTACCAGCTGGCCACAGTTCCTAGCAGGTCACAGTTCCCAGCTGGCCACAGTTCCCAGCTGGCCAAAGTTCCCAGCAGGTCACAGTTCCCAGCAGGCCACAGTTCCAGCAGGCCACAGTTCCTAGCAGGTCACAGTTCCCAGCTGGCCGCAGTTCCTAGCAGGTCACAGTTCCCAGCTGGCCGCAGTTCCTAGCAGGTCACAGTTCCCAGCAGGCCACAGTTCCCAGCAGGCCACAGTTCCCAGCAGGCCACAGTTCCCAGCAGGTCTCAGTTCCTTGCAGGCCAAAGTTCCCAGCAGGCCACAGTTCCCAGCAGGCCACAGTTCCTAGCAGGTCACAGTTCCCAGCTGGCCGCAGTTCCTAGCAGGTCACAGTTCCCAGCAGGCCACAGTTCCCAGCAGGCCACAGTTCCCAGCAGGCCACAGTTCCCAGCAGGTCTCAGTTCCTAGCAGGTCACAGTTCCTAGCAGGCCACAGTTCCTGCTATCCAGACAGTAAAAGTCCACCTGACAAACAAATATCTAGATTTCCAATTATCCAGGTCCAGCCTTGTCATTTATGTGACAATTGAACAGGAAAAGTCAACCTCTGGCTGCCTTCTTATGCTTTTTACGTCAAGAGCATTTTAGCCGCGGGGTCAACCGTAAATGGAGTGAAGTGTCCAACTGACACACTTGACGGAAGCCCAGAGGCTCCTGGAGCCTCCGCTTGTGTCCACAGAGGCTCTTGTTTGAACAAGCTCCCACGACGACGTCGCTGCTCTCTTCCATCCCTCACACCATAATTTTAACAATCCCTGCCTCAGTCTGAAATTTTCCTTGGAAAATGAGACTAATAATTCATTTTCGACAGCTCTAAGCAGCAGGCGATGCTTGATTCCTTACACCTTTACCACTGGTGCAAGTGCAAGTGCCACATCCCAGGTCCTCCTGGTGTCCGAGCAGACGAGACGGCTTCTGACTGGGAAACCGTCTTATGAATGGGAATTACATTTTTACCATGCACTTAGAACTTCCTGGGAATTTAACACTCAGAAATCCATGATTTTTGCATTAACAAACTGTGATTTTAGAAAAAGGCTTAGGGATCATTTAAGGTAGGGTACGTGATTCTACATGATTTCTAATCCAGAACACTTTAGTCAGTGAGCACGAGCAGCCTGCCTCCCAAACCAACGAACACTCCAACCAACCAATCACAGGAGAGGGTTCATGCTGTGGAGGAGGGACCTGGAGTTCATGATCCAGCGTTTCTGAGAACTCCGAAGAGCAGGGGCGGGAGAAGCGAGCTGATGTTGGTTTTATTGTCGACGTTCCAAATATCAACAGATGTGATGTATTGTGCTTGATTTTAACAGGTATTATTAGAAGAAATTCATCAGCATGTTTTGTTTCTGTTTAAATTAAATGATTACAGAATAAGATGCAACACAACCCTGGAGACCAACTACAAACATAAAAATTCAAGCATAAACATTCATCAAACTAATGTACTTTTATCAGGTGAAACAGAAGGTGACATTAACTTCACTTGCAGGTAGACATGTGTCACGTGATAAGGTGACCAAAGGTGACTGTTCACATCAGCTCCATGTCAGGAAGAGTCGGGACATACGGAAAATCAGCCTGCCTCTCTGACATCTCCTCATGAATGAAGGAAGCTCAGCTTCAACCGAACCTCTCCACGACCGAGCTCTTGGTCATTTATCCCCCTGCTACCAACTGCACATCCTCTGTCATCCAGAAATCTCCTCTCTGGTTTTCTCCCTTTTTCTGCTGCTGCTCCACCTCCCGCACCTCCCTCATCCTACATGTCCAAACATCTCGGCCTCAGTCCAACCCTGTTTAGTTCGTTTGTCATCAGTGATGGACCTCTGATGTGTTGGTCTCTGCAGCTTCCAGCTGTGCGTCTGTCTCCGCTCCTCCATACTTTAGGGAAGCGCTGGTCTCACTACCACTTTGAACACTGCTGTTAAACCATGTTGTATGACAAGGAAAAGTGAAATTGGCCCAACATTCTGTCAAAAGAAATCAATAGTTTGGAACTGGCATCCAAACCCACATCTGATGTTGTTGGACCACTGGATCGGTAACAGGGCTGATCTGAGAAGCGGATTTAATCTGATTTATTGTGAGTGACGTTTCTTCCCTTCACAAATGACTGATTTTCTCTCTTAATTTGCCATGAAATGTGATGTGATCTTCATCAAGTCACAATAACAGACAGACATAATCTACTTAAATTGAGGTGATTGACAGCAAACTGTGATCAAATAAATGAACTCTTCCTGTGAGAGTAAGCCATCGCCTGCAGAGACTCGAGGTAAACGTGACAGCGTGTCTGCTCTTAGAGTCATCACAGGTAACGCAGCCGTGGTGGAGCAGCTTCGCTCCATGACAAGAGGGTTTTAGACAGGTTAAAGAGGGATGCTAAATTCTGGGCACATTTTCTAAGAAAACTGCAATGTTTTATCACTCAGAAACATCTATCAGCATCTATTTCCTTGTTATTCATGACAATGACAGTAAATTAACTGAATGTGAGTCAAAGATGCTGCAACAGAAGTGTAAAAGCAAATGTTGGGACATTCTCACCATGGAGGGGGTGGTGTCCAACGGTCAGGGGGATGGGCCGGTCCGGCTGGGACTGGACATGCGTCTGCGTGTGTGTGGTGTGTGTGTGGTAGTATTTGGGCTTTATGTAGTACTGCTGCTTCTGTCCGGCGTGTAAGGGAATGGGCCGGATCCTGGAAGAGAAAACAAGGCGATCACATGTAACACCAGCGGCCTGGAAGCGAAAAAAACCAGGACATAAAACACTAAACATTTCATTTTGTCTTGCTAGACGGCGTAATAATTCTCTAAATATAACAGCTAAAGTGACATTTTTGGAATCAACTGGTTTTCTAATTTTAAACATCAATAAAATGTAGATCTGATCTTCATCTACAACATTGTAGAAGTTGAGTGATGCAGCAGGACAATGAGCCTAAACATGGACTGGTCCAGCCAGAGTCCAGACCTGAACCCCGTAGAGATGCTGTGGGTCAAGCTCCAGAGAGCTCCTCACACCAGATGTCCTACAGATGTGTCTGAGCTGCAGCAGATCTGGGAAGAGGACTGGTCCGGACTTCCAGCTGATCATTGTTCAGCTCGGATCCAGACATCCAGGAAGAGTTTGTTGAAGTCATCCATCCATCCATCCATCCATCCATCCATCCATCCATCCATCCATCCATCCATCCATCCATCCATCCATCCATCCATCCATCCATCCATCCATCCATCCATCCATCCATCCATCCATCCATCCATCCATCCATCCATCCATTTTCTATATAATTCTGTGCAGGGTCACAGGGGTCTGCCGGAGCCTATCCCAGCTCATTGCAGTTGAGGGGCGGGAGGACACCCTGGACAGGTGTACACTGTACACACTAAACATTACATTTTCTTTTTTTTTCCTGATATAAACAGACTGTAGAGGACGTAGTACTATTGGGTATACTTGGCACAACGTTACTGCAGTAACTGTGCTTTTTTGGGTCTAAACGCTGCAGGAGGTGTTGACCAGGACACGGCCACGAGAGCTTCAAGGTTTCGATCATCATCTGCCGTCAGTGGATTTGCAGGACTGTGAGACAGATACTCTCAAATAAAACCGTTTCCTTCATTGTTGCCAAATTCCTGTAGTTCCTAAAGAACACAGTCACCGTCATCTACTTCCTGTTCCCTCTGCTGTCCTGTCTTATCAGGCCAGGAAAACCAGAGATCAGACCAGACAGAGCAGACTTTGGAGCCGACTTTCCTCATATAGCAACACGTGACTGACTTTAGGACAATGATGTTTCCAATGACTTTTGCACAAAATCAAAGTTTTAACATACTCCGTTTCTATGACTTTGTTCTGCAGGTAAATCAAAGGAGCACAAGAAAAACCTGTCTCTGCTGGAATGTCTAAAGATCCTTTCTAAGTCAAAAATGTCCTGCTACACTTTGAAATGATTCATTTAAACAGCTAACATGAAGCATTAACTACTTGTCTCTGCACAGAGTAAAACGGGGGGCCAGCAGAGAGCAGGGCAACCGCACCACAGCAGGTGAGGTCAATCTATAATCATGACTGACATAAACTACAACCCCACATCAGAAAACAGTAGGGCAACATGGAGAAACAAAAAAGTAACACAAAAGCTGATTTTTAGATTTACTTTCTCTTAACTTCATTCCATTACTTAATATCAGGGATGTTTCCTACTATAACTATATATATATATATATATATATATATATATATATATATATATATATATATATATATATATATATATATATATATATATATATATATATATATATATATACTACTATACTAGATGCATGGGGTCCTCCTGGCCACTAGAGGGCTGTGGAGATTCAAGACATTCACATACTGTATTTGCTTTCCAACGTCTGGATTGAAGTCAAGAAGAACAAGTTGCAGTTCACCACCTGACCACATGGGACTGGCTGCAACAGAGAGTCAGTCTTGTTATTTGACCTTTGCATGTACATCATTAGGTAAAATTATACAAAGCAACAACTGTGTGCATAGCAAAGGGAGCAGTCTTTTGATTGACAGCTGGCACGGCAAACACACACACACATATTTATATATATATATATATATATATATATATATATATATATATATTTATATATATATATATATATATATATAAAAATATGGAGAGAGAGAGAGAGAGAGAGAGAAAGAGAGAGAGAGCTTTGCAGAGAATGCTGTATACTTTTTTTGCATACATTTTCACACATCCGTGTGAGTACATGAGCGGGTGATGCGCTGGTCTGGTTCCACACTGATCTCCACTAAAGCACCATTAAACTGACAAACGGTTGTTCTATGTGCATCATAAATGCATTGCATAACACTGTATCAATTGATTATATCCGACTCTTCAGACATGAATTATCTGAAGAGTGGATTGAAAATGGTAAAAAAAAAAAAGATTGTGTGTTAAAACTAACCTGACAAATACAACAATAACCCTGGACCGTGATTTACAACCGCTGCAGTAAAACATGCTACCATCTCAACCTCGTCACATTTGAAGTAACTTTTTTTTCTGTCAGAAAGATCATTCGCCAGTTATTATCTCATTATACTGCAAGAGGTAATTTAAAACTCTTAAATTGTGTTTTGAAATGCTCCCACAGACGGATGAATTCGTTATCAGCCACAGCCTATGCATAAGTCAGTCATGCAACATTATCCATCACTGAAAAACTGCCCAAAGCACAGAGCTGCTGCCAACATTATTCAGAAACCCAGAAGAGACAAAGAGAGTACAAAGCCACAGAAAGGAGACCGCAAACACTGGAGAGCCATTTGTCAAGCAAACATATTTTCATCTCATTCGATGATCGGACCCCTGCCGCAGTATAAATAAACGAAACGTGATAGCCTTGTAAATAGCTCTGCAGTGACCCTGTAACGTCTTAAACTGTTGCCCTGTTCCCGTTAAATAGCTGCATGTAAAGGGTTTTATGTGTTCACACGGTGCTATTCTGAGTGGGGGATGTAACTTTACTAAAGATACTGTGACAAAAACAAGTATGTGAACCCTCTGCGACGGAATGGTTTTTCTGCATTAATCAAAAATGTGATCAGATCAGATTCTTAAGATGATAACAATCATACTTCATATCACTGCTTTGACCCAGTGATGGCTTTAGTTGATGCTCGGGTCCAGCAAAACAAGCCCCAGTCATGATGCTCCCTCCACCTTAACTTTTTATGTTTTGTAAGTTGTGCCCTTTTGCACCATACTGAGCACTCTAAAGAATAATTCAACTTTTGTTTCATCAAACACTTAAGTGTGTGAACCATGCATGAAAGCGTTCACAAGCCTTTCCTTTTTCTTGCACAGCCTTTCAGAAAAACTCATGGATTTTGAATTTATTTGTATTACTGGTTAATTGAATTTACATGCCGAACACTGTACATGTATATATGGACACAGGCACATTTACATGTGTGTGAGTACAGCATGTACAGTCCGCTGACAAGGGTCTGATAAGGTGGTGAGGGGGTGGAAGAGTCTATATTCAGATAGGCAGGGTGGCATGTACTTTTATCAGCTCTATTTGCAAGCATATGCTGACCCCTCGGCTCTCCAAAGATCAGCCACCACATGAAAACCACTGATAGATGAAGCAAATACAACTGAACGTTTCAATACAGCAAGGCAAGGAAGACCCCTGACATCACACTGGGTTTTCCTTTGAAAAATGCCACCCAGATCGGTCCAAACTGTGCAGGAAGGCCTCAGACGACATTAATTTGGCCTCCAAATAACCCAGATCACCTGAACAAACACACGTTATTATGCGACATTACAAAGGTCATCCACAGACCTGCCAGGTGGAGGGTGGGGTTGAGCGTTACAGTCAGGTGCTGCTAATCATCAGGTCTTGATGACCTGATCATCAGCAGGTGTGCAGACGTCAACAAAAGCAGATGATTTGGCATCTGATGGTCAGGAGCATTTACATATGTGTTAACATAGTACCAAGAGGGAAAGACATCATCATCATCATCATCATCATCATCATCATCATCATCATCATCATCATCATCATCATCATCATCATCATCATCAATAATAATAATAATGTTGAGTCAAAAGCAGTCCGTCAAACATGCGGGGGCATGAAGAATCACCTGGATGCTGTGAAGCTGGAAGGAGGGGTGAGGTGGAGATTGAGGTGAAGGTTGGGGTCGAGTGGCCATAAGGAAACAACTGACACAGATAATCCATGTAGGTAAACGATTTATCTGCATTGCATTTACGCACCTCCTCCTGGAACCGCCACCTTGTTGTGGTGAAGGGGTTTGTGTGCCCGAATTATCCTAGGAGCTATGTTGTCAGGAGCATCACGCCCCTGGTAGGGTCTCCCATGGAAACCAGGTCCTAGGTGACAGGCCAGACTATGAGCGTTTGACAAGCCAAACCATGAAGAGAATAAAAACAAGGACCGTTACATCGCCCGGATTGGTGTCACCAGGTCCCCACCCTGGAGCCAGGCCTAGGGTTGAGGCTCAAAGGCGAGGGATTGTGTGGGAGGTTGAGTGGTACCAGCTAGAGATTGACGGACTCGCCTCGACGCATAGCTTAGGCTCTGGAACCTAGCTCCTTGAGAGGGGCTGGACCCTCCCCTACTCTGCCTCCTCCACCTGGAACTGCCCAGAGTGAGCGGAGGCTAGCTGGTGTGGGCTTGCTTATAGCTCCCAAGCAAGCCGCAGCTCAGGTGGTCCTAGGGGCAAAATCTCCATGGAGGAGAACTATCGATCGGCCTTGAAGAGATTCTGGCAAACCGTCTCCAGCAACTCAGAAAGGGGAAGCAGTACTCTGCCAACACTGTTTACTGCGAGGAGCTGTTGACCTCGACTGGGGACATTGTCGAACAGTGGAAGGAATCATTTTAAGATCTCCTCAATTCCACCAATATGCCTTCCAATGAGTAAGCAGAGGCTGGAGCTCTGCGGTGGGCCAAGCCAAGGTCACTGAGGAAGTTCGTAAGCTCCTCAATGGCAAGGCACCGGGAGTAGATGAGATCCGCCCTGAGTACTTCAAGTTTGCCCCCTGGACGCCTCCCTAGAGAGGTGTTCCAGGCATGTCCATCGGGAGGAAACCCCGGGAAGACCCACGACACGCTGGAGAGACTATGTCTTTCGGCTGACCTGGGAACGCCTGAGGGTCCCCCCGGAAGAGCTGGAGAAAGGGTCTGGGGTGAGAGAGGTCTGGGCATCTCTGCTTGGACTGCTGCCCCCCCGCATCCCGGTCGCAGATAAGCAAACTAAGATGGATGGATGGATGGATGGATGGATGGATGGATGGATGGATGGATGGATGGATGGATGGCATTTACACACAGTGACAGAACATTTAATTTAGAACATGATGTGTCTCTTTCTGTCTCTCACTCCTCTTTCTTTCCATCTCTCTCATTCTTTCTTTCTCTCTCTCGCTCTCCTTGTCTATCTGTTGCTTACTATCTCTCTCTCTCTCTCTGTCTCTGCCTCTCCGTCTCTTTTCCTGTTTGTCTTTCTTTTTCCCTGTCTGTTTCTGTTTCTGTCCATCTCTTTCACTGTGTGTCTTATTTGCTGTCTCTGTCTCTTTCCCTATCTGTTTCTGTCTCTATTTCTCTGTTTTTGTGTCTTTCCCTGTCTGTCTCTTTCTTTTTCTGTCTTTGTCGGTCTCATTCCCTGTCTGTCTCTCTGTCTGTCTCTCTGTCTCTTTCCCTGTCTTTTTCTGTCCCTGTCTCTCTCTCTCTCTGTCGCTGCCTCTTTCCCTCTCTCTCTCTCTCTGTCTGTTTCTTTCCCTGTGTCTCTCCCTCTCTGTCTGCCTCTTTCCCTCTCTCTCGCTCTCTCTCTCTCTGTCTGTCTCTTTCTCTGTCTCTCTGTCTCTTTCCCTGTCTCTCTCTCTGTCTCACTGTCTGTCTCTGTCACTCTGTCTCTGTCTCTTTCCCTGTCTCTCTCTCTGTCTCTGTCTCACTGTCTGTCTCTGTCACTCTGTCTCTGTCTCTTTCCCTGTCTCTCTCTCTGTCTCTGTCTCTGTCTTGTTCCCTGTCTCTCTCTCTGTCTCTGTCTCTGTCTCGTTCCCTGTCTCTCTCTCTGTCTCTGTCTCTGTCTCGTTCCCTGTCTCTCTCTCTGTCTCTGTCTCTTTCTCTGTCTCTCTGTCTCTTTCCCTGTCTCTCTCTCTGTCTCTGTCTCACTGTCTGTCTCTGTCACTCTCTCTCTGTCTCTGTCTCTGTCTCTGTCTCGTTCCCTGTCTCTCTGTCTGTCTCTGTCTAACCAACATCATAAAGAGGAGTGTCTTCCTTCCTTCTACCTGCTGTCAGTTCATCAGCTCATGGATGATGGGGCTCATGATGACAGCGCAGGTGTTTCCCCACAGGTGTGCACATTTCCCAACCAAGTATTTTCTAATAATTCCAATCTCGTCCATAAGAAGCAGTTTACACATTTTTCTAAGTCTATAAGCATCCCACCTTACTAATCGCTACTTAACTAAGGACGGTGAAGATGGACAGAGATGCCTGGTTAACAAAAGTGGCCATGCTGTTGAGGTGTTTCACAGTATTATTGAAATATGCATGGTAAAACATGTATGTCATATACATAAATATAAAGATAATATTTTATCTTGCACCTAAGCAACTTTTACAAGAAATGTATAACAAACTATACTACACAGCAAGTATCCTTAGTCCTGCAGGACCACTTTGACTAGCAGCTACTGTCCTGTTCATTTCATATAGGATATTCATCATTATTATTATTATTATTATTGTCTTTTATTATTATTATTGATGTCTTTCCCTCTTGGTACTATGTTAACACATATGTAAACGCTCCTGACCATCAGATGCCAAATCATCTGCTTTTGTTGACGTCTGCACACCTGCTGATGATCAGGTCATCAAGACCTGATGATTGTAACTTACTCTCTTAAATCCTGTGGAAGCAGGTGGAGGGTACTTCATTTTGACAAATATATATATATATATATATATATATATATATATATATATATATATATATATATATATATATATATATATATATATATATATATATATTTCCTTTTTATCTTGTTCTTTGTCAGTTTAGCAATAGCATACTTAAGGAAAAATAGAAGCAGGGAAATAAAGTAGAGATAACAGCCGAGAGGCCCCTAAAGTGTTTGTATCCCGTCACATTCACCGCTGTTGCTTTGACCTTCAGCAGCGTCTCCGTTCGGCACAGGTGTACCTGAACTGGAAAACAGTCCTGTATGTGACTACATGTGGTCTTGTTTACTTTGAGTGAAACATGGACACTGTGTGGTTGTTTTCTTAATATCTACAACACACCAGGAAGAAAGTGGCTTCAGTCTGAGCTGTTGGAGGAAACCGTGATGGCAGGATAGGAGTTGTAAACATTTCTAAAGGTTTAATTCCAGCCTCCGTAAAAAAAGGTCTGGTAGGAGTCCAGTGAATGGTTTCAAGAGCCTGCGAGTCTTAAATATCAGAGAGATTTTACTCTTTTCTACATAAACAGATCAGTGAGTCAGAGGTGGAGGACTGAGGTTTGTATACTTCGTACGTGTGTGTGTGAGTCGTTCAGTCTTGGCTCTCGCGGCTCTGGCTACAATCACAATTCGCCGCCGACCTCTACACTTCCTTCGTCCAAGTCTTCTTCCCCAGAGAGCTGACATACTCTGGTCTACCATAACGAACCCGCTGAACCTCAGCAGAGCCGTCGCAAGTCTGAACAATACTGCAGCTGAGGGCGGGCAGACTTCAGAGACGGGAAAGAAAATCTGTGTTGCTGCGTGTCAAGGTTTTGTCCAGAGTAACCGGGTGTCTGATGGCTGTCTGGAGGGATCGGAGCGATCTTTCAGGGCCTCTGCCGTCTTTGAGGTGGTGCAAGAAAAGGAGTTCAGGTCCCAAAACCTTTAAATAGTTTTTTTACATGTATTCAGTTCAATATAGAGTTATTCATATGCTGAGCTACAACCATCCCATAATCTGAGAAAAGCGGAACATTTAAAAACACAGCAAAAGTGTTAGAAGGATGCAGTGACCTTCATCTTTTTGAAGACAGCAAGAACCTGAGTATAAATGTCGTTTGTTTTCTTGTCAGTTTTTTTTTTTCATTTAATATGCAGCAAACTTTGCCTTTTAGACCTGCAGCACATTCTATAAAACTTAAGCATGAAGCAATGTAGTGTCATAGGGAATTAAAGCGGAACAAAAGCATGTGATGTCAGCAGGTGACAGAAAGACTTGGTGTAAAAGCAGCTTCCATGAAAGGCTGAGCCTCTGAGGAGCAAACACACATATGTGAGAACAATCCTGGGAGGGTTTCAAATCTGTCAAACTCTTTTCTATAAACGTTTCCTTCGGGGATAAAGACAGTAGTATTGGCTCGACTTGACTTGACTGTGGAAGTAACGGGGTTGTTCGCTGCAGAAACGTCCAGCAGCCAGGCTCGGTGGTGGTCTGAGCTGGCATCGGGGTTCCCGGGGAAGCTCGTGTTCTCTTCTGTGACAGCAGCATCAATGCTGAGAGCTTCGCTGACATTTCACAGGCATATCCTGACTTCAAGAACACATCTTTTTCCATAGATGTCACGTGACTGAGGAAGAGGAGGGTGCCGGCTGCAGTCCTGACCCCTCCACACAGAGAAGGTTGGAAGATGAGAAACCAAAAATGCAACTACCACCCTTTACTGCTGTCCACCTCAGGACATGTTTGTAGGAAGAACAAGGCAAAAAATGTGTTGCAGGAATAAAATGGAAAAACGGATGTTTTTCAAAAGAATTGAATTTGACTGAGTTGACAAGAATAAATATGTAATTTCTTGGTTCATACTGTCTGTAGAGAAGTAAAAGAGTTGAACTTTCACTTTCCATATCATCAGAATCTTTTCCTGATCTGGGGTTTATCAGGAGACAATAAACCGTAACTCTCAGCATTATAGACAAAAACTCAGCATCACCTGTCATCTCATAAGGAACACAGCTATCTTCCTAAAGGTAGGGTAAGACATTCCTGTCAGCTCCTCAGAGGAAACACGTCCCATCACGAACGCTTGTTTATCAGTGTGGAACAGCTGATGGTCAACAAATTGTTATTAACATTTACAAATGCTGACTGAAGGTAGTGGTTTTTAGGGAAAACTAGAAAAGGAAAGAGTTTCTATTATCCTTGAAAGTGGAAGTGTGAATGGAAGACGCGTTTCATTTTGTAAAACAATTTTAAAAAGTAGCTGCTTATGCTTCTGGCGATTTTAAAAAGGACTATTTAACAAAACTGCACTGGAAAAAACTTTGTCACGTCTGCAGGTCACGTGACGTAGCAAAAAGAGTCACAATCCCTTTTCTGGAGGAACAGGTTTCCTCGGTCACGATGTAGAAGGTCGACCAGAGAAGTGACTGACTCAGATAAATCTCCTCCAGCGGTGCGACTCATTCGAGAGGTTTAATCCACTGCTCCTCCATGACCCCACAGTGGCTCCACGTATGAGAAGCTTTTCTTGCAACCAAGAGATCCATTATCATGCGAGAAAATGTGACTTAAAATTACTTAATGGAAACAGTTTTTTTCACTATTGTGACATGTTTGTTAAGTTTTGCATCAAAACTACTGGACAAGACACACATCTCTGCAGGGACTGAAATGTCCTTGTGCACTGTGCTCTTCTACATAAACCACGCTGAAGCGGCTGAAGTAACGAGGTGGCGCTGGGGGGGATCTCTGTGTTCTGTGTACTGGTAAACTGATCCATATTAGAACCAGCTCATAACTGCTTCTACCAAACCAGCTGCAGAACTTGCCTCAGGTTCATCCAAAACAGGTAAGCTTCTCCCCAGCAGAGCTAGACTAGATGTTTGGGGAGAAGGAGGTCTCCAAGGAGGAGGTCTCTGTTCGGACTGCAGCCCCATGACCCACTCCTGGAACATGGGCAGATAGCTCTTTACCATGACAAGAATGTGAATCCATCCATCTTCTATACCCGCTTCATCCTTTGCAGAATCACAGGGGTCTGTTGGAGTCTATCCCGACTTTATTATTATTATTATTATTATTATTATTATTATTACTATTATTACTATTATTATTATTATTATTATTATTATTATTATTATTATTATTATTATTATTATTATTATTACTATTATTATTATTATTATTATCCAGGAGTTCTGCATCGCTCCGCTTTCCAGAACTGCTGAAGCTCAGACACATTTGTAGGAACATTTTGTGTGAACGGCTCTCTGGAGTTCAATTCAATTTTATGTATATATCATCTATTACAAGATAAGTTGTAATAGAAAACTTTCCAGAGATCCAGAACATGACCCCTGAGTAATTTTGACATAAACGGCAGGTAAAAACTTTCCTTTAAGAGGTAAAAAAACTGGCTCCAGCAGAACCAGTATGGACACTAATCTATTACCTGAGCTCCAGCAGAACCAGTATGGACGCTAATCTATTACCTGAGCTCCAGCAGAACCAGTATTGACACTAACCCATTATCTGAGGTCCAGCAGAACCAGTATGGACGCTAATCTATTATCTGAGCTCCAGCAGAACCAGTATTGACACTAACCCATTATCTGAGGTCCAGCAGAACCAGTGTGGACACTAATCTATTACCTGAGCTCCAGCAGAACCAGTATGGATGCTAATCTATTACCTGAGCTCCAGCAGAACCAGTATGGACGCTAATCTATTACCTGAGCTCCAGCAGAACCAGTATGGATGCTAATCTATTACCTGAGCTCCAGCAGAACCAGTATGGACACTAATCCACTATCTGAGCTCCAGCAGAACCAGTATGGACACTAATCTATTACCTGAGCTCCAGCAGAACCAGTATGGACACTAAACCATTATCTGATGTCCAGCAGAACCAGTATGGACACTAATCCATTATCTGAGTTCCAGCAGAACCAGTATGGACACTAATCCATTATTTAAGCTCCAGCAGAACCAGTATGGACACTAACCCATTATCTGAGGTCCAGCAGAACCAGTGTGGACACCAATCCATTATCTGAGGTCCAGAAGAACCAGTGTGGACACTAATCCATTATCTGAGGTCCAGCAGAACCAGTATGGACACTAATCCATTATGTGAGCTCCAGCAGAACCAGTATGGACACTTATTCATTATCTGAGGTCCAGCAGAACCAGTATGGACACTGATCCATTATCTGAGCTCCAGCAGAACCAGTGTGGACTCTAAACCATTATCTGAGCTCTAGCAGAACCAGTGTGGACTCTAAACTATTATCTGACGTCCAGCAGAACCAGTATTGAAACAAATGGTATGGACAGTATGAACACTAATCCATTATCTGAGCTCAAGCAGAACCAGTATGGACACTAATCCATTATCTGAGGTCCAGCAGAACCAGTAGGGACACTGATCCATTATCCGAGGTCCAGCAGAACCAGTATGGACACTAATCCATTATCTGAGGTCCAGCAGAACCAGTATGGACACTAATACATTATCTGAGGTCCAGCAGAACCAGTAGGGACACTGATCCATTATCTGAGGTCCAGCAGAACCAGTATGGACACTAATCCATTATCTGAGGTCCAGCAGAACCAGTATAGACACTAATCCATTATCTGAGGTCCAGCAGAACCAGTATGGACACTGATCCATTATCTGAGGTCCAGCAGAACCAGTATGGACACTGATCCATTATCTGAGGTCCAGCAGAACCAGTAGGGACACTGATCCATTATCTCAGGTCCAGCAGAACCAGTAGGGACACTAATCCATCCATAGTTAGCTAAAATGTCTGGGTCAAGAGAGGGTTTTTTAAGTAATGGTTTGATTACTGCGACTTTAAAAGCCTGTGGCACATATCCCAAGACCAGGGACAAGTTGATCTGGTCCAGTATTGTTGCATCAATGAGAGAGAAAACATTTTTAATTAGTCGAGTTGGGATGATTTAGATCTATTGACTACTGAGGTCAGCTCAGAGAGGTCTACAGGAACTAAACAGTCTAGAGTCGGGTCAGGGAGGTCTACATGAACCAAACAGTCTAGAGTCAGGTCAGGGAGGTCTACAGGAACCAAACGGTCTAAGGTCAGGTCAGGGAGGTCTACAGGAACCAAACAGTCTGGAGTCAGGTCAGGGAGGTCTACAGGAACCAAACAGTCTGGAGTCAGGTCAGGGAGTTCTACAGGAACCAAACAGTCTAGAGTCAGGTCAGGGAGGTCTACGGGAACCAAACGGTCTGGAGTCAGGTCAGGGCGGTCTACTGGAACCAAATAGTCTAGAGTCAGGTCAGGGCGGTCTACAGGAACCTAACGGTCTAGAGTCAGGTCAGGGAGTTCTACAGGAACCAAACAGTCTAGAGTCAGGTCAGAGAGGTCTACAGGAACCAAACGGTCTAGAGTCAGGTCAGGGACGTCTACAGGAACTAAACGGTCTAGAGTCAGGTCAGGGAGGTCTACAGGAACCAAACGGTCTAAGGTCAGGTCAGGGAGGTCTACAGGAACCAAACAGTCTGGAGTCAGGTCAGGGAGGTCTACAGGAACCAAACAGTCTGGAGTCAGGTCAGGGAGGTCTACGGGAACCTTAACAGTCTAGAGTCAGGTCAGGGAGGTCTACGGGAACCAAACGGTCTGGAGTCAGGTCAGGGCGGTCTACTGGAACCAAATAGTCTAGAGTCAGGTCAGGGCGGTCTACAGGAACCTAACGGTCTAGAGTCAGGTCAGGGAGTTCTACAGGAACCAAACAGTCTAGAGTCAGGTCAAGGAGCTCTACAGGAACCAAACGGTCTAGAGTCAGGTCAGGGAGGTCTACAGGAACCAAACGGTCTAGAGTCAGGTCAGGGAGGTCCACAGGAACCTAAGGGTCTAGAGTCAGGTCAGGGAGGTCCACAGGAACCAAACGGTCTAGAGTCAGGTCAGGGAGGTCTACAAGAACCTAACGGTCTAGAGTCAGGTCAGGGAGGTCCACAGGAACCTAACAGTCTAGAGTCAGGTCAGGGAGGTCCACAGGAACCAAACGATCTAGAGTCAGGTCAGGGAGGTCTACAGGAACCAAACAGTCTAGAGTCGGGTCAGGGAGGTCTACAGGAACCAAACGGTCTAGAGTCGGTTCAGGGAGTTCTACATGAACCAAACGGTCTAGAGTCAGGTCAGGGAGGTCTACAGGAACCAAACGGTTTAGAGTCAGGTCAGGGAGGTCTACAGGAACCAAACGGTTTAGAGTCAGGTCAGGGAGGTCTACAGGAACCAAACGGTCTAGAGTCAGATCAGGGAGGTCTACAGGAACCAAACGGTCTAGAGTCAGGTCAGGGAGGTCTACAGGAACCAAACAGTCTAGAGTCAGGTCAGGGAGGTCTACTGGAACCAAACAGTCTAGAGTCAGGTCAGAGAGGTCTACAGGAACCAAACAGTCTAGAGTCAGGTCAGGGAGGTCTACAGGAACCAAACAGTCTAGAGTCAGGTCAGGGAGGTCCACAGGAACCTAAGGGTCTAGAGTCAGGTCAGGGAGGTCCACAGGAACCAAACGGTCTAGAGTCAGGTCAGGGAGGTCTACAAGAACCAAACAGTCTAGAGTCAGGTCAGGGAGGTCCACAGGAACCTAACAGTCTAGAGTCAGGTCAGGGAGGTCCACAGGAACCAAACGGTCTAGAGTCAGGTCAGGGAGGTCTACAGGAACCAAACGGTTTAGAGTCAGGTCAGGGAGGTCTACAGGAACCAAACGGTCTAAAGTCAGGTCAGGGAGGTCTACAGGAACCAGACGGTCTAGAGTCAGGTCAGGGAGGTCTACAGGAACCAAACAGTCTAAAGTCAGGTCAGGGAGGTCTACAGGAACCAGACGGTCTAGAGTCAGGTCAGGGAGGTCTACAGGAACCAAACGGTCTAGAGTCAGGTCAGGGAGGTCTACAGAAACCAAACAGTCTAGAGTCAGGTCAGGGAGGTCTACAGGAACCAAACAGTCTAGAGTCAGGTCAGAGCTAAGGGAGTCACTGAAGCTGAAGAACTGCTGCTGCCAGGTCGATTTGGTTGATTTCCTCCCTTATAATGTCTGGACTCCACCTGAACCACTCCAGAAGGTGGACTTTATTTTCCTGAAGATTTTCTGTGGTGGATATCCTTCCATGTTTAGGCTCATTGTCCTGCTGCAACACCCAACTTCTAATAAGCTCCAGGTGAAGGACAGACACCCTGAAACGATCCTGTAGCCTTGTTTTTTTTTTGTTTTTTCTGTTTTTTGTTTTTGGACAGTTCTGCTCGTTCAGTATACATGGTAGACCCTGGACAGAGAGGGGATCCGGTTTCAGCAAATGTCTTCAAGCCTTCAACTGTTCGTTTTTGACTTATTGAAGATTCTGTGTTGTATTTTTGGAGTCTTCCTTGTCCACTTCCAGGAGGAGATTGTGTCTCTGTTGTCATAAGAGACGGACAGGAAGAGAATCTAAGGTTACTGTGGCTGGTTTTGCCGATAGCAGAGACAGGAGACCAGGACAGTACAAGAAGTCAAATACTCCTTCAATATTTTACATGAAAATGCTTCTTTGTTTCTGTTTAATGTGGTCATTAAAGATAAAGACTCTTATTTTTGTCAAAAACATTTGTTCACTTTATTTAAACCTCAATGACAACAGAGGTAGAAATCAAAAAACTGTTCCACCTCAGAGCCGTTCCAGTTTTCATGAGGAATTGTACGACCTTTAAATCAACGATGTTGAATGCACACAGCAGAGCAACCAGGACATGTAAGTCCAAGGATTAGACGCTGGTGTTTCCCTGCAGCCACGCAGTGACCGACTGACAGATGTGTGCAGCTGCAGTCACGTGCTGCACAGGACTTACGTTACTGAGCCGCCTCCACTCGTGTTTTTGGAATCATAGAAGTTAAAAACCCGTGAAGAGTAGATGAACTTGTTTTCTCGTGGAAACTCAGTGAGGAAATGAGAAAGGAATCAATAGTGGCATTAGTACAAAAAATATCTACAGGCCAATCGGACACGTGGAATAAAGTTTTCTTGTCTTTTTTGATTCATCTAAGTAAATGACGGAGCAGGAGACGCACAGCTACAAGAAACCAGGAGAAGCCCGGTGAGTCCGGCTCTGCGCACGTACATCCAAGTGCCCCGGAATCACATCCGTGGACCTGGCTGGGTCAGCACTGAGTCCTCCGTGTCATCCCAGATCGTCAGGCTGAACACGGCAGACATGAGAACGGCTCCAGCAGCGAGAACGCTGCCAGGTACTTTAGAGGAAGTTGTAAATAAAACAATATTCCAATATTCCTTCACACCTGTGATGCGGTCAGAGGGAATACCAGGATCTAGCTCATCTACAGACACGTCTGTGTAATCAACCCAAACCTGCAGATTTTTAAGGTTTTTTTCAGTTCTTCATATCCGGTTTTCTATTTCTTTAAAAAAACTTCTTTCGTGAGGAGCGGAACAGAAAGCTCCGAGGGTGTTTGCTGCTCCAGAAAACAGCTGCAATCTTTTCTCTGCGATGTGAACACCAGATTAAACGAAGGTTTAGAAGTATGCAGTAAATGATGTGGTTTTGAATGTTTACCAGAGGACAGAGGAGTCACTCTACACGAAACCGATACTCTGCAGGTCCTGATCTTTGGGCAGAAGAACGATACTACAAGGTTTGGGCCCATGACGTTTCTACATTAAAATAAAGACTGTTTGTGTGAGCTGACTTTCACCGACCTGAGGACGAGAGCTTTACCTGGAAATGACTATCCTGTTGTTATTATTTTTATCTCATTGAAAACAGTCCGAGTTTAGCTGGAACCAATGGGAGACTGAGAGAGAGAAATCCCTCCTGCAAATGGAGAGCAGCATTGGAGGACGTGGGTCTGGTAACAATTACTGGCCCTTGTGGAAAGCATTCAAAAGTCCTCCCGACGCGGATACGCTGGAATAATGCTCATCGTGTCTGTGTGTCGGCATGAAGCAGGCACTGCCCTGAATCTGAGGGAACGTTTTCACCAGCGAGCTGCAACTGAGCGGAAAACGGAGAACTTTACGAGTACTGATGATGAGTACCGACGAGGCCTTTGCAGCAGCCTTCTCCAGGACACATCCATTTATAATACTATGAAAGCATCAAGGGGGTACTTAGTGTTGCCCACATGACGTTTCCACTTAGGTAATAACCAACAGGTCAGTGACATCACTGGGTACAAAGAGAGCATCGTAGGGAAGCAGAGCCTGTGGTACGCCAGACATCTCCAAATTGGGAAATCATTTCGGTTTAACATTCCCCAAGTTTAAGTTGTGACAACTTTGAATATTTTATTGTCTACAGTATAAAAGATTCAGAGAATCTGGAGAAACCTCTGCAGGCAGCGGACAAAGCTGAAAATCAGTGTCAGATGTTTGTGATCTTCAGGTCGTCCCTGCATGAAAAACAGACACGATTCTGTGTAACGCGGCTGGTCGTGTCGTCCTCAACTGCAGCTTTATCATGCAACGAAGAAGACGTCTGTGAATGTGACCGGAAATGATGCCGACTTCTCTGGATGGAACTGGACTGAAGCAAAGTAGAAAACTGTCCTGCCGTCAGGTGAATCACCGTTCGGAATTCTTTCTGGAAACCGTGGATGTGTCGTCATGACTACAGAGGAGAGAAACCATCCAGGTATCAGCGCTCAGGTCAAAAACCTGCACTTCTGATGGTGCGGGGGTCCACTGGTGTCGAGGGAAAGGACAGCTTACACATCTGGAAACATCATGCTGCAGTCCAGATCTTGAGCAGCTCCAATCATGCATCAAACCACAATGAGACAACATTTCTCTCTTCCAGACAAACATGGACTGATGTTGAAGGAAGAGGAGATGATGCACAGAGGTGAACAGAGGTTGTATTTGTAGGGGTAAAAAACATCGACCTTCAGCACCACCAGGCGCTTTTGGACACGTGTGTTTTCTTTTACAATCCAGGTGAGTGCACGCTCCCCACCACACCTGTGGCTGATCACCTTCCTGGAATAGTTCAGATTTCCCAGGAATCCAGACTGTACCAAAGGAGGAAACTCCCCTGAACATAAATATTTCACGCTCAAATCTGGGGTTTGTTTTTTTTCTGTCATTTTATTTATGTACAGCTGAAGAGAAAAAGGTGGCTCGCACTTGTCCTAACTGTTTTATTTCAGTGATAACGCCGTCTCCTCTGCTCAGAAGTTCACTCTGAACACCACCAGCGATGTTTCTGAAGACAAGAAGCTGCTACTCACTGCTGCTGGATGTAATGAGGCCGCACAAACTGGGGGGCCGCCTTGACCGTCAGTTTCATCTGACCCATGTTGGTGGCCGAGGGGGGCCCAGATGCGTGACCGTTGGGCAGCGCCTGCTGCGGTATGGGCCGCTGCGGTACCACGCTGTTTCCGTTAGTCGGGCCGTTGCCGGGCAGCGCCGGATGGGGGTGTGCGGGACCTGTTGTCTGCTCACATGCCTGCCCCTTTGAGCCGGGTTTGCAGACGCACAGCTGAGGCCTGAGGCACATTCCTCCATTCTGGCACTGGGGGATGCAGTTGGCTACGACACAAAACCCAGACATGAAGAAGAACAGAAAGACAGAAGAAGAAGAAAAGTAAGTCATCATGGTACAAAGTTACCTAAGCCAAAACTCGCAAATTAAGGCAAAGCTTCACGACTTTTAGACTCTGTGGAGGCTACGTTGACACGTTGAACTGATTCTATTCAATCAAGTGTTAAGTTTATTCATTATGAAGTAAACTGCTTCAGCCAAACAGGTCAAAGAGCTGAGACATCTCTGAGCAGCAGCACAGCGGCGCCGTTACTGCTCCAAGGCCGGTTCAGAAGAGGGACTGAATCCTGGACTGGATTCAATTCAATATCACAGTGAAAACAGTGCAGTTAGTAAATGACAAGGCTTAAAACGAGAAGTACCCCTCTCCTCACGTACTAGTCCCACTAACCAGAACCAACCAGACCCGACCCAAGTTCAGACATGTGGAGGTCTGGCTGTAATCTTCAGAGACGAGGCACTGCTCAGCCTGAAAACAAGCAGATACTCGCCAGCTCTTCATATGAGAGATACTCTTCACAAACCTTTTTAAAAGTATTTTGACTTTTTTAGAATTCCCTCTCTATCTCTAGGATTTTATCCATAATATATGAAAAGGTTGAGCTGGAGCAGAAAAAAGGCCCTAAAGCATCCTTCCACCTCGAGGTGGAGGGCAGCACAAGGCTCCCAAAGATAAGACGCATCTTTATGACAGCCATGACATTGGAGTGCACTCCGTTCGCCAGAAATCCTGGCGGGGAGATTCATTTCCCGGCTGATAATGAGTTTTTTTCCTCCATTGTCCTCCGAGGCGTGTTCAAAAGACCCACTTTCGCTTTCGCCTCCTTGTGCGAGTGTGGCGACACTCCAGCCGTGTAGCACAACGGTCCCGTGTGATTCAGCCTCTGAGCTCTTTCTGTCCATGTATACCTGTATCAGAAGACTTGTTCACTGGTCGTAATGCCAGTTAAACGTTTACTGATCTGAGGTCATCACTTCCCAGCTGTAGCTCACACACGGGTCACGCGGGGCTGTAGGGCATCCCGGATGATCCACGCTCTGCCGGGACCACTCGCCGGTCCGCATCACATGGGCCACTCATCCGTCTGGCTAAGAAAAAGACGATGTTAAGCTTAGCGTGTCGATTAGACGTGAGCGACCGGGGCGAAGGTGCAGAGCATTTGGAACTTGAAAAGCCTTTTCCGGCTGTTACGCCGCCAGCATGGAAGCAGTTTGACGTCCCTGTCAACGACAGTCATCAAAGCAACAAAGAGGCGCACGGAGCTGCTCAGCATGGCCTCGCTGCATCTTCGACAATCGTCAGCGGTGAGGACGGGGGAGGAGCTGATGGCAGACCCTGATACTGACAAGGTCTGCTGAAGACTAAATGAGGGCTGATTCCGTTCTGCTGAACTGCATTTATCCAGTACATTTCTGCTGTCAGGCGGCCAGGGGAAGACTTTGTCTGGCCGCTCTGCTTTCGCCTCGTCGCTGCGGCTGACTGACAGACGAGGGCCATCTGAGCCGACCCGCCGATTCAGTCATGTTTACTCCAAACGTAAAAGAGGACGGCTGCATTCAGAAACAGCGCTGCAGCCCACCAAACCAATTACTGCACTCGAATGGGATTTAGTGGTGAATATTGAAAACTTCAGATACCATCAGTTGGTGAAGGAGTTGGAGGACTGTCACTCCAAACATCTTTTCATGACTCAAATCAAGAAGATGTGCTCAGACCTGTCAGCTCTGCATCCACACTGACAGCTCAATAGACCTCGCTGAATGCCAGAAACGCCACCGAGTCTCTCCGCTGAGATCCACGCAGAAGACGTTTTCATCGTTATTAATGCTTCTCTGTTCCCAGTTATCAGACAGGAATGTTGTAATTACATTGGCACCACCAACAGCCATTATGGAGACAAAGTCTTAAATGACAACGTCACATGATGACCCTGACCAACGCACAATCAGCATAAAACCAGCTGCTGTAAAACAGTTCATTTAGTCAAATCTTCAGGGAGCTGGGCAGATAGAGGAGGGACTGACAGCTGGTCAATAGCAAACGTTAGTGTGCCTTGTTTAATGTCATGTTCTTTTACCTAAAACAAAATAATCACAGTGCGTACCCCTGTCGTCCGCCTGTTGAGCTGGACTAGGCTCCAGCTGACCCCCGCGACCCGCGTGACCCTGCAAAAGGATTTACCGGTATAGAAAATGAATAAGTGATCATGGAGGGTCCAGGTTTTACGTCAATGCAGCCTCCCACCAGCAACATCTGACTATTATCACTTGAGCAGACGTACCCCAAATGACTTTATCATTTTGGAGGAATTTTGATCCATTCTTCTTCACGACCTTGATTCGGTTTAGTGAAGATCTTGGACATCTTCTTGTACATGGGTCTCTGAAGGTCCCACTGCAGCTTTTCAAAGCCGCTTGAGGGCTGGACATTGACTAGGTCATTCCAACGCCGCCATTCTTTTATTTTTTAGTCATTGTAACGTGTATTTGCTGCTGGGTTTGGGATCATTAATCTGTTTCATGACTCAACCTCAGCCAAGCTTCAGCTGTCAGGCAGATGGACTCAAGTTTGCTTGTAGAAGACGGAGGTAAACCGAGGAGTTAAAGGTCCACTCAGTGAGTGCAAAGTGTCCAGGTCCTGTGTCTGAAAAACAAGCCCAGATCACCACCATTTCACTCCCGTGCTGGGCAGATGGTGTTTCTGCTGAAATACAGCACATGGTTCTGGACTTTAAAACGACTCCACTCTGGTCTCATCGGTCTGGAGGACATTGTTCCAGAAGTGGTTTCTTCAGTCAAGTTTCCATGTTTTCTTTAGACAAGAGAGGCTTCCTCCTGGTTACCTTACCAAACAAACTTGTCCAGTCTTCCTCAGATTGTGCTGTCATAGCTCTTGAGCTCCTTGCATATCTCCAAGTACATGATCCTAGAGTAAATTAACATTAACAGCTGTCTTAAACATTTTCCACCTGGGAATAATACTGAGATGCACTGATCTACTCTGAGTTCTGATCCGATTATAATACATACTCCTTGATACCTGAAAGTGATTTCAACATCCCAGGTAAACAGTTGCCTTTGTTTATCAGTCAAAGGTTGACATCTGCTTCTACAGAGGCCGTTACTTAAAAATCTGCCGGACCTCAGATACTGAATTAGTGTCCATACTGGTTCTGCCGGACCTCAGCTAATGGATTGGTGTCCATACTGGTTCTGGTGGACCTCAGATAATGGGCTAGTGTCCATACTGGTTCCGCTGGACCTCAGATAATGGATTAGTGTCCATACTGGTTCCGCTGGACCTCAGATAATGGATTAGTGTCCATACTGGTTCTGCTGGAACTCAGATAATGGATTAGTGTCCATACTGGTTCTGCTGGACCTCAGATACTGGGTTAGTGTCCATACTGGTTCTGCTGGACCTCAGATAATGGATTAGTGTCCATACTGGTTCTGCTGGACCTCAGATAATGGGTTAGTGTCCATACTGGTTCTGCTGGACCTCAGATAATGGATTAGTGTCCATACTGGTTCTGCTGGACCTCAGATAATGGATTAGTGTCCATACTGGTTCTGCTGGACCTCAGATAATGGGTTAGTGTCCATACCGGTTCTGCTGGACCTCGGATAATGGATTGGTGTCCATACCGGTTCTGCTGGACCTCGCATAATGGGTTAGTGTCCATACTGGTTCTGCTGGACATCAGATAATGGATTAGTGTCCGTACTGGTTCTGCTGGACCTCAGATAATGGATTAGTGTCCATACTGGTTCTGCTGGAACTCAGATAATGGATTAGTGTCCATACTGGTTCTGCTGGACCTCAGATAATGGATTAGTGTCCATACCGGTTCTGCTGGAACTCAGATAATGGATTAGTGTCCATACTGGTTCTGCTGGACCTCGCATAATGGGTTGGTGTCCATACCGGTTCTGCTGGACATCAGATAATGGATTAGTGTCCATACCGGTTCTGCTGGACCTCAGATAATGGGTTAGTGTCCATACCGGTTCTGCTGGACCTTGGATAATGGATTGGTGTCCATACTGGTTCTGCTGGACCTCGGATAATGGATTAGTGTCCATACTGGTTCTGCTGGACCTCGCATAATGGGTTGGTGTCCATACTGGTTCTGCTGGACATCAGATAATGGGTTAGTGTCCACACTGGTTCTGCTGGACCTCAGATAATGGATTAGTGTCCATACTGGTTCTGCTGGACCTCAGATAATGGATTAGTGTCCATACTGGTTCTGCTGGACCTCAGCGCTGCTTTTGATACCATAGATCACAGCATTTTACTGCAGAGACCAGAGTATGTTATTGGGATTAAAGGGACAGCTCTAGATTGGTTTAAATCATATCTGTCTGATAGATTCTAGTTTGTTCATGTTCATGAGGTTTCTTCCGTACAGACAAGGGTCTGCTATGGTGTCCCACAGGGTTCAGTGCTAGGGCCAATCTTGTTCAGTTTATACATGCAGCCCTTGGGAAGTATTATCCAGAACCACAGCATCAATGTTTATTGTTATGCTGATGATACACAGCTGTATTTGTCTATGAAGATGAAACAGAACCACTAGACAAACTTCAAGAGTCTTAAGGACATCAAGGACTGGATGTCCAATTGTTTTTCCCTAAATTCCATCCTCTCGCAGAGTGATGCTGGAAAACTAATTCATGCGTTCGTATCTTCTAGACTAGATTACTGTAACGTGTTGTTGGCTGGATGTTCAAGTAATTCTCTGAACAGCCTCCAGATGATCCAAAATGCAGCAGCGCGAGTGCTGACAGGAACCAACAAGAGAGACCACGTCTCTCCAGTTTTAGCTTCCCTCCATCGGCTCCCTGGAAAACTTAGAATCCAATTAAAATGTTATTACTTGTGTATAAAGTCCAAAACATCCAAACTCCTAGTTATCTCCAAGACCTGATAGTTCCTTATGTTCCTAACAGAGTTCTCCGTTCTCAGAGGTTTACTCGTAGTTCCTAGAAGATCCAGATGTAGATCTGGAGGACGGGTCTTCTGCTATCAGGAACCATCACTATGGAACCAGCTTCCAGTTGGGGTGAAGGAGGCTGACACCACCTCCACCTTTAAAACCAAACATCTAGTTGGTGTAAAGTTTAGTGTGTCAGGACCAGTAGTCACAGCTGCAGCTGCAGGACCAGACTGGAGCAGCTGGTCTTCAACACAGCTTCATCCTGGATCTGCTGCTGTAGACCTGCTGCAGGGGGAACCAACATGATCCACTGACCTGCAGTCCCACCTCTGACCACCTCAGTATCTGCTGTCTACACCTGTTTAGATAGTGGTCTCTGTAGTCCACCAACTAACCAGGTACCAGTCATATAAACATGGAAGTCTTAGTTCTGCTGCTGACAGATGATTATACTGATGGATCTTTTGTACATTTAACAGTGTGTCTGTGTGTCTCTTCTCTCTGTTCTTCATCCTCTCGTTTTCCATTTTCCTGCTCTACCCGGCTGGTCTCCAGCGGAGCGTATTTTTGTTTCCTGCTACTGTTTGTTTGGCTTAAGGTTTTTCTTCCACTAGGGAAGTTTTTACCTGCCGTTGTTTATGTAATAATTGATCGGGGGTCGTGTTCTGGTCTCTGGAAAGATCCTGAACTTGTGCAGTAATAGATGCTACATAAATTAAATTGAATTGAATTGAATTAATTTGTCTGTCTGTCTGTAGGAGAGACAATGAAGAAAGACCTTTTCCTACACATTTTCTTAAATACTATATATATGATTAGCACTGTTGCCTCACAGCAAGAAGGTTTCTGGTTTAGTTCCTGGTTTGTTCTCCCTATGCTTGCCTGGATTCCCTCCAGGTACTCCGGCTTCGTCCCACAGTCCAAATACATGCATGTTAGGTTGATTGGTGATTCTAAATTGCCCGTAGGTGTGAGTGTTTGTTTGTCTCTGTATGTGGCTCTGTGATGGACTGGCGACTTGTCCAGGTGGAACTCTGTGTCTCGTCTGTATTGAGTCGAGACTCTGACAGACCCCCGTGACCCTGAGAAGGATAGAGTAGGTATAAAAATGGATGGATGGATGGATGGACGAACAAACAGACGGACGAACGGATGGATGGATGGACGGATAGACGGACGGACGGATGTTGACCTGATCAGATTATGTTTATCATGTTTACACACGAAATTATTAATATTAAGAGAGGATGCTAACTTGTGCATGTAATTGTAACTTAAATCTCAACCGTAGAAATAATTCCTAATAAATTGTGTCTGTAACAAGAATGAATTGAGACATCAGCGCCTAAAAGCAGGTTTAATTTATTCCTGGAATACTCCTAATGTTCCAACTGATTAAAAGCATGTGGCCATAAATCCTAAAACCCAGCTCTTAGCTTAGAATGAAATGATTCTCACTATCAAATGCCTGTTTACTGACCCAATTATAAAATTTTGAGCTTATGTGCATCTCTTTGTGTTTATGGGACACCAACAAAAAGACTGTAATTACACAAGGCTCCATTCTCCCTGAGCAGATTACAGACACATCCACTCCTCAACTACAAAGTCTTGGTCACAGACAACACAGAACAAGTTTACATCCTGTGCTCCAACACACACATGCACATACATGCATCCATGCGTCAGCTTCAACCCCACAAAGGAAGTTGATGGAAGATAGCACACACACATCTGCCCTTTTCTCTGACTGTATTCACGGCTGAATGTAAACACGGCGTAATCTCAATAACAATCTCACATAAACAGTGAATCTTCACATGAAACTGAGATGGGGAGGTTTCAAAAATCATCTTCACTCTTCAAAGTCCACAGACTGGTTCCAACAAGAGATGAAATACAAGCACACTCTCTCACTTCAAAGTCATGTGTGTGTGTGTGTGTGTGTGTGTGTGTGTGTGTGTGTGTGTGTGTGTGTGTGTGTGCGTGCATGTGATTTCTTGCTTTTACTACCTCATGAGGACATCTTTTGGTTTACACCTGTTTAGTAGCATTGTTCCCATTTGTTGTGGACATATGTCATCAGTTGGATGCAAACGCATTACATCACCTTTATAAAACAGAACTGTGTGAAAGTGGGTGTGGCTTGTAGCGTGAAACTGCCTTGAACCATTATTGTGTACATATGCATTAATATATTTTTGCATTAATTTATTTTAACTATTTCCCTCTTTTTTTTTTTTAAAGAGTTAATATATATATATTAGACCATGGTACTTTACCGGGATGAAGAACGCATGTTTAACATGCACTGCGTAATGTAAATGCAAGGCGTGTTTTTTGCTCCCTGAAGCCAAGTGGAGGGGAAGGAAGACGAGTCAGGGGGCGTGATCGGCGTAACATAATATAACATGCGTGTGCTCGTAGAATGACCCCTACATCGACAGGATGAAGTCCGCCGTCAGACAGGTGTAATTTTCAAAACAAGGATGGAGGAAAACCAGGAAAAGCAGTTTTTGGCTGCCATGCACCTTTCTGCAACCATGTGCAGGTTTACAACTATGAATACATTTGAGGAACATATTCAAAGAAACAGGCCAAGTTTTCAGGAGAAATTGAGAGCAAGCAGGGAGCCGTTTGAGGATGAGCATCAACAAATCCCTCCCAGGACTGGCCATCCCACGTCATTCAGGCCTGATGCGCAATTAAGTATACCCTCGGAGGCGATGGCGGGGCCAGCTCTACATGCGACCCCGTGTCAGTTATTGTAAAAAGGACACGCAATGACTAGATTCGGGTGTTAAACACAGGATATCCGCCAATGTACAATAGGAAACTTATTACATTGTGTGACTAAATCACAACTGCAGGCAGAAAATTATTTTGGTCTATGTACTTCTGAAATAAAGCTGATTCTGAGCATCAGCAAAAGTAGAAAGATGCTGTATAAACTCAGTGCATTTATCATTTACCATGATGGTTAAGATCAGGGTAGGATTTGAGTTAAACTGTGATAAATGAATGGAAGTCAGTACAATGTCCCCATAAGTATAGCTGTACAAGCTTGTGTGTGTGTGTTAAGGAGAGTGGGCGGTCCGTCTTTTTCCTCCCTCGGGTCTCTGAGGGTGTGTCAGGTCCTCACCAAGCTTGTTGGTCCAATTAGGGGCTTTGAGATTTGTGAAAATGATTAATGACAATTAAACATAATAGCTGCAGAACGACGTCTGGTGGCACTCGGAAAACCTACTCCCGCTTCAGTGCAATCAAAAACAGATACGGATAAAGCTGGTCCGGCCGAATACATGATTGAGTGAATGATAGTCTAGTTGTCATGCAAAGCTGTTTGACTGATAATCAAACAGCTTCCATCATTCAGTGAGTGTTGTATCAACTTTCTTAAGTAGTTACATGACTTTACGAAGGGACTTAAAGTGTCCGGGGTGTTTTTTTCACATTTTTCATTTCTATTATCTTTATTTGCTGAGGCTGTTTACTTCAGGCAACCAAAGGACCATGTTGTTCTACAGGCAGCTCCAAAAGATGACTGGAAGGTTAGTGTGGATCTCCACCCTGATACTGAGCCTGCGTTAAGCAACATCAGCTGTTGGCGGCATATATGCAGCTGTCAGAATCTGTGGTGTAAAATCATTTTAAATGATGAGGTATTTACAAAACAAAAGAAGCCCACACCAGTATAGTTATCATGGAGGTGAACTCCAACCAGAACCGTTTTAGATAGCAGGCCTAAAGTATGTTTATTTCTGCGGTAACGATGGACGTTTGACATCGAGAAGAACACAAACTGACTCACTTTTGAAGCCATGCCCTAATGGTCATTTGAGGAGATACATTTTTACTCATTGTTTGAAACCAGAGGTCCCCTTGAAGGATGAGAGGAACCTTCTTACATATAAATTCATGTTGTTTGGGTCAGACAAATCTGCAGTGCACGCTTCATTGTAAGACTAAACATCCCACTGTAAAAATAACTTGTAGACATTGACTAAAAAGGCAGTCACATAAACTCTCCAATCACGAAAACACTCCAACAGAACTTAGACACGTCTGGTTCACATGCAGCCAGTGCTGTTTGTTGTTGAACGTGTTCAATTCTCATACTTACATAATAAGAGCGTGTGAGTGCAGCAGTTCTCAAGTCCAGGACTCAGAGTCAGTGACTGAAGCTGGACTTTTAAGGTTGTGTGACTGGAATTGGACTTGGATTTGAATCATGTATTGACTGTATTCACACTTGCATATCAAAGGGGCGTGTCCTCAGGATCTTGTTGTTTTTTTTATTTCATTTCATTTTATGAAATATTAAGATATGTATGTAATGTTGGGCATAAGATAATATTTATATTCATTTCAATATGTATTGCATGTATGATGCATGTTCCTATATCAGTTCATGTTGTGTTTATCATGTCAGAAAAACTATAGGCACAGAAAAGGTACCTACAACTGTCTCTGTGCTTTTATTCATGCAGTGCTAAAAGCTCTCTATCAAGTGATGCATCTATGAACGAACCACTGGTGGGATGATGCACACTACTTCCAACTTCAATTATCATCTGGCAAGAATTCACCAGAAAAGAAGTGCTACGATAATATTTTTGTCGCAAACTCACTTCGTTTGCCGTCTTTCAGACTGTAATCCTGCTGCTATTAGCAGAGCTGCAGCTGCACCAGGTCGATTTTAAGACGCTACTGACTCGGTAAATTTCATTGATTTCACTGTAAGCCACTTTGGACAAAAACTGCTATTCTGTGTAACAAGGGCTTGTTTGTGGAAAACGTGCACAGACAACAGGGGACCGCTGTCTCAGCTGGACCCGACTCAACTTGGTCTCGACTTGGATTGTTCTTCAGTGACTCGGACACAAACACTGAGGACGTGAGACCGGAGTCGAGCTAAGGTTTGGTGACTGGACGACAGCGCTGGAACAGGGTTCACAAAATGTTCGTGAAAAGCAGATTTGCATGAATTTGTCCTCCGGTCTCACAAGCCTGGTTGATCAGAGCCACTTCTAGAAAGATGGTTCTGGAAACTATCCGCAGGGCCTCCCCATCCAAGGGGCGGCACCAACGGGTGCTCATCAAACTGCCTCTGCACGTTGGTTAGTGCTCCGACCGACCAGAGCAACGGACCCAGACAAGAGTGGACAAGAGCGTGTTGTGTAGAAGAGTAAATTTATCTTTTTGCTGCAGCCTGTCCGCAAAACAGCAAAGAAATGACTTGTCTTTAATTTTTTTGAAGAAAAGTCCTATTTAACTGTCGGCCGAAGCTGATTCAAAACTATTATACACTGTTAACATGCACCACGTCACCGCTCTGTCGTCGTCATGTTAACCTGCCCAGAGACTATCCACAAGTGAACGGACTGGTTGGAACGCCCCCCCCGAGACCTTTGGGCATACTCAATGAGCTCTAGACATGGTAGCTAGATGTACCTGCAAAGCTGGTCTGGATTTCCAGACTAGTTCGTGATCATAGGTGAGTGACTAGTGAACATCAACCCTGCTGTCGATCTCTCGTTTTCTTTTTACCTCATGTAAAACACCACAAGACACCCGAACTCCTCTACTTGAGGCAGCGCCTCCTCACCAGCCTAGAGAAGGCATTCCACCCTTTTTGATGAGATCAATGATTTCGAATTTGGAGATTCACACTCAGCTGTGAGATACTCTAGTAAGAGCTGGATTGACCTTGAGCTTGTTCCTGGTTCCACGGTTCCGTCAAAGTTTGTGCTTTTTGTTTAATTAAAGTTCATTTTATTTTGAAACTCTTGAGTCTCCTGCACTTGGGTCCTGCTCCACTCACCTCACAAAACTTCCACCCACTGGCTGCTCCAAGATGTTCTATCAATAAAAGTTATGATGAGAATCTGTGACAAAGGGCAGCCCACAACAAAACCGACTGCTTTCAACGCAAACCAAACCTCCTCTCCTTGTACATGGAGCACTGAATGGCCAGGAGCAAACAGACCCACATCCCAGACTCCCAGACCATCCTGACAGACACAGCTAAAGCCTTTCTCAAAGACCACATGAACTGGATACCACCTCTAAAGTCTAATTCATTGTTGTGAAAACTCCCTTATCTCCAACTGGTCTGCCAGACTGACACAAGTCGCATTTAAATTACAACTAAATTACGCAAAGATAAACCTCTAATGGAAACATCTAGAATTAAAAAAAGTCAAATGTCACAAAAGCATTTTTAAGCTTTCATGAGGCTGTTTTTCAGAAGTGTCGATAGACCAATTTAACACAAAAATGTAAGGTAAATACTGTTTTTTGTATTTGAGCATCTCCAGCAGCACTGAATATAGTTGGTCAATCTAAAGTCATCGAAATCTAGTTACCAGTAGTTTTTGGCCTCATTTATATGATGTGGTTGTGCTATAACACTACTTAATCATTACACATAAATCATTTGAATAATCATCCACTGCCTTTATCCTCTGTTGACTATAACAGTGGAAGCAGCATTCACAGTAATTTGTTCAAAACTAAAGATATATCCGACCATCTTCAACGAAGTACGAAAGGACGAGATTCTATGAGAGTTACGCACATAAAAAGAAAAACACTGTTCAATGGAAACTCCAGACCCCTGCAGCGGTACCTTAGTCGCTTGTGTGAGTGTAATAGAAATCCACCTACATATGAACATCAGCACACATCCCTGTGTTAAAATCCAATGGCAAAATTTAAGTTCATGCTTTAGTGGGATTCCAAGAATTTTCTCACAGCAACCACAGTCCTAGAAAAATGTAGGTAATTTCAACATAAGTATCAGTTTAGTTACACCCATCTTCCATAAAGTAATTACCTCAAAATGGCATCATTGCTGTCTTTCCCCCCCAAAGCTGAGTTACGTTAAAGTTCTGACAAAATGCCACAGTTAATTTTCCACTTTGGATGAAGCCTTTATATGTTTTCTTTCTTCAGCTAGTGTAAATACCTTTCATTTCCCCGCCTCCCTCTGGCCTGGAGCTGAGGCTGCCATCTGTTCAGCACATAGTTTTATGCCAGTCTCTCTTCAGCTGAGGTCAGCACCATAAGGGCTCTGTTACAATGGCAACAGAGCGAGAGCTCCTAATTAACTTGTTAGCCGAGTAAAGGAATAGATCATTCATGCTGTTGCCATCGCCGTTCTGATCAAGCCACAGATGGCCTGAGGATCAGGAAGCCCCTCTAACACCTCACTGACTTCTGCTAGGGCCATGCAAGAGTTAAAAATATTCTCAGGGAGTATGTGTGTTTGCAGGGATCCAAGCTGGGAAGCAGACACTGTAAGGCATAATGATTCCCTTTGTGTCATTGCCTTGATGCAAGACCTTAAAGTTCTAAAGTGAGGGGAAGAAAATTGCTCAGACTTCAGGGTAAGTGCAACAACCTGTTTAACCTTGAATGCGGCTGGGACAGATGTTACCTGAATTCAGAAGCAGGTAGCAGTGGAAAGATATGACATCGATATATGAGGTATTGAATTCCACATTATCTGAGTCACTGCTGGCCCTCTGAGGTTCAGATTAGCTCTGATAAGAAAGCCTGTTGAGAATTTATGGGCCGCACTAAAGCTCTGAGCAAGAGGTACACTTATCTTACCACAGGACAGCAACAACATTGTGAAACACTATCATATCACAACCCCAAATCAGAAAAAGAAGGTGGCAACTGTATTTCTGGTCTATAACACAATCCAAGAAGAGTTGATACGAGGACAATTAACTGCCAGTATGAAGATGAAAGAAAAAGATGATGATGTGACTACAAAAAGGTGATGTCACCAGGCGATTGTAATGATGATTTTGTAAAAAAGTCATACCCATGATGGGAGAGTCTTTGAAAAACAAAAATTGAGACAGAATATCCACTTTGTCAAGATATGTGAGAGAAAAATGTATAAAGAAATTAAAGGTTGAACGCTAAGCCAGAAACCCATGAACTTTGATCCATTAGAAGAAACTAAATCAAGAGTTGGCATTTAGCACCAGCTGATAAAATAACCATGGAAACCTTTGTCAGGCTCTACAACACATATTCACATGTTCACAATTGTCACTGAACACTTTAATGTAAAAAAAAAAAAGACTGTCCATAGGCAGCATCAACATCCCTGGAGCCCAGTCTGGGCTGAACAATCACACGGTGGAAGGGTCTACTCTGGTTTAAAGAGACTCTGGTCTCAGGGTGACAAAAACGAAAAGATCTTTCCAGACTTTCTAACATACAGGCTCTGCAGTGATTAAGGTGATAGTGATGGCAGTTATGGTAGAGATGGTTGTGATGGTTATGCTGGTTGTGATTATAGTGATAATAGTGATAGTAGTGATGGTTGTAATAAGAGTAAAGTCAGATTTGGCTCTGATGATAGAGATGATAGTGATGTTACTGATGGCTGCAATGAAAGTAAGTCAGTGGTGGCTGTGGTGGTGGTGATGGTCGTGATCGTTGTGATGACAGTGATGTTTGTTATGGTAGTGATGTTTTGTCATATTTGTGATTCATCATGTGAGTTATGATGGTAGCGATGGTTGTGATAGTTGTGATGATAGTGATGGTAGTAACGGTTGTGATGATAGTGATGGTAGTAATGGCAGAAATGTTAGTGGTGTTTGCAATGACAGTAATGTCAGTGATTGTTATTTAATGGTTGTGAGGGTAGGGATAGTAGTGATGGTTATGATGGTAGTGATGGTTATGATGGTAGTGATGATTATGATGGTAGTGATGATTATGATGGTAGTGATGGTTGTGATTGTAGTGATGGTTATGATGGTAGTGATGGTTATGATGGTAGTGATGATTATGATGGCTGTGATGGTTATGATGGTTGTGATGGTAGTGATGATTATGATGGTAGTGATGGTTGTGATTGTAGTGATGGTTATGATTGTAGTGATGGTTATGATGGTAGTGATGGTTATGATGGTAGTGATAGTTATGATGGTTGTGATGGTTATGATGGTAGTGATGGTTATGATGGTAGTGATGATTATGATGGTAGTGATGGTTATGATGGCAGTGATGATTATGATGGCTGTGATGGTTATGATGGTTGTGATGGTAGTGATGATTATGATGGTAGTGATGGTAGTGATGATTATGATGGTAGTGATGGTTATGATGGTAGTGATGGTAGTGATGGTTATGATGATAGTGATGGTAGTAACGGTTGTGATGATAGTGATGGTAGTAATGGCAGAAATGTTAGTGGTGTTTGCAATGACAGTAATGTCAGTGATTGTTATTTAATGGTTGTGATGGTTATGATGGTAGTGATGGTTATGATGGTAGTGATGATTATGATGGTAGTGATGGTTATGATGGCAGTGATGATTATGATGGCTGTGATGGTTATGATGGTTGTGATGGTAGTGATGATTATGATGGTAGTGATGGTAGTGATGATTATGATGGTAGTGATGGTTATGATGGTAGTGATGGTAGTGATGAATATGATGGTAGTGATGATTATGATGGTAGTGATGGTTATGATGGTAGTGATGGTAGTGATGATTATGATGGTAGTGATGATTATGATGGTAGTGATGGTTATGATGGTTGTGATGGTTATGATGGTAGTGATGATTATGATGGTAGTGATGGTTATGATGGTTATGATGGTAGTGATGATTATGATGGCAGTGATGATTATGATGGTAGTGATGATTATGATGGTAGTGATGGTAGTGATGGTTATGATGGTAGTGATGGTTATGATGGTAGTGATGATTATGATGGTTATGATGGTAGTGATGATTATGATGGTTATGATGGTAGTGATGATTATGATGGTAGTGATGATTATGATGGTTATGATGGTAGTGATGGTTATGATGGTAGTGATGGTTATGATGGTAGTGATGATTATGATGGTAGTGATGATTATGACGGTAGTGATGGTAGTGATGATTATGATGGTAGTGATGGTTGTGATTGTAGTGATGGTAGTGATGGTTATGATGGTAGTGATGGTTGTGATGGTAGTGATGACTATGATGGTAGTGATGGTTATGATGGTAGTGATGGTTATGATGGTAGTGATGGTTGTGATGGTAGTGATGACTATGATGGTAGTGATCGTTGTGATGGTTATGATGGTAGTGATGGTTATGATGGTAGTGATGATTATGATGGCTGTGAGGGTTATGATGGTTGTGATGGTAGTGATGATTATGATGGTTGTGATGGTTATGATGGTAGTGATGGTAGTGATGGTAGTGATAGTTATGATGGTAGTGATGGTTATGATGGCAGTGATGGTTATGATGGTTGTGATGGTTATGATAGTAGTGATGGTAGTGATGGTTATGATGGTAGTGATGGTTATGATGGTAGTGATGATTATGATGGTTATGATGGTAGTGATGATTATGATGGTTATGATGGTAGTGATGATTATGATGGTAGTGATGATTATGATGGTTATGATGGTAGTGATGGTTATGATGGTAGTGATGGTTATGATGGTAGTGATGATTATGATGGTAGTGATGATTATGACGGTAGTGATGGTAGTGATGATTATGATGGTAGTGATGGTTGTGATTGTAGTGATGGTAGTGATGGTTATGATGGTAGTGATGGTTGTGATGGTAGTGATGACTATGATGGTAGTGATGGTTATGATGGTAGTGATGGTTATGATGGTAGTGATGGTTGTGATGGTAGTGATGACTATGATGGTAGTGATCGTTGTGATGGTTATGATGGTAGTGATGGTTATGATGGTAGTGATGATTATGATGGCTGTGAGGGTTATGATGGTTGTGATGGTAGTGATGATTATGATGGTTGTGATGGTTATGATGGTAGTGATGGTAGTGATGGTAGTGATAGTTATGATGGTAGTGATGGTTATGATGGTAGTGATGGTTATGATGGTAGTGATGGTTATGATGGTAGTGATAGTTATGATGGTAGTGATGGTTATGATGGTAGTGATAGTTATGATGGTTGTGATGATTATGATGGCAGTGATGAGTATGATGGCTGTGATGATTATGATGGTAGTGATGGTAGTGATGAATATGATGGTAGTGATGGTTATGATGGTAGTGATGGTTGTGATGGTAGTGATGACTATGATGGTAGTGATGACTATGATGGTAGTGATGGTTATGATGGTAGTGATGGTTGTGATGGTAGTGATGACTATGATGGTAGTGATGGTTATGATGGTTGTGATGGTTATGATAGTAGTGATGGTAGTGATGGTTATGATAGTAGTGATGGTAGTGATGGTTATGATAGTAGTGATGGTAGTGATGGTTATGATAGTAGTGATGGTAGTGATGGTTATGATAGTAGTGATGGTTGTGATGGTAGTGATTTCATTTCATTTTCTTGATTCATTTCAAACATGTCAATACTATTGCATGGAGTATAATAACGTTCACTCTAGTATGAAACTATATTTTAAATATTTATACATATATACACATATACATATGTACACATGTGTATACACAGACACACTCAGATATGCATCACTGATGGTCGTGATCTTTGTGATGGTTGTGATGTCATTTTTTTTGAGTGAGTGACTAGATAAAATGTTTATATTTACATTTGTTTATGATCACAATACATCTTCCCTTAATTCCCAGTCATTCCTGTAAATTTCCATACATCACCTTTTATTGCCATGGAACGTTTCCATGGCTGTATAACTCCCAAACTCAACTTGGGAAGTTAACATCAATACATTTTGAAACTCTACAGAGCACCAGTTATGGTTCTACTGTAAAGGCCTCATTCATGCCCTATGCTCATTTCTGCTGTGGTAGATGGCAATTTTCACTTTTACAGTGAAAAGGAAACATCGTTGAATCTTACTTGTTCCACTGATGTATTGCATCAGTGACAAAAAGGAGGGTGTCTTAATAATTAGTGAAAGTTTACATGGACGCACACACTCTTTTTTCAAGACGGCTGGCTCTGAGAACAGCTGGCAACTTGCTGACTGGAGTAAATTGCTGTTCATTGCTCATTACAGCTCATTATTGTGTCTAGCGGTATTGACGCTGGAGGGCTGGAGGTGTTGGTTCGGGGGAAGTGAAAGAGTCAGGACTGTTGGAACAGGACTGTCATTGGTTTTTGTATCTGGATGGTGTCCATGCTCACCCCCATTTAACCACCACTGGAGGAAATGTGCTCTGAATTAGTTCAAATGAGTCAAATGACTTCCTGCTGCAAAAACTAATAGTCTGCTATGGGTGGGAACATCGGAATTCTCATGTGTTAATCAGCCACTATTTGCAAATAGGAGAAACTGAGTTTCCTTGATAAGGCCTGTGTTGTTTATTTCTCAGTTCCTCTTTTAAAATTAGACTACTTTTTAAAAAGAAATGTGACACTTTAATCGAGAAACACAAAAAATGCACAGCTGAGCCAGAAAGTGATCTCACATCCATCCAACCATCCAACTGCCTCTTCTGTGAGGCCACCCAGAAGAAGAAGAGTGCTCTTGGTGAAGAGCAGCTTTGAAGCCTCTTTTTCTGCATACTGCACGGTGCCATGTTGCAAAGGGGGCAGTGAACTGGCTGAATAACTTGAGTCGTCGGCTACTAACTCTGGCAAGGACCATAGCAGCCATCTCCTCTGGCAACCTTCCGTGTTGGCTTGGACCTTTCCAAGTGGACAGACTGCTTGATAATGGTCAGCTGGCTGCCTTTTCCCAAACTTCTGTCAGGACTGAGCTCCACTGGGTCCTGGTCAAGGACCCCAGGCAAGCAGGGAGGGTCTGGTGGTCCTTGCTTCAGCGGTATTTTCTTTCATTACTCGTGTCACTTGCAGCAGTCCTTGTTTCATTTATTGTTGACGGATGAAGAACAGAAAGGCTGGCATCAGCAAACCAAGGTAAAATACCTAGTTTGTGCCAACTGATTTTAGGGTGGGTTTCTTCCAACCAGTTGCCCATTTTTGCATTAACCAGGGTTGGAGGGGGTTTTGTGGGTTAAGAACATTTTCTGATCTGGGCTTTTATTTACGAAGTTGAACCCTGAGGGATCCTGGAGTAAAGCAGGCAGCAGTACATGCATCAGTGAAGCCCAACCGTTCGTCTCAGGCTGGTTTGACAATGTGCTATTCTGCCCTGAAATGTAATAATCAGGCACCACTTGACTCCCTCAAGTCTGGAAGAGGCAGAGGAATGTCTCCTGATCACCTCCTGAATCAGGGCAGTTTTGTGCGGCTGAATCACATGTCATCAGCTGCTGCCAGAGAAAAACGGCTCTGCATCAACAAGTAAATGTGCAACATACATCTGCATCTCTTTCACTTTAATTTATTGGGTTCACAGGGGACCACCGGGGACATTCCTAAAAGACAGCTATTAATAACAGAGGGTTACGAGTCTCCCTCCTGCAAATACTGCAAGGTACGCTGCGAGCTGGACAAATGGGTTGGGGTTTTAGCTGTGAGTTTGTGGGTCTTTTCAGTGATTTGTCACAAAAAGTGTGATTTTTTTTTGATGATGAAAACTTGGACTCCCCACTGCGCCTAAACAAGAAAACCAGTCTTGTTCAGGTGCGGTAAAGATGTGGGGGCTGAAGCGAAAGATAAAGAGCACATTCTGTATCTTGACTGAATGGTCTTTTAGGACAGGCCACAACCTAATCAGGCCATTTGTTCAGTCACAGGACTTTTCTTTTTGAAGTCGGCAACAAAAGACAAAGCTGCTATTGAACAATGCAGGATGATTGAGATGTCAGCATGGAATACTGCGATCCCACAGCCGGGAATTAAAAAAAACAGAGCCAGAGGGTCCAGAAGAAACAACCCTATCAACGTGGAGAACAGCTGGATCTGTTCAGCAAGTAACAAAAACACCCTCAAATCACTGGACAAAAGTAAAAATCTCCAAGCCAGCATCTACAAACTCCATTAGAAAAAAGTTGCAACACTGCGTTAAATCTCATAAACCCATATTTTATTTGATTTGATTTTGTTAACCACAGAACACACGAAGCATACCAAGTATTTGAAGGTAAAGGTAAGCTGCTGGCGCTGGTTACCTCTGTATAGCATCAGTTCATAAACATCTGGAAGCTGAGGAGACCAGCTGATCGGCGAACCTCCGTCCATCTTTACGTCTGAGACGCTGCCGTTCGAAGGTCATTTTCCATCCAATCGTGTCACTGACCTGTCGACCACCAGCCTTAAATGTTGTTTATTTTCAGTTGTACAGCTTCTACAGACGTGCTGCTGCCATCATAGTCAAAATGAGCTGACACTGCGCGAAATAGTAAAATGTCTCACTTTCAGCATTCCGTATGTTTTCTGTTCTTTTGAGAATAAAAAACAGGTTTGTGAGATTTCAAAATCTATTTCGTTTTAATGAAGATTTGTTTTTGTTGAACACATCTATACAGACATGAACTGCCCTATTATTCATCTTTACAAAGAGATCATCTGAGATAAGTGTCACTGCATGACGGTGAAGTGTTTTGGGGAATCAAACGTGGCTCATTTCCCAGAGACAAACATCATCAGGCTGGAGGACTGAAGTCCAGCGCCAGCAAATGATCCCTGACTGCAACGTCTCACAAAACGTCAGCCAACTCTGAAAAGCAAAAAGGAAACCCAAGTAAACTTAACCCTGGAAGTGCCAAATCAATAGGAAACCTCTAAATGTTAACGTGGGTCTGCAGATCACTCCTCCTCGGCACAAGTTGAGCCAAGACAAGAGCGTTTTAAAAATAAGAAGAATTCATTTGATTCATCCAAAAACTCAACTGAATGCAGAAAAATGAAATATAGTCAAACAAATAACCACTGAAGAGCCCAAACCTGAGATTTACTCACATTTCACAGACATTGTACAGCTTTGTACACAGCGTCAAACGTTAGTGACTTGAGCATTAGGTGAGTGTTCACAGTCGCAGGTAAAACCTTTGAAACGGTTTCTTTTGTTCTGATCTTCACCCAGGTCTCAGTCACAAGCTCACTGACTCAGAGCTCCTGCACGTGGGTCACTGAGTAAGACGTTTGGAAAGAGGAGCTGCCTTCGTAAGGACACGACGTTACTTTGATTAGACCGCCGTTCCCTGACGAGAGGAGCTTTTCCAATCACCAGTTGATTCTGGACCCTATTATAGGTTTATGAAGTCACCGGCTAAGGGATGAGAGTATAATTAAGAGGTAATAACACTGTACATGCTTCGAATTCTTTAGAAGTACAAATGCAATATTTGAAGTTTTCTTAGACTTAAAAACAGACTTGTGAGGATCTCTGATCACTTCTGACCTTGACCTTCAACTCCCAGTCTTACTATAAGCTTCATCTCTGTGTGGAAATCAGAAAATCATGATTCTTTTACTGTTCTACACTGTTATTTCATTCTTTTCTTCCTTAAAACATTTAACACTGTGGCCCAACGGGCCTGTAATATGTTCTGGAGTGACGTCGGGGTGGCTTTAAAGAACATCTGCTGATGCTTTCTGTCACATTTATGCCGAAATAAGGACATGAGTGATGAGCTACACAATCAGCAGCTTCTACGTGAAATGAGAAAACTCCAAGAACATGATGTCATGAGAACAACACAGACGACAGTGAGATACATCAAACAAAAGAAAGTCTTTGGAACACCTGCTGAGCACATGACTGGTGCACGGAGAACTCCGGCGAGCAGCGGGTGTTTACAAGGTGGCTGAGACGCTGCTGTGCTGGAGACGGTTGAAGGAGACTTACGTTTCGTGCATCGCTGCGATCCCTGAGTTTTACTCCATCCATGACAGCACTGGCCTCCACAGACGTTCACCCTGCACACACAAACACACGGGCTGTGACACAAAGAAACACTCTTTAGTGTAGACGTGCAGCAGCAGCAGAGAGGAACGCGGGCCGGTGGTCTGCTGGACCAACTCTCTAAAGGAGCTTTCAGACAGAACATGATGAGCACAGCTATGGAACCCCCTTAATTCTGTGTGCGGAGCGAAGCAACAACTTATCAACCCTGCACCAAAGATCCCTGCACCACCATTCTGCACCACCACCCTGCACCACCGCCCTTTACCCCACCGCCCTGCATCAAAGATCCCTTTAACCCACCCTAGACCCCCGCCCAGCACCACCATGCAACACCACCCTGCACCACCACTCTGCATCACCACCCTGCACCACCACCCTGCACCACCACCCTGCACCACCCTGTTCCACCACCCTGCACCACCATGCATCACCACCCTGCACCACCACCCTGCACCACCACCCTGCACCACCACCCTGCACCACCATGCATCACCACTCTGCATCACCACCCTGCACCACCACCCTGCACCACCATGCAACACCACCCTGCACCACTACTCTGCATCACCACCCTGCACCACCACCCTGCACCACCATGCAACACCACCCTGTTCCACCACTCTGCATCACCACCCTGCACCACCACCCTGCACCACCACCATGCACCACCACCATGCAACACCACCCTGTTCCACCACTCTGCATGCATCAACTGCCGAGAACCTGACAGATCACAAACAGAATGGATGACAAGCTGATTTCTGTGGCATGTCAGTTTGCTGAGTTGTAAAAGAGGGCACATTATTCCTTTCCATGTTTTTCATCTTCTAAAGACAAATTATGATCCTAGAGAAGACCAGAACTCCACAAAATAAAGTGTACGTATGTCATAGCAGAGCCTGTTTACATTATGCACATGAAACTGTATCGTGAGGCCTGGGTAGCTGGAACATCACAGCGTCGTCTCACGGTAAAAAGAGGATTCTCCCTATAAGGTCATGGTCTCAACCAATTCAACCAATCAGAAGACACATTATTTTAAATACTTTATATTTTTATATTTTCATTTATAGATTTTTAAATGAGCTAAAAGTATCTGAGCTCTGCTTGTGGGAGAATCCGCTTGTTGTTGTAAATCTCTGTATCTGTATTTGTTGGTCTCTTTCAGTCTTAAACCCTTAAAGTCTTGGAGTTATACTGGTGTAGAGCTATTCCAGAGGTAGAAACTATTAAAATAAGATGGAATTAGTATATGATGGCCAGTTCAAAGACATATTGAGAAATAAGAACAAATACTTTAGTGTGGAACTTGAGCCTAACGGTGCTAGATATCAGTAAAATCTTACTTTTTTAAATGTATTTAAATTATTATGTGAAAGCAGTAAAAAATAACGCAGCACCATCAAAAACATGCCCAAAGAGCCTGTCATGGTCAGAGTTTGTGAAAACATTTCAACACACTTCACTCGTGACCCTTGCATCCTTGTGTAGCCTGGTGTAAGAGTCATTTCCTTTTGAAGGGGGCGACAGAAATTCCCAGCTGGATTTGATTCACTTATCAAACACCAACCTTGTTGGAGGCTGCAAACTGAGCACCTGGGACCAGACTGCTGGACCACACACAGCCTTCCTGCTGCTCGACTTCTACTTTTCTGACCCAAGACTGAAGAAAACGTCGCTGGTACCACCTGCTACACTGATCTAGTTTCACTGAGCTGCTAAAAGAGCTGTTTGAACCTTTAAACACACTCATACACAGTGAAATCAGCTGCCTGAACCTCACATGTGGAAGCAGGCCCCGGCGAGTCGCCATGAAAGCTGAAAACGTGTCTCTCACTGCATTTCCTGCAGTTCCTAATATTGTGCTTTTCCTCACTTCCTTTAGTCCTTGTTTTCCAATGAATCCCACCTGTCGTGTGGTCCGATGGATTTAAATTTGAATTATTTTTAGAAACTTAAATGGACAAAGAAAAGCGAACTCTACAATGTGAACAAGGGCGATTTTTGAGCGATCGTCACTTCCACTAAATGTTTAATGAATGTGACTAGTTGTAAAGTTTTGTTTGACAGTATTTACGGGGATGTAAACCTACAGCAAAGCTACTGGAATCATGTTGAACTTGAGAGGATTCATTTTGTTGTTTTCCTCCACATGTCTGGGTAGAAAAACATCTAACTGAAATCCTGGTTTATAGATTCAGGATCCCTGACTGATCTCAGGCCTCAAATCAAACTTACCCATTTCCACCACGAAACTTTGCCTGCGATTTTCAAAAACACTGAAAATAAAGTTAAAAAACAAATACGAGTGTCAGGCTGTGCATCTGTTCCTCACTGAACTCGCATGCTTCATCAACAGACCATCTCCATATTAACTTCATCTGGACTACTCTTAAAAAGCTCTTAAAATTGAGTTAATCGGTACGAATTCCTGAAATTCCACCTACACGGGGCGTCTAAAGTCACACAATCAAAGAGATGAACCAAAAGAGACAAAAGTCTTGAACTTGTTGCTTTTCAAGGCTTCAGTTGTAGCGGTAGTGGTGCCCCAATACCGATACCGGTGTTGGAAATACTCGCAGAAGCTACCACAAATAAGGCAATCAGTATTGAGAGTATGCATGTCTGTGCATCATCCCATAACATGGAAAACTGTGACATGTTCCTGTGGTTTCCAGACTAAAACAACAGCATTGATGGGCAACACTGTGGAATTTATTGTCCTGGGTGACCTGAGTTTCACTGTGTAGCCGTGCTAGTTTCCAACTCTGAAACTGCCCTGAATTTAATAGTTAATATTTATCTGATGTCAATTAAGCAAAAAATGTTTAGCATGGCATGTAAAAATAAAAAATACATAAAAATAACACTGGCAGCACAACAATACTCAAAGTCGAAGGGACCAGCTGGTGTGGGAGCATCTCTGGTACGCAGCACCTACGGTACTATTTCAGTGACTTTTCAAAATGGGGCTTAACTGCCAATCAAATTACAGGAGCCAATACTGATGACACTGAACGGGCAACGCAAACCCCCACAGGCTCGTTGGTAGAAGCATGTTGAAGGGAGGTGCCACTATCGACAACCAAAAGACCAGTAGGGGGCGCCAAAAATGACGCATTTACATCGTATCTTGGGTGTGAAAGTGAAAGAAAAATGATTTTGTTTCAGTGGCGACTGCGATGCAGCTATACAGATATCTGGATGTTTGTTCGTGAGGGTGCTGGTATCCACATATTTGTTGCTCTGGTTTGTTTGTTTTAGTGCTTGTGTTTTTCCCCAGGAAATCTAAGTAAATGTAAGAATCATTACTTTTTTCTTTTGCATTTGCAAGTCTTTTTTTTTTTCAACCAGAAAAGTTGTCTCCTGTTGGCAAATAGAGGGAATGCAGTTTAGGGTGCATTCACACCAGCCCGGTTGAATCAAACTAGTTCGTTTGCTCGGAAAGTTCAGTTCATTTGTGGAGGTGTGAATGGAAATAAACTTCTTGCAAATATAAGAAGCAAACGCGTAGGTCTCAATCAATTTCAAGTGAACCAGACGCAGGAAACAAACAGCCCTGCAGGGCGTTGTGGATGTGCATCACCCCATAAATGAACGATGAGTCATTCTTGACATAGCGCCACCACAGGTGAGGAGGTGTTTTTTTGACAAAGTTTACTGTGAAAGCAAATTAGAACCACCTAAATGTTGCCACCACAATCAAACTAAGGACATTTTTTGGGAAAAAAGATTGGAAAGCAAAACAGCAGAAAACAAAATAAAGCAGCAACACAAGGAGCAAAACGGACCGAAAATGAGTTTAATGACCACCGACCAGCAGGGAGGAAAGGAGACTCAGGGCAACGTCTAACAATGGGGGATGACAGTTTAAGACTTTCAAAATAAAACAGGAAGTAGAGCAAAACAAACAAAACCCATAACAGCCCCAATATACTACAACCTAAAAAAGAGAGAACCAACCTAGACTCAAACAAAAAAAATCTCAAGACCGTGACTGAGTGCAACAGCTGTGTTTGTGCAGCGAGAGGCTGACGTTACCGAGCTCCGATGGTGCGTTGGCAGCACATCTGTCAGAGACTGCAGGTTTATATAACACAGCTGGACACATGCAAAGCACCATACGTCGAACCACAGCAGCAACCATATCCACTGATGACTTCTTACATGCATCATGTTCAGTGTCTCTTCATCTCTGCTGTCTGCAGAGTCCAACTTATCTGGAACTTTGGTCATTTTATCTGTGCATTAAAGTTAGTCTGCAGTGTATGGGTCAGAAGATATGAAGAGCATATTACACAGAAGATGATGTCCAGTTCGTCTAAAATCCAGTCAACCATGCTCACCTGAGCAAACAGCAGAAGAAGACTTGACCGTGTGGTCCCTTCGTAACCTTGGAGCACACCGTTTGTGAGAGCACTTACAGGCTTTGTCAAGGCAGCGAGTGCTGCTCACGGTGGGATCAAATCACGACTGAACAGCAACAGTGGCAAAACGACAAAGCGGCGAGCATCAACAACTGCACGTACGACCCCACCGAGGGGAGAGCTTCAGAGGCTGGAGATGTTTCTGACCGTTAAATAAATGTAATAAAAGCTGTCCTTTCATGCATCTGTGCAGCTTTCTGCAGTCTACATCTGTACAACCAGTGAATCACTTTCACCTTCTGCATGTCTCTTCACATTAGAATAATTATAATTATTATCATTATATAATTATCATCTATCATCAGTCAGACACAACACCAACTCCACAAACGTTGGGACAGTGAAAAACAGAAATATTCATTCACAATAAAACATGGAAACACATCAAATGTTTAAACTGAGGAAATGTACCATCTTACACTGATTTTTGAATTTGGCAGCAACAAGTCTCATCAAAGTTTGGACATGGTGCCGTCCACCTGCGTGTGTCACCTCGTCTGCTCCTAACAGTCCATAACAGTCCTGGATCTGAGCGGCCCAGCTGGAGTTTCAGGACAGAAATGTTGTCTCATTCCTGTCTGATGTACGACTGGAGCTGAGCAGAAGTCCTGGATATTTTTAGTTTCATGATGCTCCAAATATGTTCTATTGGTGAAAGACCTGGACTGCAGGCAGGTGAGGCCAACACCTGGACTCCTCTCCTACGAAGCCACACTTTTGTGATGGATGCAGTATGTGGTTTAGCATAGTCTCGCTGAAAGACCATCCGGGTATTTGTTCCCTGAAAAGGAGACCTGGATGGGTCCAGATGTTCCTCTAAAACCTCGATTTACATTTCAGCATGGACGTTTCCTTTCCAGATGTGTGAGCAGCTCAACTACTGCACCCCCACCCCATCAGAGATGCAGGATTTTCAAGTGAGCACGGATAACAAGCTGGATGGTCCCTTTCCTATTTTAACTTCAAGCACAATTCAACGGAGCACAAGACAGTTTTCCACTTTGCTTCAGTCCCTTTCTGATCCCCCTTTTCCTGCTCTACCCGGCTGGTCTTCAGCAGGAGGGGCCCCCCTTATGATCCAGGTCCTGATCCAGGTTTCACTGTTTGGTTTAAGGTTTTTCTTCCACTAGGGGAGTTTTTACCTGCTGTTGTTTATGTAATAACTGATCAGGGTCATGTTCTGGTCTCTGGAAAGATCCTGGAGACAACTTGTGTTGTAACACGCTGTATAAATAAAATTGAATTGAATTGAACTGTTTAATGAACTTTAGACCTGAGGTGGTGTTTCTGGCCATGCCCACATCTGTCTTCTTTGCATGCCAGAGCTTTAGATGACACAGACAACTGTGTTCTTAGACGTTCCTGACTCATGCAGTGATTTACAGAACAGAGTCGTGTCTATTTTTATTGCAGCGCTGCCGTAAGGCCTCAGAATCACCATCCCGCAGTACGGCTGTGCCGCCTTGTCCCGCACACACAGATTTCTCCTCGTTCTCTGAATCTTTAGGACATCATGTACTGGTGATGATGAGATACAAAGTTTTTACAGTTGTACTCTGAGGAACATTATTCCAAATCTGTTCTTAGCTGCAGTTCTTCACAGACCGGTGAACGTCCGTCCATCTTTGCTTCCGAGAGATTCCTCTTCTGTGAAATGCCTTGATTTCTGGCCTCGCCCCTGTGCGCTGACGTGTCTCCAGATTCTCTGAATCTTTTGAGGATCATCATCCTGAAATTGTTCCATAATTTGCAGACAGTTTTCTCAGAATTTCTCAGAACCTCCATCCAGTTTTACTTCTGAGAATCTCTAAAATGGTCCTTTTAAACCCAGTCGTGATAATAAACCTAACTAGTTGTAGATGTTACCAGCTACTTTTCCAACCTTCCATTCTTTAGATGCCGATGTCCAAACTTTATCGAGAGCCTTTATTGCCAACAAATTCAAAGCGACTTCATAGTTTGCATTAGATAGGAAACTGAAAACTGTTCTTATATATACTGATATTTTCCTTAAAGTCTCAGCTTTATTGGAATTGGGGTTATACATTCCTGCAGTAAAGCGTACACCACACCTGTACAAATACTGAGATACACATCTGTTATTCAGTCAGTCTGAACATTTTTGAAGGGACTGAATCACTGGCTCACTTTAAAGTTCACTCACAGAAAAGCTATCAAAAGCTTCTAATGAAGTGCCCTTAAGTTCAGAATAGTTACGTCTTATCCACCGACAGGCATTCTTCAGCAGCCTACTCTTTTAATTCAAGGCCAGACTTAATAGGGCCCATGCAGTTTTTGACCTGAGCGCTGACAGACGCTGAACTCAAGGTTGTTCACTCCAACTGGTGTCGGAGAAATATCAGCCCCTAATAATAAAGGGAGATTTTGTGCTGCAGTAGCAGAGACACTCTTTAGATAAACAACTTTTCAGCCAGCATGATTCTAGTCTCCACTTGTATAAATTAGAGATGTTGTTTTTGAAATATATGGTTACAAATTCTGACAGGAAGTTATTAACAGAGCTGCTATATGCAGACTATGCAGATGCCAAGGCCTTCCTTGCCACTAGGGGGCGCCCAAGGTAAGCCTCAATATCTCTGTATCTGTGGAGAAATCAAACGTACGTCTTCATTTATAGCTACCTACACAAGAACTTTAAACACGCCGCTGTGAAGCACTTGAATTCTGTCTCACGTACGCATCTATGCATCGCCTGTGCTGCGGTACAACAGAGATTTCTGAAAATCTGTGAGTTTACGATGTCAGAATTTAAAAATGTGTTTTATTAAACTTTTTTTCAGTTAAAGTTTTTTTTGCATGTAAGTTCACTAGATATATTTATTTTGTGCTGTCGTCTGAACCTAAAAAACACATGTAAACGATGTTCTTCCAATAATGTAACAGATGAATAAAGTGCCACAGATTACTTTAAAGGGTTTTAACTCTAAACTAAAGCCAAAGCCCACCTCACACCTCACCTTTGACCTAACATTTTAATCAGACTACAACAATGGTGGTATACAGGCGGTCATGCATATTTAAAATAAAATAATCCGGATGTTCAACACAGGTATGTTAGTTTAGTGATTATCTTCTAAGTTAATTACTATATTAGCATTAGTTTAGTACCTTGCTCTTATTAGGTCTTGTTTAGAGGAGATGTTGGTGCCCCATGCCTTCTTTTATTTATTTTTTTGTGTGTGTTTTTATTTGTCTCTGTAATTTTGTGACACTAATACAGCTCACATCCATACGTGGCATATATTATTGCTGTTTTGTGTCATTTCCAGGGTTGTGTGGCACCATTCCAAAGGACTACTAGGTTATGGGAAAACTTTTACAGCAAAAAATAAATAAGTAAATAAAACACTGTATTGTAAAATGTCTTCTTGTGTGTCAATATAGTCATACAACGTAGGGGCAAATCCAATGGTGCACAGGCCCCCGAACAGCTAGAACCGCCCGTGGCCCCCTGCTCTTACCCGGACAGCGTCAGGAGCTGCGGCGGCTGCTGGCTCTGCTGCAGCCCGCTCTGCCTCACCGCCTGCGGGGCTGGAGCAGCCTGGTTTCCGCGGACCCCCATCCTACGGGTCCGGACCTGGCGGCCCACGTTTGCGGTCAGTTCCACGTTATACGTGAGCGGCTGCTGACGCGAGGAGATGGAGGTGACTCGCAGCCCACCGTCCCCTGCGGCCGAACCGGGCCCCGAACCCGTGCCGGACGGCAGCACGTACAGCCTCCTGAAGCCGCCGCCGCTGCGGCTCTGCTGCGGCTCCACGGACACGCAGACCGGGCACAGAAACAACCCGAAGGAGAGCAAGAGGGCCCATCTAACCCAAGCCATATCCGAAAAAAGAAAAGTAAAAGTTTACTAGAGAAAAATAAAGAGCAGCTCCTTTCACTTCTTACGACTTTGGAAAACTTGTGTATTCCTAAACATATTCGTGTTGACTTCAGCACCAGATGAGCGGACACTGGCCCAGAAAAACGGAAAAGCGCTCGTTTCACAGTGAAAAGTAGAGCATGTGGGGTGAAAAGCGCCGCTGACTGTCCTCCTGCTGCACTCAGGATCCCCAGATCCTCAACCCGTCCTGAGTCTGACAAGCTGCTGCGGTCAGAAGAGCCTGAGAACTCCAGCAAAGTTCCTCAGTTGGAGGTGAACGGTGTCAGCAGCGCAGCCAGCCTCCAGACATGACGTCAGCAGGGGGGTAGAGCCTGCTCACCAGCCCCAACAAGGTTAGATGGGAGTTTCTGGGGCCCCAGGGGTGTCAGGGGACCCGGACCCAACCCACGCCCACGCCTAAACACACTCTCTCACACCACACGCACACACACACGCACACACACACACACCAGCAGGGCCTCAGTCCCTCTTTAGATGAGTAAACTCTGAAACATCCCACAGAGTGGGTTTATTTTCCCAGATATGACACAAGCATGGACTGAGTCAGACGGCGGTACTGATGGAGGGGAGTTATTCTGTCATCTCTGATGTCACAGCATCATTGTCTTCATAAACCGATAAACTCTCTCTCTCTCTCTCACACACACACACACACACACACACACACACACACACACACACACACACACACACACACAGAAGAACCAGGTAAACCCACCCAGCGACTGTCACCATTAGAAATCTGAGGAGTAGTTCTTTTTCCTCCTAATGTATAGTCCCATCTTGCAAATGGGCGGGACATCAGGCCCCGACCACGCCCCCTCCGAGCCAGCCACAGTTTGCCATTTTCGCTTGGCTTGACGCAGCTTGTGCTAACCAATGGTGCTAATTAATATTAGTTTATATTCATTCTGATTACGTCTGTCCAAACATCCGAACTTCAGGCGCTACTGAAACAACATCCGAAATGAGCCAGACTTGCAGATCTCCGCCTGGACTGTGGCTGGGGGCTCGATGGAGTCTGCCAGCCCAACTGGTGCTCAGGAGCTCAGAGGTACATACATTTGCTGCTTTATATCATTTCACCAGATGCGGTGCGTAAAAATGTTGGAGCTTGATAAACAGCGACCAAAATGAACACATCACAGGGCGGAGGCTTTGAGGTACAGTTGTGCAGGATCTGGTGTTCACCATCTTGACAGGAGAGGAGCCGGTTAACCCAGAAATGTGCAAATGGACAGAACAAACACATGTGGCAGTTCCTTGGGTCTGTTGTTTGAAAAGGAGATTCAAATGCTGGATTTGGGTCAAAATCTGCGCTTGGAGGTCTGGGTAATTAGAAAATATGACCACAAAAACCAAAAGAACACAGAGCTGGACCACTGGAATAACTCATTTAAGGTGTCCTTGTAAGTAAAATAAGTAACAGTAAAATAACCTAAATAAAAATGCAGTCGGCTCCCACAGAACTGCCACAATGGGGGCAACTGACTGGCAAGGAGCAGAGAGCAGGGTGGAGCAGAGATGATGGAGCCAACAGCTCGACCACATTACCTGCCTACCAAAAGCCGGAGGAGCTCACGGGTAGGGAAAGAGCAGGAGGGGAAAGACACCGGAGGGACTGCTGCCTAATAGCAGAAATATCTCAACCTCAGCTTTGTTGCCACAAGATAACTATTTTATAGCCTTCAGCAGTCTGTGGTGGCTGTAGCTCAGGAGGTAGGGTCATTATCTGTCAACCCGGGAGAAATATTATCTCTAAAACGGAGAGAGAAGCCAGCAATCTGACACCAGACTACAATGCAACTGTCACTAGAGAAAGAGGGATAGTATACATTATATACATAAACATATAATATATACCTGTGTTTTTTACACATGACTGTTTAAGTACATGTGTCATGGATAATAATTCTAGTCATGGAGACAGAAACTGTTTCGTACGTTTATTTCTGCTGTAACGTTCTAATTTTTGAGGCCCTCCTCTGGTGGTCATTAGAGGACCTGCACCACAACTGGGCTTCATAAAGGAACACAGGTTGCCCCTGGGTGCCCCGTGAAGTGATCAGACTACAGCGCACCTGGAAACCAGTCACGTGGCCGCTGCTCGGGCACATTATGGGATACAGTATGCAAGGTAGACGCTGGGAATCTGCACACTGGAAATCATCCAGAGAGCAGCATATTAGGAAGAACAGTTTGCTGTTTTGAACAAAAGCCAACTAGTTTTGAGCACGTGGTTCGCTCAGATCCTGTTTCCAGGTTAAGTTCGGCAGTCAGGATGCCTTCGTGGAGCGCGGCGTTTTGGTAAAAGCTGTGGTGATTTATTTTTTTAGTTCATTTTTGTCTTTTTGTAGTAGGATAATGGAACGCGTTTTAACGCTGCTTTGATTGATAAAAGACGCTCAAACTGTTCAAGAGCAGCTTCTGCTGATGTGAAGGCCTCGCTAAAGGGAGATCTTTGCAGACAGAGTCGAGTGTTGATCCAGATGAGACTGGATAAGGGAAACAAAGTCATCTTAACGTATTTGGGCTGCAGCGAGGTCGTGTCAGCTGTTTTGTTCCAGCTAGCAGCTGTGTCAAGACGCAGTTTCAACCTGACTGAACATCAAATTCGTTCATTCATCACTTATCTCTGCAGTAGGGATGTGGAGTATTAAATCTCATACTTCTGGCAGCTTCTTTTTTTGACATACCAGGAGGACTCAGACTTAACCTGGCTTAGCTTTTGCTACCATGCACTTCACTGACGTCTCCAGACATTAATCTGCTTCGTTTCTTCTGTTGGATGTCTTCATTCAGACACAAGTTGGCTTTCTGTGTTGTCTGCAGTACATGGAGGATGTGTCTATTCCCTGAAAATGTAGGATATAAAGAGGTCAGGTGTTGGAGACACCCCTGGCACTTAATTTCCACTTTTTAGGAATGTGTCGTTGGCCTGAAATATCCAGGTCTGCGATGGACTGGTGACCTGTCCAGGCTGTGCACTGCCTTTCACCTGAAGACAAGACAAGACAGGCTGCAGGAGACCCTTGTGACTCTGAAGACGGAGAAGCAGGTCTAGATAATGCATGGATGGATGTCCGACAGTTGCTGCAGACTCTACTGAATACATCAAGCGACCGGAAATGTTTAGCAGACTTACGTCTGTTCTGGAGACCTCCATGCACACCGCTGCCTGGCAGCTTTACTGCATTTCTTCTGTATGAGCTCACCATGTGCACATGTAACATCTGAAATCACATGCATGAAGCAATCCTCAGGACCTAGTTCAAGCAGGCATCACATCAGCGCCTGTGCTGTCTTGTGTTCTTCTGCATGGTTCGTTCCTTTCACTCTTTCTCAATCATTTACCTATAAGAGGAGCAGCTTGCCTCTAGGATGCTTTCTGCTGCCTCTCATCCACCAAGGTCACCGCTGGCCTTTAAAACCCCACCACCTCCTGAGCTCCACCTGCAGGCTCCAGATCTGGGGAATCTAAGTTCGTTACACCCTAAGTTTTTTATGTAAGCCAAACAAATGAAAATAAATCAGATCCTAGACACCAAAACACAAGCACATTTTAGCGTTATGGAAGTAGCAGAAGTCCTCATTGTGTGAGCAGACTGACTGAAAGTAGGTGAGAGGTGTTGAACTGGAGAAGAAGTGGACTGATAGGGCTGTAGCATGTAAGGATGTATAGCGCTGCATGTCGTCAGTCTTGTGGATTGAGGAAACTTGTTTGGTTATCAAAAAGGCCCAGTGCCATTTTCGATCCCTGCCCCTTTCCCCTATCTCTCCCAGGAACCCTGGAAATATTCCCGGGAAATGGGACGCCACTACAACTGTCTTACATCATCTTCACTGCAAGCTCCTGCACTTCTACTTTCTGTTGGCTTCAAATGTGGTAATCTCAGTCACCTCGGATGTAGACATGTATTTACGTTTGTCAACAGCAAGACGCAGAAATAAACGGACAAGGAAGATTTGTTTGACACTAATAAAAGCCGGCGGTTCCATCGTGGTGAGTTCAGCTGGCTGCATATTGCAACATGCTTTTGAGTTATTAAAAGCTGAAATGCTGATGAGCAAATCAGCAGTAAGGATGTAACGTCAGTTAGAAAAACGTAAAATATCTTTCACAAGACTGAATGTAACATAAAACAAAGGCGTTCATAATTGTTTACTCCTTATTATCGCTGAAAAGTGTCTCTTGCTCGGTTCACCCGTGTTTCCCTGTATTTTATTCTTTCTTTGGACCGTCTGTTTGAGGTGAAAACATCTGTTTGCAGGATGTGCAGCTCTTTGTCTTGGTCCTCTCCTTTCATCCAAAAGAAAATCGGGTCTCCGCGACCTCTCGTGTGAACAAGATGAAGGTTTACAGGCAGAACGCGACGGGGCCTAAGTGTCTTATGACAGTTGATAATAAGTGAGGAAGTGTATTGTACTGTACTGCAGCACCTGCAAATCAGGAATCAGTAACTAAACAGCAAAACACAAACAGTAAACCTCATGGTCAAGATTAAAGATGTGAGACTTAGTAAAGAAAGAAGGAACAATGAACACAGAATAAAATTCAGTTTGTTTTCCCACACGGAAAAGCAGCCTATGAAAGCAGCGTCAACACCTGCATTCTGGTCCTTCAGCAGAAAACCCGGATGCATGTGTGCTTCAAGTGTCCTCTGGGGTGGGTCAATCCGACCCACCCCAGAGGACACGATCACAAACTCAGAATCCAAGTTAATAACTCCGCTTGGTTGGACGGGGTCAGACGCAGCCCAGTCAGAAGTCGGCCGCCCGTCAGTCACAGCGTGCGAACAACTCCGCGACACCAACTCTGACAGCTGTTCGGAGTGCTACACATCTGGAGCCTGTGGGGGGACCTCCGACTCAGGAACAGCCACAGACCGCAAAACCAGTAACAGAAGAGTGCTTTTGAAGTGTCGGTTTCCTCGGCTGCACAGCCCCATGGTGCCAGTGGGCAGAATGAGCGGGTCCAGAACCTGGACCTGGAATGCCGAACCTTGTTTTGGTCACCGTTAGCTACTTGAGCTTGACTGGCTTAGCTTATGTCAGCCTATTATACTAATCAGTACATTACTTTACCGGCATTCTGATTAAATCTGGTCAACGTGCTCATTTCAAGAGTCGCCACTGAAGCAATATCCTAAACGAGAGCTGCCAGATGTAATACGAGGACTGGCAGAGCGCCGCTGGGACTTTTACCTGACGTGGTACAAAAAGTCAGCTCCACTGTGGGACCTAATTATGTCCACCAACTCTGTTTGCTCAACCAGGCTGTCAGGAAATATGTTTACGCCTCTCCAACATTGCTTGGTTATCCTTTTTTTTGGAAGGGGGACCGTAGGATGTGCTCCAAACACAGCGGCATCTCACACCCTCCCTCCCTGGTAAGGTCTATGCAGCGGTGCCGGAGAAGAGTCCCCTCAGTCCAGTTCACGTGTCTTTTGTGGACTTGAGAAGGTGTTCCTTGAGGTACCTTGGGGGGTGGGTGCTCTGAGGCCTGCTGCAGCTGCAGCCTGACAGGAAACAATGACAAAGATTGTATTTGTTCAACGAGGTCATTCTGCACAGACGTGTTGGTTTCACTCAGCTGAGTATCAAACTTGGAGCGAGCGCAAAAACAATGGGAAGATCCTTACAGGTAGAACAGGAAACACAACAAGGTCTTTCATGTTTTCAGGACTGAAAACTCAAAGCAGTTTGTGTTTTTCATTTCTTTTGCACAACAACAAAAATGTAAAACAAATGAACAGAAAGGGGAGTCGGTGTTCATGTCTGAAATGTAAAAGATCAGCTGAAGGAAAGGAGGACTTACATCCAGAAAAGCAAAACATAAACCATCAGGAACGACGAACCGACACAAGGTTCCAGTGCACTGAAGAGAAGCAGCCACGGACCGTCGATGACTGGATGAACTCGGTATTCAGCGAGGAACCATGAGTCTGCTCTGGATGAGCAAATGTTGTTTTCTGCAGGTCCAATGAACAAAGACGAATGTTTGCAGAGAAGCAGCACGTTCCCACAGATACTAGTTACCAAAAACGACGTGCCAAAAGAAAATACGCCTGGAAACACATCAGATTAGTTTTATTTAAACACTCCCACATATCACAAAAACGTTTTAAAGGCAAAGTACCCAGATTTGTTGACTTCATCTGTTCATGAGGTCTTCAGCCACAGAGGAGTTTCTCATCACATCTTTCTCAGCTACATTTCCAACTTTCTAAATGGTTTTTGACTCATTTTTCTAATCTTTTCATGTACATATTTTCACTTTATGCTACAACAGCATCATTTCTCTTTGGAGATTTAAACGAAAACTATTATTCAGCTCCACTGATTTGTATTCTTGGTACAACAAAGTTGTTGCGTTGACAGATTGCACTCATAAGCATCATAAACTATAAAACAAGGGATCAAGAGTGATGTCATCATATTACACATCCAACTTTCAAGGAGCTTTTGGAGATTTTCAGAATAAGTTTCCTTTGTAAATTAAAACATGTGAGAGTTAAAAAGTTAAAGATACTGTTGGATTTTTAGGAGAAGCTGTTCAAAAGTGTGTTTGTGTCTTTTTTATTGTGTGATTCCAGCCTGAGGAGATCAAACAGACTGAAGGACTCCTCTCTTTGGTCTCCAGAGCAGCATGTGGAGGACCGTCGGAGCGGTTGGTCAGCGTCTGTAGAGCGCTCCGGTCAGCCACTGGACAGCCCACATTCCACACTGTGATGCTACATGTGAAACCCTCGCTGTCCCGGAGCGGCAGCAGGCCACCAGGAGCTTTCACATTCACAGCTGCACCAGGAGTGGTTTGTACACATGCGCTCTTTTATTCTTTTGTTTTGTTTCAGAAACATCGTAAAAATCCTCTGATAGTGCTGGATCTTCATATTACATCTGTATCTGCCTCAGCGCTCTTATGGTCCCACCAAAGGGTCTTAAGGAGGTTGAGGGCTGCACTTTGACTTGGTCTTTCCAAATCCCTGATTCTTTCATTTCTCAGTCATCCTGATTACATTTGTGTGTGTGAAAGTGCTGCTGCACTTAAGATCATTGTCCTGTTTCAACCAGTTTTACTGAATCTTTCAAACACGTGGCCTGGGACTGTCCTCTAGAATACTTCGGTGTACTTTCTGTGTACTGGTATACAGAGGACCTCATGGTCCACTCAATGACCTCAAGGTGCCCAGGTCCTGTGGCTGCACAGCCCTCCACCACCACACCTGAGATTGGACAAGGTGTTTCAGTTGAAGGCTGTGGTTTTTATCAAGCATGGTCCTGGGTATGAAGACCAAACAGCTCCACTTTGGTGTCATCTGTCTCATCTGTCCATAGGACATTGTTCCAGGAGTCTTGTGGTTTGTTGGACTGCAGATGTGTGAATCTCATCCACACCTCCATGGTCTTGACAGGTAGGAGAGGCGTTCTCCTGGCAACTCTTACAAACAAGCCATGAAGGTCCTTGTCATGTAGCCTGCATGGTGCGAACTGGCTGATCCGAGCAGTCAAGATGTCCTCCGAGTGGCTACAAAGGCTTAAATCAGTACTGAAGCCCCAAATGTAGAAGCACAAAGAACAATAGAGAACAGGGTCACGCCCCAAAGAAAACCCAGCCACAAAGAGAGCCCAGCTCGAACAACACGCCAGGCCCAAAAAGACCCCAGCCTCAGACAAGACCCCAACTCCAACAAGACCCCAGCTCCAGACAAGACTCCAGCTCCAACAAGAACCAAGCCTCAGACAAGACCCCAACTCCAACAAGACACCAGCTCCAGACAAGACTCCAGCTCCAACAAGAACCAAGCCTCAGACAAGACTCCAGCTCCAACAAGACCCCAGCTCCAGACAAGACACCAGCTCCAACAAGACCCCAGCTCCAACAAGACCCCAGCTCCAGATAAGACACCAGCTCCAACAAGACACCAGCTCCAGACAAGACACCAGCTCCAAACAAGACCCCAGCTCCAACAAGACCCCAACTCCAACAAGACTCCAGCTCCAACAAGACTCCAGCTCCAGACAAGACTCCAGCTCCAGACAAGACTCCAGCTCCAACAAGACCCCAGCTCCAACAAGACCCCAGCTCCAACAAGACCCCAGCTCCAACAAGACCCAAGCCTCAGACAAGATCCCAGCTCCAACAAGACCCCAGCTCCAGACAAGACTCCAGCTCCAACAAGACCCAAGCTCCAAAAAGACCCAAGCCTCAGACAAGACCCCAGCTCCAACAAGACCCCAGCTCCAGACAAGACTCCAGCTACAACAAGACCCCAGCTCCAGAAAAGATTCCATCCCCAAAGAAACCCTAGCTCCAGACAAGACCCCAGCTCCAACAAGACTCCAGCTCCAACAAGACCCCAGCTCCAGACAAGACTCCAGCTCCAAAGAGACCCCAGCTCCATACAAGACTCCAGCTCCAACAAGACTCCAGCTCCAACAAGACCCCAGCTCCAACAAGACCCCAGCTCCAGACAAGACTCCAGCTCCAACAAGACCCCAGCTCCAACAAGACCCCAGCTCCAGACAAGACTCCAGCTCCAACAAGACCCCAGCTCCAACAAGACCCCAGCTCCAGACAAGACACCAGCTCCAACAAGACCCCAGCTCCAGACAAGACACCAGCTCCAATAAGACCCCAGGTCCAGACAAGACCCCAGCTCCAGACAAGACACCAGCTCCAACAAGACTCCAGCTCCAACAAGACTCCAGCTCCAGACAAGACTCCAGCTCCAACAAGACCCCAGCTCCAACAAGACCCCAGCTCCAACAAGACCCCAGCTCCAGACAAGACTCCAGCTCCAACAAGACCCAAGCTCCATCAAGACCCAAGCCTCAGACAAGACCCCAGCTCCAACAAGACCCAAGCCTCAGACAAGACCCCAGCTCCAACAAGTCCCCAGCTCCAACAAGACTCCAGCTACAACAAGACCCCAGCTCCAGAAAAGATTCCATCCCCAAAGAGACCCTAGCTCCAGACAAGACCCCAGCTCCAGACAAGACCCCAGCTCCAACAAGACTCTAGCTCCAACAAGACCCCAGCTCCAGACAAGACCCCAGCTCCAACAAGACCCCAGCTCCAACAAGACCCCAGCTCCAGACAAGACTCCAGCTCCAACAAGACCCCAGCTCCAGACAAGACACCAGCTCCAACAAGACCCCAGCTCCAGACAAGACACCAGCTCCAACAAGACCCCAGCTCCAGACAAGACACCAGCTCCAGACAAGACACCAGCTCCAGACAAGACCCCAGCTCCAACAAGACTCCAGCTCCAACAAGACTCCAGCTCCAAAAAAGATTGCATCCCCAAAGAGACCCTAGCTCCAACAAGACCCCAGCTCCATACAAGACTCCAGCTCCAACAAGACTCCAGCTCCAACAAGACCCCAGCTCCAACAAGACCCCAGCTCCAGACAAGACTCCAGCTCCAACAAGACCCCAGCTCCAACAAGACCCCAGCTCCAGACAAGACTCCAGCTCCAACAAGACTCCAGCTCCAACAAGACTCCAGCTCCAACAAGACCCCAGCTCCAGACAAGACACCAGCTCCAGACAAGACACCAGCTCCAGACAAGACCCCAGCTCCAACAAGACTCCAGCTCCAACAAGACCCCAGCTCCAGAAAAGATTCCATCCCCAAAGAGACCCTAGCTCCAGACAAGACCCCAGCTCCAGACAAGACCCCAGCTCCAACAAGACTCTAGCTCCAACAAGACCCCAGCTCCAACAAGACCCCAGCTCCAGACAAGACTCCAGCTCCAACAAGACTCCAGCTCTAACAAGACCCCAGCTCCAACAAGACCCCAGCTCCAGACAAGACTCCAGCTCCAACAAGACCCCAGCTCCAACAAGACCCCAGCTCCAGACAAGACACCAGCTCCAACAAGACCCCAGCTCCAACAAGACCCCAGCTCCAGACAAGACCCCAGCTCCAACAAGACCCCAACTCCAACAAGACACCAGCTCCAACAAGACACCAGCTCCAGACAAGACACCAGCTCCAACAAGACCCCAGCTCCAACAAGACCCCAGCTCCAACAAGACCCCAGCTCCAGACAAGACACCAGCTCCAACAAGACCCCAGCTCCAGACAAGACACCAGCTCCAACAAGACCCCAGCTCCAGACAAGACACCAGCTCCAGACAAGACACCAGCTCCAGACAAGACCCCAGCTCCAACAAGACCCCAACTCCAACAAGACCCCAGCTCCAACAAGACTCCAGCTCCAGACAAGACTCCAGCTCCAACAAGACCCCAGCTCCAACAAGACCCCAGCTCCAACAAGACCCCAGCTCCAGACAAGACTCCAGCTCCAACAAGACCCAAGCTCCAACAAGACCCAAGCCTCAGACAAGACCCCAGCTCCAACAAGACCCAAGCCTCAGACAAGACCCCAGCTCCAACAAGTCCCCAGCTCCAACAAGACTCCAGCTACAACAAGACCCCAGCTCCAGAAAAGATTCCATCCCCAAAGAGACCCTAGCTCCAGACAAGACCCCAGCTCCAGACAAGACCCCAGCTCCAACAAGACTTTAGCTCCAACAAGACTCCAGCTCCAACAAGACCCCAGCTCCAACAAGACCCCAGCTCCAACAAGACCCCAGCTCCAGACAAGACTCCAGCTCCAACAAGACTCCAGCTCCAACAAGACCCCAGCTCCAGACAAGACTCCAGCTCCAACAAGACCCCAGCTCCAACAAGACCCCAGCTCCAGACAAGACACCAGCTCCAACAAGACCCCAGCTCCAGACAAGACCCCAGCTCCAACAAGACCCCAACTCCAACAAGACTCCAGCTCCAACAAGACACCAGCTCCAACAAGACCCCAGCTCCAACAAGACCCCAGCTCCAGACAAGACACCAGCTCCAACAAGACCCCAGCTCCAGACAAGACACCAGCTCCAACAAGACCCCAGGTCCAGACAAGACACCAGCTCCAGACAAGACACCAGCTCCAGACAAGACCCCAGCTCCAACAAGACCCCAACTCCAACAAGACTCCAGCTCTAACAAGACTCCAGCTCCAGACAAGACTCCAGCTCCAGACAAGACTCCAGCTCCAACAAGACCCCAGCTCCAACAAGACTCTAGCTCCAACAAGACCCCAGCTCCAACAAGACCCCAGCTCCAGACAAGACTCCAGCTCCAACAAGACTCCAGCTCCAACAAGACCCCAGCTCCAACAAGACCCCAGCTCCAGACAAGACTCCAGCTCCAACAAGACCCCAGCTCCAACAAGACCCCAGCTCCAGACAAGACCCCAGCTCCAACAAGACCCCAACTCCAACAAGACACCAGCTCCAACAAGACACCAGCTCCAGACAAGACACCAGCTCCAACAAGACCCCAGCTCCAACAAGACCCCAGCTCCAACAAGACCCCAGCTCCAGACAAGACACCAGCTCCAACAAGACCCCAGCTCCAGACAAGACACCAGCTCCAACAAGACCCCAGCTCCAGACAAGACACCAGCTCCAGACAAGACACCAGCTCCAGACAAGACCCCAGCTCCAACAAGACCCCAACTCCAACAAGACCCCAGCTCCAACAAGACTCCAGCTCCAGACAAGACTCCAGCTCCAACAAGACCCCAGCTCCAACAAGACCCCAGCTCCAACAAGACCCCAGCTCCAGACAAGACTCCAGCTCCAACAAGACCCAAGCTCCAACAAGACCCAAGCCTCAGACAAGACCCCAGCTCCAACAAGACCCAAGCCTCAGACAAGACCCCAGCTCCAACAAGTCCCCAGCTCCAACAAGACTCCAGCTACAACAAGACCCCAGCTCCAGAAAAGATTCCATCCCCAAAGAGACCCTAGCTCCAGACAAGACCCCAGCTCCAGACAAGACCCCAGCTCCAACAAGACTTTAGCTCCAACAAGACTCCAGCTCCAACAAGACCCCAGCTCCAACAAGACCCCAGCTCCAACAAGACCCCAGCTCCAGACAAGACTCCAGCTCCAACAAGACTCCAGCTCCAACAAGACCCCAGCTCCAGACAAGACTCCAGCTCCAACAAGACCCCAGCTCCAACAAGACCCCAGCTCCAGACAAGACACCAGCTCCAACAAGACCCCAGCTCCAGACAAGACCCCAGCTCCAACAAGACCCCAACTCCAACAAGACTCCAGCTCCAACAAGACACCAGCTCCAACAAGACCCCAGCTCCAACAAGACCCCAGCTCCAGACAAGACACCAGCTCCAACAAGACCCCAGCTCCAGACAAGACACCAGCTCCAACAAGACCCCAGGTCCAGACAAGACACCAGCTCCAGACAAGACACCAGCTCCAGACAAGACCCCAGCTCCAACAAGACCCCAACTCCAACAAGACTCCAGCTCTAACAAGACTCCAGCTCCAGACAAGACTCCAGCTCCAGACAAGACTCCAGCTCCAACAAGACCCCAGCTCCAACAAGACCCCAGCTCCAGACAAGACTCCAGCTCCAGACAAGACTCCAGCTCCAACAAGACCCAAGCTCCAACAAGACCCAAGCCTCAGACAAGACCCCAGCTCCAACAAGACCCAAGCCTCAGACAAGACCCCAGCTCCAACAAGACCCCAGCTCCAACAAGACTCCAGCTACAACAAGACCCCAGCTCCAGAAAAGATTCCATCCCCAAAGAGACCCTAGCTCCAGACAAGACCCCAGCTCCAGACAAGACTCTAGCTCCAACAAGACTCCAGCTCCAACAAGACCCCAGCTCCAACAAGACCCCAGCTCCAACAAGACCCCAGCTCCAGACAAGACTCCAGCTCCAACAAGACCCCAGCTCCAACAAGACCCCAGCTCCAGACAAGACTCCAGCTCCAACAAGACCCCAGCTCCAACAAGACCCCAGCTCCAGACAAGACACCAGCTCCAACAAGACCCCAGGTCCAGACAAGACACCAGCTCCAGACAAGACACCAGCTCCAACAAGACTCCAGCTCCAACAAGACCCCAACTCCAACAAGACACCAGCTCCAGACAAGACACCAGCTCCAGACAAGACCCCAGCTCCAACAAGACTCTAGCTCCAACAAGACTCCAGCTCCAACAAGACCCCAGCTCCAACAAGACCCCAGCTCCAACAAGACCCCAGCTCCAGACAAGACTCCAGCTCCAACAAGACTCCAGCTCCAACAAGACCCCAGCTCCAACAAGACCCCAGCTCCAGACAAGACTCCAGCTCCAACAAGACCCCAGCTCCAACAAGACCCCAGCTCCAGACAAGACACCAGCTCCAACAAGACCCCAGGTCCAGACAAGACACCAGCTCCAGACAAGACCCCAGCTCCAACAAGACCCCAACTCCAACAAGACTCCAGCTCCAACAAGACTCCAGCTCCAGACAAGACACCAGCTCCAGACAAGACCCCAGCTCCAACAAGACCCCAACTCCAACAAGACTCCAGCTCCAACAAGACTCCAGCTCCAGACAAGACTCCAGCTCCAGACAAGACTCCAGCTCCAACAAGACCCCAGCTCCAACAAGACTCCAGCTCCAGACAAGACTCCACCTCCAACAAGACCCCAGCTCCAACAAGACCCCAGCTCCAGACAAGACCCAAAATAAAAAAAATAAAAAAATAGGAGATACCTAGAAGAGTTTTGGAGATTGGTAGAACAAAGGTCCTGTCAGACTTCTAGATCCAGACTGATAAACTGTTGACCTATGGGACATAGTGGTGGTCAAAATAAAATTAAAAGACTGCAGTAGTATAGACGTAGTAATCCCAACCAACTGCATTATCAGTAGGAAGGAACATGACGACCTGGAAAAATACCAAGAGTTGAAGGAGAAAGTAGAAAATATCAGGAAAGTGAGGGCCATGCCAGCAGTACCTCAGAACCCAGAGCTGTGATCCCGAAACTGGCAGATTTGCTGCAACAGATTCTGGGAACAGCTTCTTAAATGTGCGTTTGAGCAGTGAAGGCTGCTGGGATAACTGCTGGTGGCGGCGGGGGTCTTTTTCTCTGTGGTTTCTGTTGCTTGTGTTGCACATGTTGTATGTAAAGTTCTATAGAAATAAACTTTTTTTCACAGTGAGAAGAAAAATTACAGCCTGCTTGATGTTCTTCAAACTCAGTGAAGCAGAACGACTGTCTTTGTTTGACCCAACCCAGACGGACTCTCCATAAAATAACTGGCCAAAAATGAAACATATATCAGCCTGGAGAACTGGAGGTAACAGCTCAGCCACAGTAGATCATTTTTCTGTTGGGACTCGCCAAGCTTCTGTCAGGATGGCCGGGAGAAACTGTTCAGATCCAGATGTGCAAAGTTTGGAGATTCTTGAACCAAGAAGACTCAAAGCTCTAACTGCTGCCAAATCATCTCTACATTGTAGCCACTAAAACGAGGGTGTGAATGTGGTTTAGGTAAATAAGATTTTTTTTTTCCTTTAGTCTAAATCAGAATTATACTGGCTGTTAATTTGTTTTGTAGTTAAAGTTTTCCCCGCTGCTACAAAGTTAAAACAAGCAGGTCACCAAACACTTCCCAACCTGCTTCCTCATGTTCAGTCACAGGCGGGTGGAGCCGTTCTCAGCATCATCAGCGACACCTAGGGGGTGTACGAGGACGAGAGAGAAAACATGGGAAAAGGTATCCACTTGAAACAGCCAGACTCAACAATGGTTCAAGAAATCAGAAGGTGATGTGGATGTCATGTAGAGCAGCTTCAGTAAATGTGTCCCAGCGTCAACATGCTGACTGGAAGCCTGAGGACATTCAAACACTGTTTTAAAGCGCTCTGTACCTCTTGGTCATCAGTCCAGTCTTGTGTGGCTTCTGAAGGCCTGAAACGTCCTCCAGCACCGAAGCCATTCAAGTGTGATGTCATGAGAATTGTGGGAGTGGTGATGTAAGCAGCAGGATCTGTGGAATATCCGGAAGTCCTGTGAGAACGGCTGAGACAGAGCAGTCAAAAGTATGTTTCCTTTTCTGAAAACCGTCCTCTGGGTGATGACAGAACAGCTAAGAATAACTTGAAACAAAAAACAAAGTTGTTTAAGCTGCAGGCCCAAATCAGACAGCACGAGGATGAAGCAAAGAGCTATGAAATTTGATTATGGAAAGAATGACCTTTTGTTTAAGGCTTCAAGAAGAAAAATTCAAGAAACTGTGGAGATGGAATACATACATACACACATATATGTATATATATATTTGTTTAACATTTGAGAATGCTGCTCCCGGCTCCCCTAGTTCTCTTCCATTAAGACCCCACAAGAAGAAAAAAAAGAACCGCCTTATAAATGTTCTTTAATAAGGTTGTACTGTAATATACTGTAATATAGAGTGATTAACAGTAAAGAAAAAAAAGATGCAAAGACAAAGAAATAGCAATCCACATGTTAACTTTGACTTTTATTTCTCTTCAGACAGCATGAAACCAAGACTGCTGCTGTTATTTATTGTCAACATGATTTAATCAATAATGAATCATTTGTACGTTTCAGGCCTCCAACAGAGCTCGTACCAGTGTGTACAGTTGTCCTTCTCGGGACACTCAGAAGATGTTCTGGCATTCAGGATATTGAGTGGTTAAGTGGTTTGGTCATTTTCTGCAGCCAGGACAGTCCAGTAACCGTACCCTCCCCTTCCTCAGTCATATCTTTGTATTGTGGTTTTTCATCATCTTGCGGGACATTTCATGGAAAAGTTGTGGTCTCTAAAATCTGAGTGAATCTTTCTGCAGTAATGCAGACGTGGACTTGCTCCTTTGTCCTTTAAAAAGGGAAAAACCTCCAGATTCAATGGTTTAATGGTATTAAACCCTGGAGAAGAAGCACCCTGCACAAGTCCCCTCCAATCATTCTTGTACTGTAAGCTGCTCTGATTGTTGTTAGTATGTAGTATGCTACTAAAAAAACAACTGCTACCCCAAAAGCAAAAGCTGGTCATGTGACCACTGTGACCAGCCTCTTCTGTAGTGGCCCAAAGCATTATGGGATACGGTGTGTGAGGCTACCCAGTACTTGCACGATAGCATTTGTTCAGAAGTAGAAAACCATCCAGGTACTGCTTACATGCTGCATACTATATACTATAGTTTGGAAAAACCAGTCTGTACTAGTAGTATAATTAATTTATATAAACAAATGAATTGTGACTAAGAAGAAAAAAAATATCCATAGTGTATAAAGTCTGTAAACAAGTAAAAGTCCAATTACATGAAAGAATCGCTGCGCTGGTTTTTGTTGGATTGTTTAGTTTATTTTTTCCTTCTATTTAAATGTGGTGCAGTGACTGTGATATGGCGCAGTAAAGTCTGGAAGGGGTTATTGTTAATTGCAGGACCAGAGTGTGAGGCTGGAAATGCAGGTTTAATGACCCTTACATGAGCGCCACTATTCTCCGCTGTGCAGACACCTGAGTCCACGCTCCAACGCTGCCTCCACCCATTAATCATTCAGTACCTGGATGGTGTACACACTTGTAGCTTTCCAGTCTCGTACATGATAAGAGCCGTATCATCCATGAACAGGCTTCATAAATAGCATTCAACTTATCCTATCTTTAACAAGTCCTTTCCATCCTTATCAGTGCGCTACAACCGGCTTTTCCTTTGAAGCAGAGACAGAGGCTCTGGGCGCTGCGATAAAACGGCCAGCGGAATAAAACACAAGATCCATTATAGTGGGGAAAAGAAAAGGGATTTCTTTTTTCTTTCCTCATTTTTTAAGGGCATTGTCAAGGTCCTTTTCCTGCTGGTTCCAGGAAACAAACTGTAGAGGGAGACTCTGCACATCAACAGCAGACCAGGATGGGAATGATGATGTTTTTGTTTTTATTTTTTAGCAGCCTATTTGTATGGAATAAACGCATGGTAACAAACTGAAGTGGTGAAGTGGTTGGTCTGCCAGGTGGGAAGCCAGAACAGAAGCATGAACTGCTGTACGTGGCCTCCACAACAATTTATTCTCCAAAGTTTTCCAATAAGAAAAATGCATTTTATTTATAGGCGCCTTTCTGACACAAGTTCACCGTACAGATAAAATCAGGTACAAAAATCACCATCAAATAAAATAAGAACAACAAAAGGCTATACAATAGTGCCCGGACAGATGGACATAAACTGTACCAACATCTGTCCAGGCGTTTCGCCTATCAGGAGTTGGAAAGCAGAACAGAAGAGTTTTTAGTTTTGATTTGAAGTGTGGAAGAGAGTTGATGTTACGGAGGTCTGGTGGGAGTGAAGTCCAGGGTTGAGGGGCAGCGTGACTGGATGCTCTGCACCCCATAGTACTGAGACAGGCAGCGGGAACAGTAAGGTGGAGTAGAAGATCTGAGAAAGCAGGTAGGTATGTGAAACCTTGTTCTACCCGGCTGGCCTTCGGCAGGAGGGTCCCCCTCATGATCCAGGTCCTGATCCAGGTTTCTTCCCTCTTAAAGGGGAGTTTTTCCTGCCACTGTTTGGCTTAAGCTTTTCTTCCACTAGGGAAGTTTTTACCTGCAGTTGTTTATGTAATAATTGATCGTGGCTCATGTTCTGGTCTCTGGAAAGATCCTGGAGACAACTTGTGTTGTAATAGATCAGAGAGATATGGTGGCGTGAGATTCTGAATGGCCTTAAAAGGTAAGGGTTATATTTTATAATAAATTCTGTAAGTGATTGGTAGCCAGTGGAGATCTTTCAGAACCGGACTAATGTTACAGGAGGATGGAGATCTGGTGATGATGCGTGCCGCAGAATTCTCTAAAGCTGTAATTTGTGGAGAGTTTTTTGGGACACCAATAAGAAAGGAGTTGGAGTAGTGATGTTGTGAGGTGACGAGACTGCAGACCAGTATGGCAGCAATCTGAGGAATGAGAGACGGACGCAAGTGACTGTGGCGAAGTTGAAAGTAAGCTGACTGGGTTACGTCGTCGATGTGACACGGAAGAGAATGTGCTGTCAAGGATGACACCGACACTCTTAAACTGAAGGGAGTAAAACTGTGGCTAGAAGTTGCAGATGAACCAAGATTTTATTTCAAGAAGGCAACCAGTAAGGGATGAAGGAGGAAGAGTGGAGTTGGGTTTTAAAGAAATGTAGAGCTGGGTATCATCTGTATAGCAATGAAAGTGAATGTTATGTTTGCAGAAAATTTATACAATAAAGAGCAGGGGCCCTAGGACAGAACCCTGGGGCACACTTGAAGTGACCAGGCGTGGGAGGGATTTGAATGATTACAATTGAACAAAATGAGTGCGACCAGAAAGATATGATTTAACCAGGCAAAGAGTATGATACCAACAAAGAGAACTCTGTCAAGAAGGATGGAGTGTAAGATGGTATCAAAAGCCACTCTCAGATCAAACAGGATGAGAATGGATAGAAGACCAGAGTCAGCTGCTAGGAGATCGTTAGTGATTTGAACTAAGGCCGTTTCAGGGGAGTGAAGAGGGCGGAAACCAGACGGAAGCTGTTCACAGAGATTATTGTGAGAGTTGAGCATGGAGCTGAGAAACGATGGCTTTATCATAGATTTTGGAAATGAAGATTAGAGCGTGGATGAAGACTGAGGTTATTGGGGTCTGCGCCAGGTTTTTTAAAGAATTGGAGTGGCAGCAGTAGTTTTCAGGGAGGAGGGAAATGAGTGGATTGTGTGTGTGATGAGATGGCCAGAGAGGAGACTGTGGCCTTGACAACATCAGCTGGGAGAGGATCTATTCGACAGGCTGATGATTCACATTTCATGATTAATTCAGAAACTTCAGTGACAGAAGGTAGAGTGAATTCTGAGAATGACGGAGAAGTGAGCAATGGGAATTCACATGAAGATGAGATTTGATTATTAAAGCAAGCTCCTGATGGATGTTAGTGGATTTGGAATAAACGATGTCAGGGTTCCCTGTGAAGTTTCCACGGAGTGAACGGACCCACAGATGTGTTGCATACGTTCCCAGAAGCACACTAAAACTGGGTTTTACTCTGATGCTGCAGGTGCAGGTGTGCAGGAACATGTCCTTGCATCCCTGAGAGTTGGCACGCCTGCGATTAATCCGATCCACATTCATGTAGTTTGGAGAACACTTTGCAATCTTCATCACTTCATGCATCATCTCCTTTCAGCCTCAACACTGGAGGGACCCAAGGATGGATGCTGAGCCGTCAGACCTGAATTATCACAACCACATTAGGAAGTAGTGAAGTCAGCCTGTGATCACCTAAAGAACATATGGAGGATTAAAGGACTGGCGTCTCAGCAGGACTTAGGAGACCATGTCCAGGTTTTACTCTTCAGTATACTGGACTACTGTAACGCTGTTTTCACGGGTCCCTGAAACATCCATCAAGCAGCTGCAGTTACTTAGAATGCTGCTGCCCGAGTCGTCACTGAAGTGGACCATAGAACTGCAGGTCTTAGGTCTTTACAGTCTTCCGGTCGGTCCCGGAACAGGTGTTAAAATCCTGCTGCTGGTTTATAAACCTCTGAATGGTCTTTGGGCCAAAATGTATCACTGATCTCCTGGTCCATGACGAACCAACCAGAACCCTCAGGTCGTCAAGGCCACGCCTACTTTCTGGACCAACTTTCAACCAAAAGCGGTGAGGCGGCGTTCAGCCTTTATGCTCCTCACCTGTAGAACCAACTCCCAGAATGCATCAGGGCTGCTGAAACTCTCAGCTGCTTTAAGTCGAATTTAAAACCCTTTTTTTGCATTGAAGCACCGGAATGTGCCCGCCCTGCCCCGGTTCTTCGCTGCTACCGACGGGCCGGCGCTGGCGACTGTCCTCGCACTTCTGAGACATGCTTGGCGTTCGCTGCAGATCAACTTCAAAACCGCTCAACTCTGGAGCACAAACGACCCTTCAGTCATTCGTCTCCACTGGGTTCAGCCAAGGTTTGAATTTTGATTTAGTGAGCCGCCGCCAGCGGGAGCGAGACCACGCCAAGCGTACTCCTCCATCATTACTGCTGCTTGTTGATGAAATGCATTCTGGGATACTCCCATCTCAAGACACGCCTCCATTAGATGCTTCCTGAATAAAATGTAAGAGTAAGGAAAAATCCAGAGACATCGCCTGGACACGGTCAGAGGTGGATTCTGAACTGGACCAGAACTTTAGGTGGACTTCATGAAGCTTCACACGAGAACACAGACGGAGAAACAGCCAGTGTTCATTTTTAACTGACTTTATTCAACTCGTGTTCTTGTTGGGTCCATTAAAGTTCTGCCCACAAAGGTTTTTTTTGGCGAGTTTGATCCGACTCCTGCGTGCAGGCACACTTGTTTCGGATTTCTCTGTAATCGAGGTGAACACAATAAACAGATTACAGCGCAGACATTTCACTTCTAAACTTTTTATTGTCTGATGTGTTTGCAGTCCTTGCGTGCCTTCAGATGTGCACATAAAAATATTAAAACGTGATCAGAAAGCGAGCTCCCAGATGTTTGTTTTGGAGTTCTTCTCTGGACTTATTGAAACTGAAATCAAGTGTCCTGATGGCTGGAGGTGCATGGCCTGGGTTTGAGATCCTTCCGCCCAGGAAGGGTTAGGTGTCTGGGAAGGGTCACTGCGGTTGGCCCCGCAGCCGGCCGCTCAGCTCCTGCAGCTCGGCGATGAGCTGCTCCAGAGCTGCGACGCTGCCGCGCAGCTCTGCATGTACCAGACCGGTGGCCACGTCTGTGTGCATTTGCTGGAAGACAGAGACGGAGAGAACTTCAAAGACTGATGCGATACACCCAGGGAGAACCATCAGAACTTTGTCTGATCAGATGTGATCAGGACTCGTGCCGGTGGCCTTTGCTATTCACTGAGTGAAAATACAGTCAAAGTACGCTGATCTTTAATCCTGATTTGTTTGAGTAAAAACATAATGAACGTCATGTGATGGTAGCGGATGTAGTAGACAGAGAAATACGACGTCAGAAGAACGAAGTGTGTGTTTGTGATTGTGTTCGTGAGTGTGTGAAGCACATTTGGCAGCACATTAACCTGGAAATGTTAATTTAAACCACTTAAGCAGAACCAGCCTGAACACAACCAGAACCCCCCCAGACAGAACCACAACAGCCCCCGAACACAACCAATTTCATTTAAAATCAACACAACTTCAGCTTTCACTGATCCTCCTCCCTACAGACAGACCCTTCAACTCAGAGTTCCTTTCTTCAGCCGATGTTCATCTCTACAACTCATCTTCTAGTTTTCAACTCATCTTCCTGCCTTCAGGTTCTTTTTTTATTCAGCTCTTATTCTCCTCTTCAGCTGACATTCCTCTTTTAAGGTAAACTTGTTTTCATCAGTTCATCTTCCTCGCTCCTGCCGATCCAGGCTCCTGCAGAACCAGGCTCCTGCAGATCCAGGCTCCAGCCGATCCAGGCTCCAGCCGATCCAGGCTCCTGCAGAACCAGGCTCCTGCAGAACCAGGCTCCTGCAGATCCAGGCTCCTGCAGATCCAGGCTCCTGCAGATCCAGGCTCCTGCAGATCCAGGCTCCTGCAGATCCAGGCTCCTGCAGTTCCAGGCTCCTGCAGTTCCAGGCTCCTGCAGATCCAGGCTCCTGCAGATCCAGGCTCCTGCAGATCCAGGCTCCTGCAGATCCAGGCTCCTGCAGATCCAGGCTCCTGCAGATCCAGGCTCCTGCAGATCCAGGCTCCTGCAGATCCAGGCTCCTGCAGATCCAGGCTCCAGCCGATTGAACTCTTTTGATGTTATCTTCTCTTCAGCTTGTCCTCTTGTCTTTAGCAAATATTCATCTTCTTTTTTTGTCTCTCCCTGTATTCAACTCCTTTCTTCTTACATCATCTCGAGTTTTCAAATGTTTGAGCTACGTTTTGCAATTTTCTTCTAATTTTCACCTGACTTTAGCAAATTTTTAGATTTTCAGAAGTCCTGCTGTGTTTTTTTTTTTGTTTAGGAAAGTTCAGGTCATCAGCATTCAAACCTGCATCTTCAAAGGAAATGCAGGCTTTTCTAGTTTTGTTTGTTTCTGTCGAGAGCCTGGAGTTATAGGTGATCTGGGAACATTCTGGGATGATGCAGGGATCGCCCGATGAACTAACGACATCGGCCACGGCTCCTTTGATTTTACATCCAAATAACTCCAACAACGCTCTCAATCATTCAGTTTCTCCTACACGTTTCCTCTTATTGCATCCACCCAGACCTGTACTGAACATTTCCTTTGCTGAATAAAGATTGGAAACAGTTTTTGGCAGATGATCATCTTACTTCCAGTTGTTTTTTCCTCTCAGTTTCAGTTACACCTCGTTTCCAGCTGCTGTCTTTTCTGATTAAAAATAACCCATTTGATGTGTGTTTATTTGCACATAACAGGACGGTCAGAGCCAATCACTGAAGATGTGTCTGGGATCACCTTTTGAAGCCAAGAGTGAAGCAGCCTATCAGCTGCCCACTTGTGGTTGAATTTCTCAGGGAGCATGTTAATACCAGCCCTGCTTCACGTTACTATGGTAACGTCCTCTACTATGCCTTTTTAAAAGTCCATTTATCCCCACCATATAATGCAATGAACAAGCCTGCGGCTCTTTACGGAAGGGTGCTGGTGTCTCGGAGCGGTCTGGAGCGCTCTGGAGGACTGTACCTTGGCTTTTGTAGCCAGACTCCTGAGGCTGAGGCGGCTGGAGGACAACATCTGCAGAGCTTCTGCTGGACCACTCTTCATCCCGCTGCAGCTGATGGCCACTAGAAGACAACAGGAGACGTTCAGAGACCAGTTAAAGAACACTTCAACAGAAAAATCACATTCTGAAGGCAGAAACTGACCTTTTTACACAACAGTGTCCGTAATCAGTTTTAAAACTGAGCGTGCTCAATAAACGTGTACGAATGGATGAAAAGTTAACCCCTGAGTGGAAACTGAATTTCTGCACAGCGAGCATGCGGGACAAGATCCAGGTTTTGTGAGCACAGACACTTCCGACCGAATCTTTTTATGCACTAATGTGGTGTCTACTTGTGTCTATTTTCATCCTAAATCACTAAAAACCTAATTGAGAATTTCCCACAAGTGTGATAAATAAAAGTCTTACTTAATGTCATCTTTATAGTTCTGAATCAAGTTCGGTTCAGACAGCCAGCCCAAATCATACCCATTTTTTTCTTCGTTATTTAAGTTTTTGTGGCTCTCGTGGCCTCTATTGACAGTGTGCAGACAGGAAAGGAGGGCAGAGAGAGAGAAGGGAGACACACAGGAAAGGGTCACGGGCCAGGACTGGAACCAGGACCAGGACCAGGACCAGGACCACAACCGGGACCTGGACTGCCTGCAGGAAGACAAATCTGAGTTTTGTCAAAGCCAATCAGATCAAATCTTTCGTACTCATCGTGTACATCATATATTGCTAGTGATCAGATCCGATCTGTGTGTCCTTGCTGACGTCCCCTAATCCACATGGTTGCTATGGTAACCTACATCTATAAAAGTGATGTAAACAAACATGAACCAACTTTGCTGCTGCCAAAAATGGTTTTTCAGAGCTGTGGAGCAAATTTTCCATAAGTCACGAGGAGATCCAGAGACGGAGGAGACATCCGTTTGCTTATTCCAGACCGCTGTTTCCGCTGGGATGTCGGGTCGTCGGCGGTCCACGTTGACTGACAGACAGCTGACAGATAACGGATGAATCCGTTTCTGTCTGCGTTGCTAAAAACGGAAACCCATTTGAGTGACCGGAACGTTCAGACTGAAACGTCTGTGAAAATCTCATCGGAACCGTTTTTGATGCCTCCTCCGCTCGTGGCTCCACTTTTTATGTATTTATTTATTTTTCAGTTTCTGCCGTTTGGGCTGCATCTTTTTTAAATACATGAATGCACAGTGAAAAGTACGTTGTTGTTCATGCTGAGGCCGTGTTTTGACTTAAAGTCAGACTTGCTGTGATGAAGTTGAAGATATGGCCGTAAAAGAGGACTAACGCATGGCGCCTGACACACGCACTCGCATCACTGTTATCCGATGCGTTTTAAAACTCACTGAATGTTGTTGAACATCCAGACAAGTTCGAACCCCAGTGATCAATGTGGAGACTCTGAACTATTGGGCTCAAATATTCTAACTTTTGTCTAATTTTGAGAGAAACATAACCTGTGTGCCTGCAGACTGATTTCATTTTGAACCGAGCATCAGCAGGTCATGTCGCCGCAGCGCCGGCCTCCTCCATTCGACCGTTTAACAGATCAACTCCTCCTCTGTTTCACACGGAAGGAAGCGTGGCCGTTTCCTGCCTCCGCCCTGGCAGCACTGCCCGTCTGCTGCGCTGCGACTGGAAAGGTCAACTAGCGGGGATTTATGGAGGAGCGTTCCTCCTGCTGTCATCTGTGCTTTTCTGAGTCCGGCCATCTGTGCAGGATCTACACCGACGCCTGGTCAAGCAGCGCTGCAGACGAACCGCACCGCGGCGTCGTTAGGTTGTTCTAATGGAGCACAGGGTCTCCACCCTTCTGGGCCGAGCGGCCACGTTTCCATCCAGACCACTGAAACCAGAACAAGCTAAACCACTGTGAAAGGGGAAAAACGCACTTGCTCAGTTTTTATAGTAATTCATTATTGGTTAACAAAGTCTCATTTATGTTAGATGTAGTTAGATCTTATGTTAAAGACAACATTATTCCAAAAGAGCAGATGAATCAGTGATGTAGGCTGTTAGTCAATATTGTCTTATTTAACCAATACTTATTTATTGATTAGAATTAAAGTTTATGATTTAAGACTGATGTTTGATGTTTATCCATTTATCCATCATACATTTGTCACTCTGACTGGAGAAAATAATTATTTTGAACTAGGACAGAATATCGTTTATTTCTTTTTGGAAATAAAATGGCATTGATAACATGTTTGATCAGCTAAACTTTATAATTTGCAATAAACAAAATCTGATACTGACAGTTACAAAGGAGTTTTATTAGGAGTTTACTATTTGAAATAGTTTTAAAACCCTTTTCAGACTGATTAGAAGCAACAACTGCTCGTCTAAGACCATTGCTTATTTCTTTCCCTCCTGACCTTGGGTTAACACACAGATGAATGCTGCAGACCAGCTAAAGGATCTCCACACCTGCTGATGATTAAATCATCAAGGACAAGTTTCCCTCTTAAATAATACAGATTTAGGAGGGTACTTGGCATCTCCCACATGGTTCTGGTCCTCACATGACTGCAGCTCAGGAATGAAACAAGCTGGGGCAGATGAAGCGACTGCAGGACGGCACGAGGACGCCTGGGAGGAGAGTTTTCCAAGTGTACACGAGTGCTTGGTCAATGTCACACACAATCTGTTTCAGTTTGAAGCAGTACAAAGACAGCATTACTCCAAGGAACAGCTGCACGGTCACTGCCGCAGCATTTCAATCAGGTTGACGTCTGGACTTCGACTTGATTCATTTATCTTTCGGCCATTCTGATGTAGATTTGCTGCTGGTCTTCAGATCATTGTCCTGTAGCATGATCCCCTTTTGGCCAACCTGGACTGGACAGATGTTCTCACATTCGTCTCTAAAATGCTCTGGTAGACAGACGAGTTCATGGTCACATCTTTCTCTGTCCAAATGTACATGGATGTAAAAAGCAGGGATTTACAGACTAAAGGACGGCACACGCTGCTGCTTTCAGCTTGTTAGCACTTGAGTTTAACCAGTGGCAGCGAAGTAGTCAGACCTGCAGCTCAGTAGACCTACTACATCCTGCTGGCTTTCTGCCGTTTATCGTTCGATACACAGCAGAAAGCAGCTTCTCCGAGTATTTCTGGGTCAAAGACCAGGTTGGGAACTGTGGAGCGTCCCAAACAGCTCCACTCTGGGCAGAGGACATTGTTTCACAAGTCTTTCCGTTTGTTAGTTTGGAGCTCTTTGATATTGTCACAGAGAAAAGTTTCACCTAATTTTATCCTTAAACAGGGACTAAAACGCGTGAGCAAACGTTCTCCTTCCACCTCCTCTCTCCCTCAGACATGTGGAAGCTGGCTGGGCTCTCACCCTCTCCCATGTGGAGGGCTCTTCTGATCACCTCCTCGAAGAGAGCAGGCTCCTTCTCCCAGCCGCCAGCCTGAACCTCGCAGCGATGCGCTTTGGACAGGAACTGAAGAGCCTGGAATCAAGATCCAGAAAGAAGAACAGCCGCTGTTTTAGCTGACACCTCAATTTTTACAAGATTTAAGCAACTGCATTAAGACCGTAGAATTTTACATCAACAGAATTAATTATGAATCATAATTCTAGATCTGCAGCCTCAGCAGCAAAACCGCTTCTGCATTTACTTAAAGTTCTTCTACATATTGATATTTATTTAGGTGAAATCATTAGACATATGAATCTATAATTTCTTATATTTTATTTGGCCTTTAGGCCCACAAATGTCTGTTGACACAAAGGTCAAACTGCAGAGGCAGATCCGAACACAGCAATGGATTTGTGACTGGTTGGGGATTTCAGGAACTGTTTTACAGGAGTTCTTGTTTTATTCTCTCTGATATTAGTCTGAGCACTCGTATAAAGCAGCTCCTGTTAGAGGCTACTGGACTGTGGTGTTCCTCTGGGCTCTGTTTTAGTTCCTATTCAATTTTATTCATTTGACTCTGGTCCTGGATATATCATCTGTCTGAGCAGGCACCCCCGGGTACGGTGGGTACAGTCTTCATGCAGACATCCAGGTTTGAGTCCCAGCCTGTGGACAACGATTCGCTCTTCTCCCTTTTTCTGTCTATATACTGTAAATAAAGGCCACAAGAACCACAAAATCTTAAAACAAATAAAGCGTATGATTTTTAATCTGAGGCATAAAGACTGAGTTCTATAAATTGTCTGATTCAACTGATTGCACGAGAGGCATCCTAAACGATTAGCAGAGGACTAACTTCAATTAAACTCGGATGACAGACAGTCGTTCGTCGTCACGGATACCGTGCTCCCTTATACCAGGCGGATTAAGGATGCTGAATCACGCTTTTATTTCTTCTTGTTCACATTACGGCAGGCATTTTTTAACCGGATCTAACAGAAACATCCTCGATGGTCGCCTGTATATAATGCCCGGTCCAGCTCCTCAGTATGGTTCATACTTGTCAAACCCTCAGATCATCCAGCTGGAGACTGTTAGTGGTTCACCACATACAGTTTAAAATTTGGGGGGCACTGTTCCCGTCACGCAGACACTGCTCGTCTGTGGAGTAAGCTCCCCGTGTTTTTATGCAGCACTAATCGCTTTAAAAAGCAGCTGAAGACTTTGGCCACACAGGCCGTTTGTTAGTGAGAATTTTCATGGTACGTTTTTGTTTCTGTCTTTATCAACTGTTTAATAGACCTGCTATTGACCTACATAACAGGAGCGTTGTGGTTCTAAGTGGAATGAAAAAGGAAAACTGGGTGAAGAAAATGACTGCCATGGGGTAGCTACAAGGCTGCGTACGGTATTTCTGCACCGTGTAAAAAGTCTTTAACAGTCCCCGTCTATTTTTCAGTCTTTTTAAACTACAAACAGTAAAACCAGGAATTCAGGTTCCTGATGTGTCTAAGACTTTTGCTCAGAGCTGTTAGTTTTAAATTGTCGTCCGTGTGCTGCAGAATAGAAGATCATCGTAGATGTGCAGTGCACTCTGTATGTCAGGTGATATAAAATAAGGTTAAAGATCCCATATTAGAAGCTTCTGATCCTGATAGTTACTGGTCAGGAACCACAGTGGAGTCGTTTCACCCACCTTCTCGTTGTCCTCTGGGTTGGTGTTGCGGCCGTCACCGTACAGCAGGGCGTACTGCCGCCATATCTCAGCGTCGCTGCTGTGGCGGGAACTGACCCGACCCAGAAGCTCCTTTAGTTTGGACTGCAGGGCGCCCGCCTGGTTCCCCTGGCTGTCTGTCAGGTTGTCAGATACTGCTTTGACCAGGATCTGGAGTATCTGCCAAGAGAAAGTACCTCATAAAACTAGAAGTCTCAGCTTGTTTTTGTTTGCTTTGTTGGAATACACCATCATTTTGTTGTGCTTTAGCCACTTTGCAACTGATGAAGAGGTCATTGGGGTCATTGTCCATTTGGAGGACAACGACAAAGATTTAATGAACTGGCCGATGTCTTGAGATGTTTCAGTGTTTCCTCGTGATGCTCTCCATTTAGTCAGAGCAGCCCCACATCATGATGCTGCCACCCTCAAACTTCACAGTTGGGATGATGCTTTGGAGGTTTGCAAGCTTTATTCCCTTTTCCTTCAGAAATAATGATGATCATAATGACTAAACTGATGATTTTTGTTTCATCAGGCCACAAGACACGTCTCCAAAACCTGTAAACTGTAATCTGGCTGCTTATTTATGGTAGTTTTGGAGCAGTGCGTTTCTCTTGCTGTGTGTGGTCTTTCAGCTCATGTGGACTTTGAATTTGTTTTTCTAGGGATGATGATTGTCTCTTCCTGGTTTCAGCAGCATCTTTACAAGCTCTTTACTTGTTGTCCTGGGGTTTATTTGTACATTTTACACCAAAGTTCATTCAACTCTGGGACACAGACGTCCCCTCCCTGGGTGGTGTGATGTCTGTGTACTCTCATGTCGTTTCTTGTGTGTTACTGATTGAACAGATGACCGTGAGACCTTTATACATGTGGAAATTGTACCAACGGACGGACCACACTTGGGAAAGTCTACACTCCTCCTGATGTCCTAACTGATTTCTTTTGGTTTTTCCATGTCATCAAGCGATGAGGTTCTTGTGTTTGAGTGTGTGTTATAAAATCCATCTGCAGGTTTGTCTCCAGCTAACTCGAATTATGTTTCTAATGCCAAAACATCATCGTGAGAAACTGTCCTAGCTGTTCAACTGACGTGATACGGTACTGGTTCCCTCAACTTTGCTGTCAGACATGAAGAGAAGAAAGTTCAAATCTTTTCTAAACTGGTGATGCAGATATGTGACTGCTTTAATTAAAGACACATTTTCTGTCAAACTAATTTTGTCCTCAAAACATCACATCAAAGTAATCTCTCTACTTTCACTGATGCATTTTTATCCCTCTATTTTTAGCCACCGTTCATCTGGCACCTTAAACATCTGCTCGTCATAAACGGTAGAGGTTTCTTCATCATATGATCACAGTCACATGTGTGTCTCTGTTTTAAGGTCACTTTCTTGGGTCAGACTCAGCGTTAAAGTAGACCTGTGGTTGGGCCACCATGAATATCTCTCTCATGGTTGGTGTGGAGGGCTGCTGACGGATGAATATCAAAGGAGATGTAAGCCACATGACTCTGCTTGATGCCCCATGAGGTCAACAGGGGCAACAGGAACATGAACAGTCCTTCCTTCGTACGGTTATTTTACACTTCTCCAGTATTGTGATCCAATTATGAATTTGTAAAATTAACAGCAATTGTGGTCTGCCATCCGTGTGAGATCAGTTTCCCCTCAGTCCACATCACCCAGGAATCTGAAAGAGGCATCCTTCAGTTTTTTCCTCCACAGCATTGGATGATGCTTAAGGTTTTATTTTATTCAATGGTGGTAGGAAGGAAGGGGGGCAGGAGGGAGTGGCCCTGCTCGTTTTACAGTCCAATTTTTAATTTTTGTTTTAATATTCTATTTTGAGGCTATGTCCATGCAGGAAAATCATAATCCATCCATAGAGTTGACATAAGGTCGGGAAACGTTCAAAGACTATGCGGTCTTTTTTATTGTATATGCTGCTGTCTAAGGTTGTATATGCCTACTATCAACAGCCACTGTGATCAGATGACTTATTTATGATTAAATACAGTAGTAGGACCAAGTTTCCAGGATTTTGCTGCTCAGCGTCAATGGCGTACACGTAATTTCCATAATCGTCAAACCACCAAATGCTTAAAGGTTTCAAGTTTTCCTTTTAACCGCCTCCATACCATCTGACCAAGCCAGTCAAACTCGAGCCGGATTTCTCTGCTAAAGGAGTCAAACATTTATTGTATTGTATTTCAGGAGAAAAAAGGTTTAGAACCATGTGACCCAAACAGGTTTATGTTTAATTGCAGGACTCAAATAGAAATATAAGACTTTATGCTATGCTTTAATTATAACATTGAAAAAATAAGTACTAACGTTTATTTTCTTGGGCTATTTTCAATAGTCTGTATGAATTCTGGTAAATTAAAACACAATTTAAATGGGAGACGTTTTTTTTGGAGCGGCCCCATTTTCCCACCGGGAGCTTCAGACTATGGTTTGATCACGTCTATGAGCACTGTCAAATCTTTTGGATACAGTTTGAGGACTACATGTATACACATAATTAAGAGAAACATTTTCTTTTAAAGGATTTAATTTTGTTTGGATTACATTTGAGCGTCCACATCGTGCTTTGTAAGGTTGGGTAAATAAAGACTTCCTGATCTACAGCTTCAACACAGACTTTCCAACCGTTTCATATTTTCGTTAAGACTTTTAAAAAGGTCACTGAGGTAACAGGACAGCGACTGAAAACATGCTGTAGTTTTAGAAGAATGTAATGCAGCCAATTACTTGAATTGAAATGATTTCGAATCGTCTAGTGCTGATCATTCGCAATTTTAAGAGGCCATAAATCCAGTCTTTTCCATCTGAGCAGATGTAGTGTATTGACCAGGTGAAAAAGGATTTTTGTGTCTCAAGATAACTCTAACTTCAGCCAGACATATTTTTTCTTTCATGTAACTTTTGTGGTTTTCCATTACTGTGAGGGGCTTCACAAAAACCACAGTTCGGATTGCAGCTGTCCAAAAGTTGGATTTTTACAGTAACCCGTCTCACAGGACTGAACCTCTTCAATGGTCATTGCACTAATTGATTAAGATCTCCATGTGTGTGTACTTTCTGTCCAATATAATCCCTGCACATCTGTGCATGGCTTTTGTACTGTGTGAAATAAAGCTGATCACCCTGAAGACCACTAGGGAGAAGACAGGTGTGGTCAGCGCGATGGTCTGTCATGCTTACTGGAACCAAAGTTCACAGACGGGGAACTGAATTCACTGGAGGATGAGACTTTGAGGATGGAGACAAAAAAAGAAAAAGACAAGACTTCTGCTGCAGAGAGAAGGACCAGCTGGAAAATCACTCACACTACGCCGTTTCGACTACTCATCCCCTTCGTCTGCAGCAGCACTCCGAGTCTTACCAATCATACCCCAGTGAGCACATCAGTGGAAAATATGAGGTCCAGAGTCCTGCCTGAGGACACACCAACACATGACGGAGCCAAGGGTCAGTCCACCAACCTCCCAGGTGGAGTACAACAGACTCCACCCACTGCTCATAAACTGATTTTTTTGGGCCCGTGTCTGACTGTAAGGTTGAGTAAACTTTTCATGGGTTATATAACTATAATAATATTCTCAAATTGTTTACTTTTTATTTGTAAAACATCTGAATTAATAATGATAGAGGGACTGATTTCATTACTTTCTTCAGAGTCAGACTGTGGTCTTCGGCAGCTTGGAGACTTCCACAAGTTGTTTTGCCTTCAAGGCTTCCGACAGAAAACCCGGCTTCACCGGAGGCAACGCGGATTTGAAGACGGACAGAAAACCCGGCTTCACCGGAGGCAACGCGGATTTGAAGACGGACAGAAAACCCGCCTTTACAAGATTTATGAACAATTGTGGCGGATAGCCAAGCAGCAGATCTGCTAAATCTGAACCAGCCAGCATTCGCCGTTTGCTCTTTAAGTCGCAGCTGAGGTTCTGCTTCAGCTGAACGTCTGCATCTGGTCAAGAAGTGTTGTGAAACCAGGATGCAGCTTACGTTTGGGTCTAACACACTGGGAAGCACACTGGGGAGCGCTCCTCTGATCATCTAGTCTGATTATTGATCCAGCAGCAATAAGTAAAATATCTTTTCAATTCCAGAATATTCCACTTGTTTAGCAAACCGTTCATCCGGGCCAGGTTAACTCCCCATGGAAAGTTTCTGGAAAGGCTCCTACATTTTCTTTATTTGTCCGGATCCCAGATTCTGACGTGGGTGCTTCTCAAGCTCACCAGTCACAGAAAACACTATCCCAAACCATTTAAACTGCAATTCCTTGACTTTTTCTGTGTCCGCCTGAAAGGATCCGGTTTTAACCTCTTGCGTGCATCAATGTTGAGAGGCGAGATGAAGAAGAAATGAGGCGAAGGAGAAGAGACAACACTCTAATGTACGACACTTCTGAGACTGCCAGACTGTTCTAGTTTGTGTCCGTTTACATATCACTCCCTCCTGGGAAGACCGATCACAACACGACCAGCATAAATGAAAACAGGAGGCACAAGAACTGAATAATGAAAGAAATCTGATGCAGATTTAATTACTTTTGTTTTGAAACCACAGTCCCTGAAACAGAATTGCAGTTTCAACCGTTCCCACTGAGCTGTGTCTTCTTCCTAGTTAAATCAGAACATAATAATATATTTATTGGGAAGAAAGACAATTTGATTTAAGCCTGAGAACAACTGCAGGCTGTTTTCTCTTGTTTACTCAAAACTGACGGAACATTGTCTTCACAGAAAGTGGTGCCTGTTCAATAACTAAATGAAGCTTTTTTCATTTGCTGTGAATGACTCTGCATACATGAGCAAGATAAAGTGCTTCATTAGCACTGCAGGACAGAATAAACAGTCGTTTGGGTTTTTTTTACCTGCTGGGCTTGTCGTATGATCAGAGAACAACAAACTGAGGTGGAAATGGCCTTTTCTCTGGTTTGCTCTGACAAAACTGGCTGCATAAATCTTCATTTAAGCAGTCAAATAAAACCCTGCTCTCTGATATTTTTAAAAGTTCAAGAACTGAACAAGATGAAACTTCAGAGTGAAGCCCTGAGAACGCCACCTGGTTGACCCTCATTTGGCCCCAACACTTCACAACGCTCTCTCAGTAGCTTTGGTCACACCTGTTCGACACACCTGTTCGACACACCTGTTCGACCCGAGGCAGCAACTCAAGCCCCAGTCATGACGCTCCCTCCACCAGGCCTCGTTGTTGGGATGATGTTCGATTGTAAGCAGTGTCGTTTTTCCTCAATTTAATATTCCAAGTATTCTTTCCAGCAATTCAACTTTACTTTTCATCAGCCCACAAAACGAGTTCCTCGTCACGTTGCTTCACTCACGTTGTATGACGTGGTAGACATTTGGACCAGTGACGGATATTCCCTTGTTTCTTTCATGATGACCATCCCTCGTCTGAGACGGCCAAAAACCGTGCAGCGTGTAGGACCCTGAAGGCCTATATCAGACCTGGTGTTGAAGTGTTTGTTGGGAAACCAGATCACAAGACATTCCAGGAAGGATTCATATCCGAGTACTCAGGACGGATCATTTGAAGGTGGCGCGAGACGCGCGTCCACTTTTTCTTTGTAGCCCGAATATGAAAGTGTCCTGAGATGGAATCAGACACCGTGCGTTACCATCGGCTTAGACAGGAACCTAACCAGGAATCGGAGGCCTGCGTTTGTTGTGGATCTTTTCTTGTGTGCCTACACCCTGATCTGGATTATCCAGGATTCAGTTTAAAAGAAAAGCTTTTACTTGATTGATTTTTATTTCTCTGATTGCTGGTCATGTCCAGCTTGTGTGATGAAAGTTAACGGTTTTTTGAGTAGGAAGAACATCATATGACTTCAAACCGAGGTCAATTTGCACAATTTTGATTAAAAAGTCACTGGGTCACATGGTTTGGAAGCTCTTAAAAGAAAAAAAAACATTTATCACATGTGAATTTCTGGCGAATCCAATCTAAAATTAACTTCACCATGGTGGCGAGGCTGACGTGCATCTTTAATCTTATGGAGGGGGAGATCAGATCTGATCGCTGAAGCGCCGTTTAGGAGCCTCTATCAATGGCTGCTGTGAACACAAACACTAAAGCAGTGAATGAAGTTTTCAGTCCAATTACGATGTTTAGTCTGGACGGGGCCCGAGACACATTTCCTCTTTACATCAGCTGGACCAGTGAACAAAGATGCCATCATGAGCAGCCCCTTACCTGGACGTCTTTGTAGTTTTCCCTCAGATCCATCAGACGGTGGTACGCCTTGATGGCTTCAGCGAAGTCCCCGATGTCGGTGCTGACCACAATGAAGTTCTCCCAGATCTGCCAGTGTTCATAGTTACACTTCAGGGCCTCCTGAAGGGTACGAAAGGCTTTGTTCCTGCCAGTGAGCACGAACAACAGGAAAAGAAAAAACAAACCATCAGGGAGCTACAAAATAAATCAGCACAAGTAATAGTAATGATTTATTTGCAGACAACTTCAACACATTTTCTTGTTTAGAAAGAGCTTGTGCTGAATTGGCATTGGTGCTAACCAGGTATTAAAAAAGCTATCCTGCTTTGCTTTTCAATTTCAGGCCTGAAAGAGCAAGCTGCAAACAAAGGCTCACAGGGTATGTTTGTGGTCTCACATCCTCCCTACGAGGATGAAAACGCAGCAGAAACATCCATCACGAGTCTCCGCAGCACGAAGCAGTGACGATCCAAGGCTTTCTAGTCTTTACACGGTTTCTCGGTTTATATTTTTTTGTGTAGTGCAGTTATTTTTCTTCTTTTTAATACAAATGGCAATGGCAGCTGTCTATTCCCCAGTCAAAGGCGCGCAGACATGTACACTTGGCCCCCTACAGGCCAGTCAGTTAAACACTCGGGGGCCACGGTGCACCGCTGCAACTCAACTCAGATGGACTTTGACATCCTTGTGATGTCTTAAATAGATCTGCCCCCGAAGATCTGGGATAAACCAGAACATCATCTCTTCAAACCTACAGATATGTTCATTTAGCTTTTACATACAAAATTAAAAGCCTGTTTTGTGGTGGACTGTGAAACCCCTGCTGAAGAAAAGCAAACCCCGTCACCTGCCACTTGCACATTCTTACTGTGAATGCAAGCAAGTTGGTGCATGTTTGTCTGGAAACTTGTACTCACTTCATCTGCAGGCGAATGTAAGCTGTCGAGAGGTTGTTCCATGCTTCTGCATTCTGGAAGAGGGAGGGGAGAGAGATGGAGGCCAAGGGGGGGAGGTGAAGAGGAACAGTTGAGAAACAGCAGATCCTTAACATGAACGGAAGAGGTTTTCACTTTGTTGCCCTCTCTTATGAACGCGACCATGACGACTTTTTTTCCTCCAGCCTCACCACAGATGTGCTTCACATGCCAGCGGTAACACAGATTCATAACTGCAGGGAAAAGAACTGTAGTTTCAGGTCTTAAGTCCAATATCATTCTGGGAGCCGTGATGATTACATCAAACCGCCTGGTTTTCTTTACTAATCTGTATCTGCGCTTTCACAGGTGCACATGCAGGTCTGAGTTTAGGGGAAAAAAGGACGCAGTTACCAGTTATATGGGATGTAACGACGTGTGAGACTCCCAGGTTGTGTATCCTAATTACTTCTGTGTGGTCCAGTGATGGACTGATGACCTGACAAGAGTTTACTGGCCTCTCGCCCAAGACAGCTGGGACAGCAACCAGCACCCCCCAAATGCAACTGACGTGGGTACAGAAGAAGGTTGGATGGATGGATGGATGGATGGGACAAATGGATGGATGAGACAAACGGATGGATGGATGGATGGATGGATGGATGGATGGATGGATGGATGGATGGGACAAACATTTGAATGGATAGGTGGATGTGACAGATGGATGAGAAGGTAATACAAAAACGTACTTCTGGTTACTAAAGTAATATTGTTACCCTAATAGTATTATTATTTCTGAGTCGTCATAACTGTACCGTCTCTCTTGTCAAACAATTAAATGACTTCCTTGTGGGGTAACAACATGTCATGAGCTGAACACTGAGAAACGGGGTTTCATCCCCAATATATGGTTATGACGCCCCCCAATGCACTTGTAACGAGACAGAAGCAGCAACCGTTTTCATCTCGGCGTGGCTCTACTGGCAACATTATTTGTCTTTTTGCTGCAAACACAGATTCCATTACAACTCAAAACGTCTTGGATTCAAGTGGTTTTGGTCCCTAATGAAGTTTACACTCATTACCATCCAATAATAGACGGTTGGTTGTGGCATGTTTCTTTGAGGTTTCTGGTTAGAATCAGGTTTGGATTTGTGTCCTGATCTGGAGTGGGAATGTAACAATGATGGTTTGGGTATTGAAGTGGGGACTGCTTATGATGATGAGTGTTTGTGTGTGTGAGTGCTTACTTACATCTGGTTCCAGTCCAACACACCTCTGGAAAGCCTTAGCAGCTCCCTCATAGCCCTCCAGAGCAAAGTAGGCACAGCCAAGAGAAAACCACACACCAAGCTACACACACAACAATAAACGGGAATGCAGCATTAGGTCAGAGCAGAGATATTTCCAATAAGACTCCATAAGCTGTTAGTTTTATGTCTCATCACTAAAATCAGGAAAAATTAACAAAATCCAGGTGCCGGTTCAAGTTCAGCATCTGTGTGCAACACCTCTAAAAGATCCACAGAAACAAGGCTTCCTTTGTTCTTGCTGCTGAAGACGGATACAAACATCAGACCCTGGGTGGCTTCCACCACTCTAAGGAAATAAATAAACCCAACCATGTGTTCGTCTTGTACAGTCGTGCAAAATGTCCAACTTTTGGACGACTGTATAACCTTCAACTCAAGGTAAGTTTGTGTAAAAACAGAAATCCTCTGATGGTAGTGGGTACAACTTCAGACCAGCAACAACACTACCTTTCTATCCAACATGCCCATATATATATTATAAAATGAAGCCTAAAACTGTGCCTTCGTGGGTGATCTGTGATCGTGGGATCAGGTCTGACCCGTCTGATCCGCTCTGACTGTGATCGTGGACTCGGCTCTGACCCGTCTGATCCGGTCTGACTGTGATCGTGGCATCAGGTCTGACCCGTCTGATCCGGTCTGACTGTGATCGTGGCATCAGGTCTGACCCGTCTGATCCGGTCTGACTGTAATCGTGGGATCAGGTCTGAGCCGTCTGATCCGCTCTGACTGTAATCGTGGGATCAGGTCTGACCCGTCTGATCTGGTCTGACTGTGATTGTGGGATCAGATCTGACCCATCTGATTCCCTCTGATCGCGTCTGATCTAGTCTGACTGTGATCGTGGGATCAGGTCTGACCCATCTGATTCCCTCTGATCACGTCTGACCCATCGGATTACCTCGATCGCGTCTGATCCAGTCTGACTGCGATCATAGGATCAGGTCTGACCAGTCTGAATTCCCTTTGATTGCGTCTGATCCGCTCTGACTGCGATCGTGGGATCCGGTCTGACCCGTCTGATTCCCTCTGATTGCGTCTGATCCGCTCTGACTGTGATCGTGGGATCAGGTCTGACCCGTCTGATCCGCTCTGACTGTAATCGTGGGATCAGGTCTGACCCGTCTGATCTGGTCTGACTGTGATTGTGGGATCAGGTCTGACCCATCTGATTCCCTCTGATAGCGTCTGATCTGGTCTGATTTCCTCTGATTGCATCCGATTCCCTCTGATTGCATCTGATCCGGTCTGACTGTGATCGTGGGATCAGGTCTGACCCGTCTGATCCGGTCTGACTGTGATCGTGGGATCAGGTCTGATCCGTCTGATCCGGTCTGACTGTGATCGTGGCATCAGGTCTGACCCGTCTCATCCGCTCTGACTGTGATCGTGGCATCAGGTCTGACCCGTCTGATCCGGTCTGTTTGTGATCGTGGGATCAGGTCTGACCCGTCTGATCCGCTCTGACTGTAATCGTGGGATCAGGTCTGACCCGTCTGATCCGGTCTGACTGTGATCGTGGGATCAGGTCTGACCCATCTGATTCCCTCTGATCGCGTCTGATCTGGTCTGATTTCCTCTGATTGCATCCGATTCCCTCTGATTGCATCTGATCCGCTCTGACTGTGATCGTGGGATCCGGTCTGACCCGTTTGATCCGTTTTGACTGTGATCGTGGGATCAGGTCTGACCCGTCTGATCCAGTCTGACTGTGATCGTGGCATCAGGTCTGACCCGTCTCATCCGCTCTGACTGTGATCGTGGCATCGGCTCTGACCCGTCTGATCCGGTCTGACTGCGATCGTGGCATCGGGTCTGACCCGTCTGATCCGCTCTGACTGTGATCGTGGTATCAGGTCTGACCCGTCTGATCCGCTCTGACTGTGATCGTGGGATCAGGTCTGACCCGTCTGATTCCCTCTGATCGCGTCTGATCCGGTCTGACCCATCGGATTACCTCGATCGCGTCTGATCCAGTCTGATTGCGATCGTAGGATCAGGTCTGACCCGTCTGAATTCCCATTGATTGCGTCTGATCTGCTCTGACTGCGATTGTGGAATCCGGTTTGACCCGTCTGATCCGCTATGACTGTGATCGTGGGATCAGGTCTGACCCGTCTGATCCGGTCTGACTGTGATCATGGCATCAGGTCTGACACGTCTGATCCGGTCTGACTGTGATCATGGTCACAGGTCTGACCCGTCTGATTCCCTCTGATCACGTCTGATCTGGTCTGATTTCCTCTGATTGCATCCGATTCCCTCTGATTGCATCTGATCCGCTCTGACTGTGATCGTGGCATCAGGTCTGACCCGTCTGATCCGGTCTGACTGTGATCGTGGGATCAGGTCTGACCCGTCTGATCCGGTCTGACTGTGATCGTGGCATCAGGTCTTACCCGTCTCATCCGCTCTGACTGTGATCGTGGCATCAGGTCTGACCCATCTGATCCGGTCTGACTGTGATCGTGGCATCAGGTCTGACCCGTCTGATCCGGTCTGACTGTGATCGTGTCATCGGTTCTGACCCGTCTGATGCGGTCTGACTGTGATCGTGGCATCAGGTCTGACCCGACTGATCCGGTCTGACTGTGATCGTGGCATCAGGTCTGACCCGTCTGATCCGGTCTGACTGTGATTGTGGGATCAGGTCTGACCCGTCTGATTCCCTCTGATCCCGTCTGATCTGGTCTGATTTCCTCTGAATGCATCTGATCCGCTCTGACTGAGATCGTGGCATCAGGTCTGACCCGTCTGATCCGCTCTGACTGTGATCGTGGCATCGGGTCTGACCTGTCTGATCCGCTCTGACTGTGATCGTGGCATCGGCTCTGACCCGTCTCATCCGCTCTGACTGTGATCGTGGGATCAGGTCTGACCCGTCTGATTCCCTCTGATCGCGTCTGATCCGGTCTGACCCATCGGATTACCTCGATCGCGTCTGATCCAGTCTGACTGCGATCATAGGATCAGGTCTGACCTGTCTGAATTCCCTTTGATTGCGTCTGATCTGCTCTGACTGCGATTGTGGGATCCGGTTTGACCCGTCTGATTGCGTCTGATCCGCTATGACTGTGAACGTGGGATCAGGTCTGACCCGTCTGATCCGGTCTGACTGTGATCATGGCATCAGGTCTGACCCATCTGATTCCCTCTGATCGCGTCTGATCTGGTCTGATTTCCTCTGATTGCATCCGATTCCCTCTGATTGCATCTGATCCGCTCTGACTGTGATCGTGGGATCAGGTCTGACCCGTTTGATCCGCTCTGACTGTGATCGTGGGATCAGGTCTGACCCGTCTGATCCGGTCTGACTGTGATCTTGGCATCGGGTCTGACCTGTCTGATCCGCTCTGACTGCGATCGTGGGATCCGGTTTGACCCGTCTGATTGCGTCTGATCCACTCTGACTTTGATCGTGGGATCCGGTCTGACCCGTCTGATTCCCTCTGATTGCGTCTGATCCGCTCTGACTGTGATCGTGGGATCAGGTCTGACCCGTCTCATCCGCTCTGACTGTGATCGTGGCATCAGGTCTGACCCGTCTGATTCCCTCTGATCGCGTCTGATTTCCTCTGATTGCATCCGATTCCCTCTGATTGCATCTGATCCGCTCTGACTGTGATCGTGGCATCGGCTCTGACCCGTTTGATCCGTTTTGACTGTGATCGTGGGATCAGGTCTGACCCGTCTGATCCGGTCTGACTGTGATCGTGGCATTGGCTCTGACCCGTCTGATCCGGTCTGGCTGTGATCGTGGCATCAGGTCTGACCCGCCTGATCCGCTCTGACTGTGATCGTGGCATCAGGTCTGACCCGTCTGATCCACTCTGACTGTGATCGTGGCATCAGGTCTGACCCGTCTGATCCACTCTGACTGTGATCGTGGCATCAGGTCTGAGCCGTCTGATCCGGTCTGACTGTGATCGTGGCATCGGCTCTGACCCGTCTGATCCGGTCTGACTGTGATCGTGGGATCAGGTCTGACCCGTCTGATTCCCTCTGATCACGTCTGATCCGGTCTGACCCATCGGATTACCTCGATCGCGTCTGATCCAGTCTGACTGCGATCGTAGGATCAGGTCTGACCCGTCTGAATTCCCTTTGATTGCGTCTGATCCGCTCTGACTGCGATTGTGGGATCCGGTTTGACCCGTCTGATTGCGTCTGATCCGCTATGACTGTGATCGTGGAATCAGGTCTGACCCGTCTGAATTCCCTTTGATTGCGTCTGATCCGCTCTGACTGCGATTGTGGGATCCGGTTTGACCCGTCTGATTGCGTCTGATCCGCTATGACTGTAATCGTGGAATCAGGTCTGACCCGTCTGATCCGGTCTGACTGTGATCATGGCATCAGGTCTGACCCATCTGATTCCCTCTGATCGCGTCTGATCTGGTCTGATTTGCTCTGATTGCATCCGATTCCCTCTGATTGCATCTGATCCGCTCTGACTGTGATCGTGGCATCGGCTCTGACCCGTCTCATCCGCTCTGACTGTGAACGTGGCATCAGGTCTGACCCGTCTGATCCGGTCTGACTGTGATCGTGGCATCTGTTCTGACCCGTCTGATCCGGTCTGACTGTAATTGTGGGATCAGGTATGACCCGTCTCATCCGGTCTGACTGTGATCGTGGGATCAGGTCTGACCCGTCTGATTCCCTCTGATCTGGTCTGATTTCCTCTGAATGCATCTGATCCGCTCTGAGTGAGATCGTGGCATCAGGTCTGACTCGTCTGATCCGTTCTGACTGTGATCGTGGCATCAGGTCTGACCCGTCTCATCCGGTCTGACGGTGATCGTGGCATCAGGTCTGACCCGTCTCATCCGGTCTGACGGTGATCGTGGCATCAGGTCTGACCCGTCTGATCCGCTCTGACTGAGATCTTGGCATCAGGTCTGATCCGTCTGATCCGGTCTGACTGTGATCGTGGCATCGGTTCTGACCCGTCTGATCCGGTCTGACTGTGATCGTGGCATCGGTTCTGACCCGTCTGATCCGGTCTGACTGTGATCGTGGCATCAGGTTTGACCCGTCTGATCCGGTTTGGCTGTGATTGTGGCATCAGGTCTGACCTGTCTCATCCGGTCTGACTGTAATCGTGGGATCAGGTCTGACCCGTCTGATCCGCTCTGACTGTGATCGTGGGATCAGGTCTGACCCGTCTGATTCCCTCTGATCGCGTCTGATCCGGTCTGACCCATCGGATTACCTCGATCGCGTCTGATCCAGTCTGACTGCGATCGTAGGATCAGGTCTGACCTGTCTGAATTCCCTTTGATTGCGTCTCATCCGCTCTGACTGAGATCGTGGCATCATGTCTGACCCGTCTCATCCGGTCTGACTGTGATCGTGGCATCAGGTCTGAGCCGTCTCATCCGCTCTGACTGAGATCGTGGCATCAGGTCTGACCCGTCTGATCCGGTCTGACTGTGATCGTGGGATCAGGTCTGACCCGTCTGATCCGGTCTGACTGTGATCGTGGCATCAGGTCTGAGCCGTCTCATCCGCTCTGACTGAGATCGTGGCATCAGGTCTGACCCGTCTGATCCGGTCTGACTGTGATCGTGGGATCAGGTCTGACCCGTCTGATCCGGTCTGACTGTGATCGTGGCATCAGGTCTGAGCCGTTTCATCCGCTCTGACTGAGATCGTGGCATCAGGTCTGACCCGTCTGATTCCCTCTGATCGTGTCTGGCGGCGTCTGATCCGTTTGGCCACCTGAGGCTCATTTCCACAAACAGGCTGCTGACATGTCAACATCTGTAGAGAGCACTAAAAACCCACACTGCTCAGTTTAGACTCTCAGAAGTATCTAAGGCATCAATATGTACCTGGCTTTTCCTGGGAAACCCGTTATTGTGAGTTTCAGACATATGTTGATGTGGTACAATCCTAACTTTATTACAGTTAATTATGATTATAGTACGATGTATTGACTGTATAATAAACTGTTCAGCTTTGCATGAAAACTTATTTCCAATAATAATTCATTAAATGTTATTCCTTCAGTAGATTGGAATTGTGGTGAAAGAAGTGACATGGAGGGCCGGTGTCGTGCACGTTTTAGATGCTGCCCTGCTTCAGCACACCGTGATACAAATCTGTCATCAACAGACTTGTGCAGACCGACGTCACAAGCTGACGACCGTTTATTTGAATCAGGTGTGCAAAAGCGGGAGACATCTAAAGCATGCAGGACAGCAGCCCTCGCCGACCAGGATTGCCCACCAGTCAAAGTTTGAGTTCTGTGCACGTTAAATGTACTGTAGATGTCCCTGCAGTCGTACCTGCATCGGGTTGATTTTGAGCGAGAGCTCAAAACACTCCACACATTGCTGGAGCTCCTTGTTGCGCAGGTGCAGCAGGGCCTTGGAGCGCATGGCTCTGGCACTGCGACGGCCCGACACCTCCCACGCCCGGTCATAGTACTGCTGCTCCCTCAAGATGTCGCCCAGTAAACAGTACAGACTGGCCGTTTCCTTCTTCTCCAGCTCTCGACGTACGATCTCTTCAGCCTGAGCGAAAGTACAGCAGAGAAGGAGGACGAGCAGAACGGTGGAGTGGGTGAGGGGGGCAGAGACCGAATGATAATGGTTAAAAAAATAAATAAAAAAAACCCACCAAAGATATTTCATGCTTTTCTTCCCATTAACTTCATTTCATCTGTAAATGTACATCCATTTCTGTAGAGCAGGGCTGCAACACACTCCAAAAACGGTTGGATGAGTGCAGATTCCAACACTTCACGTTACACAGCGTTCTTTCCCGCAACACTTCCAGGACCAGTGCTTTTGTCTTTCCTTGCTGCACATTAACATGGAGAAGGTTCTGAAACGCATTATTCACAAGTGGAAACGATTCAAGTCTGTTGCCAATCGACTCAAGAGTGGGCTAGCCAACGAGGTCAAACCATGTAATGTTCAGAGAAATTAAAAATAACTACATTTCAGTCTATAAAGGCCTCAATGAGCATGTTAAATGTTAAGATCCGCGACAGCAGAATTAGAAGGCGACCAAAGAAATGAGGTTTGTTTGAAAAGGTTGCCAGGAGAAAGCCTCTTCTGTCTGCAAAGAACGTGGAAGCACGACTGAGGTTTGCACAGCTGAATCTGAACTAAGACTTCTGGAACAATGGATGAAATGAGACCAAAGATTGTTTTGTTCTGGAAAGACCTAATCAAAGTCCAGACCGCAACCTTATTGAAATGCTGTGGTGGGACCTTCAGAGAGCTGTGTTTATGCCAAAGCAACCTCGATCAACTGAAGCAACGTAATGAAGAAGAGCCCAAAATCCTCCACAAGCATGTGAGGGACTGATAAAGACAAACTTGAAAGGATTCATTCCTGTTATGGTGGAAAAGGTGAATCAACTATGTCCCAACACACTGGACTACAAGAGGGGGTACATATGTACTTCACCACTGTTTGTAAAGTAAGATACCATCAAGCCATGAGAGAACTCGTGCGTCTGTAGCGTCTGTCCAAACCTCCACATGCTTTGAACTGAGACGCGACTGTAATGTGGGCGAATAATGAGCAGACTGTTTCTCTTCCCAAATCCTTGAATCTTGATTTCGATCAAGAGCCAGCCAAACCGCTGAGACCGGGGGCCTGAGAGACGGGGGGCCTGCGAGACCGGGGGCCTCATAGTCTGAGCACGAAGGCCACGGAGGAATCCTCCAGTCAGCCCCGGCTGCCTAAAAACCACCAACCCAACAACTGAACTTGCTGCATCACATGAAGAAAATATACAAAAGCTTTATGAAAACTTTTATTTACACCCTACACAATGAGCGGCCTGTTCCTGCTGGCAAGGCTACAGTACAAAGTAAAACGGCTAACTGTCCATTATTAGTGGTCTCAGGAACCATTTTTATACAAATTCAGGCCAGTATTCTCACCAGTATTTCTCTTCTTTCTTCTGGACAACAAAAACTACACATATGCATCACATACAAGTACGTGTACTTGTCTGTACTCACGTTCGAGATACATCAGTTTCACCCAAGGTTCTGTAACAGAACAATGAATGCAGTGAGCTGTGATGTCATCAAGTAACGCTGCTGTTGCGACCTCGAAGAGCCTTATCTGTGGCCTCCAGTTCTCTTCAGGTACGTTCTCTCAAGTCGTCCTTGCCAAGTATTACCCACCAAGAAAACATACCTGAGATTTAAAAAAAGGCTGTATAGATTGAGGACCCTCAATGGTCATTAGTCCACCAGGTCTCTAGGTGGTGCTATAATATGATGAGCTACATGTTGGTTTATATGTTGAGAACTCTATGGGCTAAAACTAATTATTTTCTCTTTTCCTTCAAGCTCTGTTCCAATGTTTCAAGCTGCCAGAGCTGAGATTATTTTATATATATTATATATATATATATATATATATATATATACATATATATATATATATATATATGCCACCTGTAAGAGCCTATAAGAACATGGAAGTGTTTGGGAACGACAGCAACTCAGCCACGAAGTGGAAGGCCACGTAAACTGACGGAGCGCATAGTGCAAAGAGGTCACTGTTCTGCAGAGTCCATTGCTGCAGACCTCCAACCTTCATGTGGCCTTCAGATCAGTTCAAGAACAGTGCTCAGAGGGCTTCATGGATGGGTTTCCATGGCCGAGCAGCTGCATCCAAGACAAACATCACCAAGTGCAATGGAAAGGGTTGGATGTAGTGGTGTAAAACACTTCACCACTGGACTCTGGACCAGGATTCCCTCTGATCGCGTCTGATCTGGTCTGATGTCCTCTGATTGCATCTGATCTGCTCTGACTGTGATCGTGGCATCGGGTCTGAGCCGTCTGATCCGCTCTGACTGTGATCGTGGCATCGGGTCTGAGCCGTCTGATCCGCTCTGACTGTGATCGTGGCATCGGGTCTGAGCCGTCTGATCCGCTCTGACTGTGATCGTGGCATCAGGTCTGAGCCGTCTGATCCGCTCTGACTGTGATCGTGGCATCAGGTCTGAGCCGTCTGATCCGCTCTGACTGTGATCGTGGCATCAGGTTTGACCCGTCTCATCCGGTCTGACTGTCCGGTCCGGACTCTGGACCAGGTTTCCAAGATGACTGTGGAAACTGCTCAAAGCAGGTCCATCAAGACCTGGATGAGAGTCTGGTGTGGATGGACTTGACTGGCCTGCACAGAGTCCTGACCTAAACAGAACACCTTTGGGATGAATTAGAGCAGAGACTGAGAGCCAGGACTTCTCCTCCAACATGGGGAGTGGTGGCCTAGTGGTTACAGTGGTGGGCTTGGACGTGGAGGACCCAGGTCCTTAACTCCCAATTGCTCCCCGGGCGCTGATGCTAGCAGCCCATTCTTCACTAGTGAAACTAGTGATGGTTAAAAGCAGAGGTCCAATTTCGGTGTGTATACATACAAATGAAAAAAAAAAAAAAGCCATCAGTGTGACCTCACAAATGTGCTTCTGGAAGTCAGAAATTCCCATAAACACACTCCTAAACCTTGTGGACAACCTTCCCAGAAGAGTTGGGAAGGGTCACTTAAGTTCATATGTGAGTAAAGGCAGGTGAGCCAATACTACTACTACTCCATAATAGTGTATATGTGGCACACACACATATATATACAAACACACACGCACACTAAATCCTAAATCCTTTTAGATATATAATTTGCTGCGCAGCATCACCAGAGGACAAAAGAACCATAATATGTCCAACTATTTGAAAGCCAATGATGACGACCTGGTCCAAAAAATCTCCTTGGACAAAATATACTGATGTACAAGTTTAAATTTGAATAAATTAAACTATCACAAAAGCTCATATGAGCATTCAGACATGCATTAAATGTGTCAGATCTGATAAAATGTCATCGTCTGAGCCGTTCAACAGCGACTTGTGAATCTGCCTGGATGGTCACCACTTGTAACTAATCTGGTTAAATACTAAACTTGTTGGGATCAATATTCAAAGCAATTACTCTCAATCTGTCTGATCTCGGAGTCCAAGTGTTAATGTCAGCTGGTCACAGGTGTCTAACGTTCTCTTTGTTGAAGTAGCTGACTCCGCAGTCTCCAGATCCACCACCGAGAAGAAACCCAAAACTGAGCTGCTTTCCTAAAGAGTTTTTCTACGAGTCGTTTATAAAACAACTTTCAACCAGATTAAAATAAACTGCTGTCCTGAAACACCTGGAGCACCTGGAACACCTGGAGCACCTGGAACACCTGGAGCACCTGGAGCACCTCACGATAATGAAGATCCCAAACGGAGCTGCCACTCAAAGCTACAAGTTTGTACGTTTACTTTCAGTCAGATTCATGACTAAAGTATTCATTCGTAAAGCTATTGATTAATGGTTTATGATTTGTGAAGCTGTCCATTTCCCCAGAGCTGCAGGGAGCTGGAACCTTCATGTGACGTTTCTTTTCCACAGGAACTCCACAGGACATGTAAAGACGAAGATGGCCGGCCCAACGAATCAATAGATTCATTAATGAAACAGCTGCTGACTCAATCATGCAAGTCATCAATCAATTATTTTTGACTCCAAAGTAAATCTAATTTATGGAACTTTTCCAATGTAATTTCAATCCAGTTGAACCAAATCATATGAAAAAAATCCTTATTAATACACTATGCTGCAAGAGCATTTCCATTAAACTGAGAACATAAAAATGCAAGAAAACAGATTAAAACAGTTTTGTAGAGTGGCGGGTTTGGGACAAGCCGTCTTACCGATTTGTGAAACGCATCTGTTGCAGCCGCAGATTTAAACTCACATCCAACAGGATACAACTCCAAATATGGAGGTTTGGGAGGGTTTTATTGCAGAAGGCAGGTCGTCCGACTTGGATTCTGTGGCTGACTTTTGTTGACAAGGACAAGCATCATGACGGTCTCCACCAGCAGGACAACACATCCATCTCACAGAAACAAAGTAAGTTCTATCTCAGAGGTTTGGTCATCGTCTGCCTTCGTCTCAACCACAGAATCCCCATCCTGACAGCCAAAGCACCAAAACCCGCCACCATAACCAAGCGCCCAACGCCAGAGGTCGCTCCTGAAGGACCCAGACTTACTCGTACCCTCACTCAGAGCTGTATTACTACTTCACCTCCAGCTCTGACCAACCAGAGCTCACAGGGCTTTTATGGCTTGGAGGGACAGCCTCTGTAGCTTTACTTCTTTCTGGAAATGCATCCATATACGGAGGTGGTGGTGTTTCCCAGGAACGTTGAGGTCAAAACTGATCAGCACGGAGACAGAAACACGGCATGATCACTGCATAGTCACGGGGACCATTCTGTTCCCCTGCAGCCCAGACTTTTATCAAGTGAAAACCTTTTACCCAAAACAGAGAAGAGCAATAAAGCGTGCTCAATTGAGCATTTCAAACATAATTTATGTGCTTTTCTTTTTTCCACTGATTCAAAGAGGAGGAGAGCAGTGCAGCAGCGATCAGAAGCATGGACGGAGACCAAATGGCTGCAGACAAATGGATTACCTTCTTGTTATGGACCCCTGTGAGCACATAAAACGGACTTCTGGCTAGGGCGAAGACTGCACATGCTTCAAGACAGGACGGGGCAACGAGACTTTAATGTAAGCCAAAAGCAACCTGGGTAATCAAATTGGAGGGACAAAGCAGGGAGTAATTGAATAAAAGAAAGCTGGCAGCCTGAATGAGTCCCGGCGAGGGCTGCGGACACTCGGGAGGAGTCCGACAGCCGGGTCAGAGATCCGCCTCAGAACAGCCGCACTCCAAGCTCGTCTTCTAATTAACATAATTCATGTGTTCTATGCAGAACGAATGCAAAATATGAAAAATGAAAAATAAAGTGCATCCTCTTAATCCCACCCTCAAAAGGTTTTACACACCAACACATAAATCATCTGCATCTAACTGGGTCTTAAAATGAGGTGAATAAGAACTCAGAGGAACAAGAGCATGTGATTACATTATATACTGTTACTGAACACAAGCCGAGCCAAATTGTTGAATAAATATGTGAAACAGTACGTCCCACGCCTCAGCAGCTCTCGCTCTCTTCTGTCCACAGAACAATGTTGTAAAAGTCTTGTGGTTTCTTTGATGCACTTCTGCCAAAATGTGTTTTGTTTTGTGTTGATTTTTTGGCTTTAGTGACCTTTATTTTCAGTTATCAGACAGGAAATAGGGGCAGAGAGGGTCTTACCCAGGTGATCCATCCAGCACCTCAGAACATCTGCTTTTAAATGTCTTTATGGGCTTTTTTGTTAAATAATGATGATACTATGATATAATATGTAAGGTGTCGATGCTCATTAAATTCATTTTTAGATCTGGAAGGAGCAGATCATTATTTTAATTAAATTCTGACGTCTAGAACAAATAAATAAATAAATAAAATTAATTTTGGAAGAATTTGTACGCAGCAGCTTGAAACAACAATTATTTTGAGGAATGGTTTCTTGCTTGTGATTCTCTGCATCTCTGGTTTGGAAATAATTAAAGGACGGTTGCAGTTATGCTGAGTGCAGAGCGACTGAGGTGGCTGAAGAAGAGCAGAATACAGCCCCCATCATCAAACCGACACTTCTGGTTCCTGTTCCCTGGGAAATCTGTGGTGGAAGCAACATTCGGATCCATCAGCCATCTAGGATCGAAACATTTTTGTATTAATCAATCAACCGATAGACAACAGAATGATGAGTGTCTCATGTGAGATGGAAAAAGCACTGCAATCGCATTGCATATTGATTCTGATAAATCCCTTTGGCGCTCCACTGGACCAGATAGACTAATGATGTTTCCGAGATGGAGTCTGTGTGCGTTTGTGTGTGCGTGCATGTGTGTGTGCATGTGAGAGAGAGATTCTGCAACTGCAGATCAAGAAAAGATAGCGGGGTTGGAGGCGGGTAATGTAACACTGTAGATTCTTCATCCACATCAAACAGCAGATTAACTCCTCTGAGAGTTACTCTCTTGATTATCTGCGTGCACGCGTGTGCGTGCGCTGAAAGCTGCGTAGTTGCAGTGAAAAATGGCCTTGTCTGGACAAAGAAACGCTGGGTATTAAATGGTCCCTCAGCTTGAACACAGAGAGCAACAACAAGTCCCAGAGGGCAGACCCTAATGGGGTGCGAGCGAGCATGCGAGGGTGGGTGCGAGCGTGCGAGGGTGGGTGCGTGCGTGCGTGCGTGCCTTGTTAAGCTGATTGTAATAGGTGAAATCTTGTGCTGGTTGAGACCAAGGCGAAGTCCAAATTTGTTCCAAAATGCCATTTCAAAACAAAACCGATCTGCATCCACATAAGCTTTTCAGCTCTGGGTTGGAAATGTAATGTCCACCTGACACCCCCGGAGTGTCTGGAGTGTTTGTTCTGCAGCCGCTTCACTCCGTTTGGTACTGGGTGTCTCGAATCTGTGGAGGAGTGGACCAAAACACCCGTCCACAGGTCTTCAAGTCTCAGTCTCACCACTTGAAGATATCAAGTTGAGGGTAATCATTTGTCCAGGTCAGGCTCATCAGTTTGATCTGTTTTTTTAATGATTCTGGAAAACCTTCAAAAGCGATGTCTGATTAGTCAGTTTTTAGTAAATCATTATTCATCGTTACTTTTGTCAGCTTCAAGATATGCTGTTTTTGTTTTTTATTTAATGGAAAGGCTCCAACAAATCAGTTCACATCTGTTGCCGAGTGACGACAGCATATTGGGATCAGCTGAAGAAAAAAATATCACATTGTGGGGAGGGAGGCAGACTTCCCTGAAAGAGTCTCAAACCGGTGACAGAAAACTGTTGCCACACAGACGACTCCATTTACCAATCCAGTAACGGACACATGCAGACGGGTCCCATTGAGGCCGACATCGGAGCTTGGGGGCCCCCTAGTGGCTACGGGTTTTATGCATCTGCACAGCATCATGCACCACCGTAAACACGCGTCACAGCCATCCATGCCCAGAGCTTGTTGCTCCACCTCGGCCCAGTGTTACACACGCCGGTCCAAATCCTGGAGGCAAGCAGGCTGGAGGTTAACCAGCGAGCCCAGCAACATCACAGCTGTGGATCCAGTTCCTCCTGCAAAGGTCCACACAGCAGCTGCAGGGGTGGTCTTTCCTCTCTCCTGGAAGTGAATGAACCATGACAGCATTCCTAGACCAGCACGCAAAGCTTCCTCAGGAAATGTGGCAACCAATCTGCAGCTCAGCGTTGTACGTTGTTCTACTCTGACAAGGACAGTCATCGCAGTGGAACTGTAGGGATAGATGGTGAAATACGCACACATGGCTGCTTTGAGCTCACACGCAGGATGGAGGGTAGTTAGCTACCCTCTGGAAATCAGGAACAGAGGCCAAGTGGGAATGCGCACCCAAGACCAACCAAGCACCTCCTGAGGCTGTTGGTGATGTCAGGAACCAGGCTAAGCGAGGTGCTCAAAGAGCTGGCAGAGGAGGCTTATCAGGGAAGCTTCCGGCTGCGGATGTGAAGAAAGTCAAGGCTTGTGGAAAAAGCCGGACCCGAGGCCTGGCTGTAGGGAGGGGCCGGGACACGTCCCCGTCTCCAAACTATACTCTAAACGTGCTAAACATTAAATGAAGAGAACACTTTGGGGAGACAAAGAATGCATTCCTCCATAAAACGGGAGCATTAACAATGATTGAGAACTTTTAAAAACATGAATATCTGCAGAGAAATGCTGGGACTGTATTTGTGTGCGTTTGTGTACCTTTCCATGTTGACCAAGCCTCTCGTAACAGATAGTGACGTCCTCCCAGAGCTCGAGCTTCTCATAAAGGAGCAGAGCTGAACTGATGCAGCCGAGGTCAATCAGCAGGCTGGCCAGCTGTTTCTGAAGAGGACAGAACAAGACAGAGACGGCAAAGCCCACGCGTTACATGTCATTCCTCCATTTCAAACACGACTGTCAGGCTGTGGTGCTCTTATGTTGCACTTCAAACTGGCTGCAATAAATCTGGGAGAAATTTGACAACAGCTGGACGTCTGATACGCAGATTCAGATGAGCTTTTCTCATATGCGTCTGACTTAAGTCAAACCATTTCTTAACACATGCAAGTGGAGAAGGAAATTCAAGACAGTTCCTTCCTCAGCCCGAGCCTGGACTGTTGGCTCCAACCAGTCTTCCATCACACACCTGTTCGCTTTAAAGGCCGCTGCCCGCAGGGCGGGACACATCCCTGCCATCATTCTCATCCCGATCAAGAACCCAAACAGAACCGTTTCACTCTGGTTGCCACTCAAACCTCTGTGTCCATGGGATGCTGGAACCTAAATCTTCTGTGTGTGTGCAGTCAGCACCCTGTTTGTATTCTCCTCCTCCCCCTCCCCCTGCTCCTGCTCACTCTTCTGCTACTGGTTGCTTTCCTAATCCAGTCAGACACGTTTCTGGCAGTCATGCACCATGGCAACAGAGACAACGGCACAATGTTTATTTTTGAACCAAATCACAGCTAAGACGGGGAATTATTGAGGTATGCTCAATAATTTAACACACTGTATATTGAAACTTACTAACCAGTATATGAAAAAAGGGCCTCCAACATCTTCAGCCTCTTTAGAAGCTGGTCAGAACAAATGCAAATTAAACTAGTGTGGCATTAGTAGCCTGAAATCTGCAAAACCAACAGCACGTAACGCATGGAAACCACCTTTCCCTCAGGTATAAAATGAAGTATTTTCTCAAGAAATGTAGTATAGAACAGAAACAAACTCAGAAGCCCTTCTAGCAATAAAACGTCCTTCAATGCTTTGTTACACACACACACACACACACACCTCAATTCTCCTGTGAAGAGAAAATGCATTGCAGCAGTTGCTGCAATCCTCCTCAACCCACTTTCAAGTCCCCAGGCAGCAATACGGACTCTTCAATTCCAGCTTTATTGCCGTTATCAGTTATTACACGTCGCCTGGGTGATGTCTCCTCCCCGACTGATCCCTCCCTCTCTCCAACACTCCTTCATCCTCCTGGAGAAGTTTAAATCCTTCTATTACTGCTCATTTCACTTACTGCTCCTTCCCTTTCACTCTCCCTCTTGTCAGGGCAGAAGAATATTCATCTTCATAGTGCTGATACTTTAGCTAATGTGTCACAGAAGTGGTGTAGTTTCCTACAGTCCCTGTGAGGCCGTTACACTGTACGTGTGCACGTGTGAAGTCCTGCACACACTGAAGCGTCGCCTGGAAGGAGCTCACGAGCTACTCTACAGGAATGATGAATTTCACGCTTTCACACCAGAAAAGCGAACGCTGTGCCAGGTACAGAGACGAGTATTAAGACCAGGCTCCAGGATAAACGGCACCATCTTCTGTATTTATGCAACATAAATCTATTTTAACTGTCCACTTATGATGACAAAGCTGAGGCGAAGCCGACGGGGACACGCCAACCGTTGGTCAGTCAAAGTTAGCTGTGGCTACCAGCTCCTTCTGCCAAACCCCGCTGAAATGTCTGCAGAGCTGCCGTCAACGTAGCACCAAACATGTTGTCTCGATGGCAAAATCGAAAATGACTGTCATGTTTAGGAGATACTGGGTATATAAACTCTCCTCACTTGGTAGGAGAAAAAAACAAAAAACATCACCTCCATCAGAGTTGTTATGGATGTTAAATCAGATGACTGAGACCAAATTTCTGCTCCAAAGTTGGACATTTTAACAGGAGTCATTGGAGACTGACTGGCCTTTGGAGCCTCTAGAGGCCAGTCCAGGAACTGCAGTGAATCTTAGTTCCTCATGAGACTCAACCTGGATGTTAGACGGTTGGACCGTACTTATTACCCCAGTCTCAATCATGCCCCTTACACGCTTGTCATTACGTCGTTACATTAAGCGGCTGATTATTTACTCAGAGTGCACATGGTCTCACGAGCCAGCACATGAAGAACAGCAAAGGAACCATGACGGTAGCACCACCGGCTTCATGACTTTTATTCAAGCTTTTCTTGCTCAGATATAGACCACGCACGGTCTTGAAATCTTTAACGATGACTCCATGTGCCTAAACGCTTTTCACCAGGACTGGTTGTATCTACAAATCATCTACACATCCTCATCTTCAGCCGTGCTTTTCTCAGGTACAGCAGGGCTTCCCGGTGTCACACAGCAAAGACACAAACACACTATTGTCAGGTTGTTCTCTGACATTTATTAATTCAACTTATATAAACTGTTAGTGTCATTTTTGTTTAGATTGCTTTCTATTTTCATTTCTTAGTGTCTGCTGTTCAGTAAAGCTTAAATAAACACAAAGTTACCAAATAAGTATGATTGGGCGGGGCTGCTGGTACCATAACTCCACCCCCAAGCCAAATCTCAATCTGGCCGTGATTGGAAAGGGGATCAGAGCCAATAAAACCAGAGCACAGAGAGCATGTGTAATACCTGGACCACCCATCTGGGCGGGGCTTGGCAGCAGTAGAAGACTTTGAGGCGCTCGGTCACAGGACAGCTCTTATCCTCAAAGTGGTCGACAATCGCCTGGAAAAAGGAGACAAGATGATGCTCTGCAACTCAGACACTTAGTTTTGACAAGTCTACAAAACACTGTGCTGTTTCAGTATTTCAGGCTCATGTAAGTCAGCCCCCTCATGACCTAAAACAAACCATTGCAGGGACAAAGCTTTCTGATGCACCTGCACAAGGAAACGTGGTAATTCCTTTAACCCTTCAAAACTACAAAAATGGTTGCTGCTATCAGCATGGCCAAAATAATTCATTTTTGAAAACACTGAAAGCTGAAGCTGATATAAATAATCAACCATTCAAGTTGACAAGCAGACAGGAAAACATGTCGTATTAGCTGCATTTAATCCTGACATACTGCTCAGAAATTTAAATTCACTCATTAACTACGCCCAAAACTCTCGGAGAGCCAATCAAATCAGTCTAATCTTGTAGAGAGAGCGTCTGGGCGGGTTTAACACGATGACAGTGTAGATGGCTGCAGCTGAGGATTAACGGCCGTTTGAATCGACAGTTAAACATTCTTCACCGTGCTCGTTGTTGTAAATAGTTGTAGCACCAACTGTGTGCAACAGCAGATTGATTGCAGCAACAGTCGGATGTCCCTTGGATGGGGAGGCTCTATGGACCATTTTCAGACGCCATCTCCTTCTAGACTTGTGTTGCATTAACCAGGTTTTCATTTAATACAATTATTCACCAAACTTTGTAACAGAGGCTTAAACATGTTCCTGGGATATAAGGGATCACCATCAGCTTGGTTTAAGTTTCCACTTCATGTGAATGAGGCATCTTCCTCATACAGCAGAGTTGGTTTTGGTGTTCCACAGGGTTCTATACTTGGACTGGCACTTTCACATATGCTTCTATAACATACTATTATCAGATGGTATAATTCAGATGATACTCAGGTTCACCTATTTACTGAACCAGATGAAACCAAAAGGACCGCTGGGCGACAAATATGTCTTAAGACAGTTAATTTCTTCCTCGTAAAAACAAGACGGCCTAGTCTGGATAGCATTACATTACATTTCATTTTATTAAATTAGATTTTTTATTTTACTAGAAAAATTAACCCAATGAGTTGTTCATTGACTGAAAGTCAAATAAAAATGTTAAATTCAAACGTATAAATAGTTTCGGGTGGGAAACAACTGAGGCCTTCTGTGACTGACCCAAATTCTGATGAGGATCAGCACAAGACATATTTCTCCAACCTTAGCTTCTCTGTATTGGCTTCCTGTTAAATTCAGGACAGAATTTTAAATTCTTCTAACACATAAAGCCTTTATAGGCCAAGCTAACCCTCATCTTAAAGACGTCATAGTTGCACACGTTCCCTTCAGTTCACCTCTTCAGTTGTTGACTCCTCTCTGGTGGAACCAGCAAGTTCGTATTTGGGATGCAGACAACCACTCTACACTTAAGACTGGACTTAAAACTTTCTTTTTTGATAGACACCATAGTTAGGACTGGGTCCGGTGTGCTGAAGCTCCCTTTAGTTAAGCTGCTATTGATCTAGACTGCTGGAGAACCTCCCATAATGCACTGGAATCACCACTTTTTTTTCTTTCTTTACCTTTAAAGTGACTTGAAATTATTTGTAAATTACCACTTCACAATAAAAGTAAACTAAAGCAGACTGAACTGAAATACATTAAAACAAACAACCAGATCTGGTGAACTATTTAGATGATAAACCTGGCCACCAGGGTGGGACATACACTGAAATGGAGAAAGACAAAGGCGTCCGGCCTCGACCTGGAAAATATTTCTAGGAAAAAAAACAAACATAAACATGTGATGATGTCTTCACCAGCTTCTTCATAACCTCGTTGTGCCGGCTGTGTTGGGGGAGGTCATTGATCAACACTGAAGACAACATCTGGAGCTGTGAGGATTAATGGTTCTGCTTTGTGCAGCCTTGTTCTGAGTTCAGGAACTCTGACACCGAGCTGAGCCGACTAACAGCTTCACTGGTTCCGCTGCAGTGACCAGCTTTGCTCTTGGACTGATTCACACAGCTGGTATCAAGACGAAAGGAAGAACTGTGATTAGTTCACCCCAAAAGATTTCAGAAACAGTTATTTCATGTTCTAGTACACGCTCATTACACTGCATTGAATCTTGACATGGATGCTGACAACCTGGATACGAGAGGAGGCTTCGGAGACGACTTTAATCCTGTTTTTTCTTGTGTAAGAACATAACAAGAGTCCTCTGATTCTCACTGATCATCTTAGTATAAAGCAGATAACATACAACCTTTTACCATGCTATTTGTTTAACAAAACCCAATCTATTAAAAAAAAAAAACGAGAAAAAAACCCAGCACAATAGTAAGTACCCCCATGACTCAACAGTGTGTTGAAGTAGTCATTTCTGTGTAACATCAGTGTCTCATGTTTGTGGAAGAACTTTAATCCGTTCTTCACAACGTTGCTTCAGTTCATTGATGTTTTTGGACATTTACTTTCTCTTAATCACACTGAGGTCTGGATTTTGACCAGGTCATTCCAAAACCGTGATTCTGTCATCCGTCACCCTGATGTAGATTTGCTGCTGTGCATTGTGCTGCTTGACCCAGTTCAACCAAGCTTTAGCTTGGGAGACGTGATTAATGTGCTCTTTGTCTCTAGAAAACTCTGGTAAAGACAGGGGTTTATGGTCCTCTCAGTGACTCCAGGATGTCCAGGTCCCTCAGCCAAAGTCCTTCCACCACGCCGCTCGTAGTGAGGATGAGGCGTCTCTTCTGAAATGCATTTGGTTTTTGGCAAATGCAGTGTTGAGTAATAAGACTAAATTTGATAGTAAATATACTGTGAACATTAAAAACTGTCTTGAATGCCTTATATTTGTGAATAGTCCACTAATAAAAAACATGGGAATGGCTTTATTACCCTGTCCAGATTGAAGCACAGCAGCAGCAGCTTCTCTAAAGACCATTGCTTTCTTTCCTTCTTTGCATTGTACTCCGGCACCCCTGAATGCTCCGGACCAGCAAACTTCCAAAACATCTGCTTTCATAAAGACCTGCACACCTGCTGACGATCAATAATCAGGGGCTCCTGACTGCAACTTGCCCTCTTATGGGGGTACATTTTATTGCCCACTTGCTTTGTTCTTGTAAAGTAAAAATTGGCACAATGAAGTTGGTTGTTTGTCTCAAACGCAGGCGATTTTTAATATGCTCCAAAACAAAAGAACAAGTGATCAAAGCAGAAGCACCAACTTCTGCAGACGGTTGTATCTACTCATCACACCGACGTCAGAAAACCATCCTCACCTGTGTTTGCATCATGGCTCTCTCCACACAGCGAGATCTTCCTCGTTCCAGTTTGGTCCGGAGGCAGAGTGCTGTGACCTCCACCGCCCAGAACTTCGGCTGAGACAAAATGCACTGGAGAAAAGAGAACAAAATACAGCAGTTCACTTGATTTTTCTAGAGGAAAATTAAGAAAAACTAAAAATTGTCTTAAAGGAACAAAGTGCTCTCTGGGGCGACCTGGTGATTAGAGCTGATCTGGGACACTTCAGTGATATCAAAGCTTTCCTTGACCTGAACTCCTCACAATTAACAGCTTTTCTACATTCGTTTACCATAAAATGTAATCTGATCTTCATCTGAGTCACAATAATAGTTCTTGCGTCTTTACTGAACACACCATTAAGTGTCCAACGTGCTGGAGGTAAAAAGTAAGTGAAAATACAGTCTGCATTTTTAAAAGAAATATAATTATAATTCAGTAGTTTAGTGCACCTGGTGTCCACGAAATTAGTGTGGAGGTGTGGCTGATGGCCACTTCGATGAAAAAAGGGAACATTTGAGGTTTCTAGATGGAGAATCTTTTATTTAATGAATGCTGTAGAAATATAAACTGCCCCGTCATAAAGACACTGAGGATTCGTCTCGCGCTGATAAAACATCAGGAGTGAGGGAAGCGTCAGGTCAGGTTGCTCCTGATCAGGAGTTCCTGTCTGAGCTTCCTGCAGTTCCTCCGAATCTCTTTGCTGCAGTAAAGTTGTCCAGCCGTCTGCTGTGCACCGTTCTGAGAAATCAGCCAGCAAGCTTCACTGAGAACGCCTCATTAATAAACCCCATTACAGCCTTAAGTCTTTATCTGATCATCTGGGGGATAATAGCTGCCACAGATTTGTGCTTCAGCTTTGGACATGCTGATTAAATGGACCACGGCTGTGTGTGTGTGTGTGTGTGTGTGTGTGTGTGTGTGTGTGTGTGTGTGTGTGTGTGTGTGTGTGTGTGCGTGCGCGCGTGTGTGGGGTCACCTGATATCAGACACTGGCTTGCCTTTAATCAGAGTAAGTTATGCAACTAGGGCCCTCTGCATACATTCTATTGATGACAAATTCACATTCAGACCTCATGAAAGTGATTCACGGTTCTAGGTGACATGAACAAACACTAACAATGTTTGTGGATGTTCAGCAAGTCTTGCTCGGGTCATTAGTGGAACAGCTAATTGATGTAATTATGCAGTTATTTCTCCACCAGCATCAATCACAGAGCAATTAACATCCGATGACAAAGGCACGCCGAGCACGCATCACGTCCCCGTAGACAGACGAGCACAGACTCCCAGAACTGATGACAAGTGTCGATTGTGCTGTGATGGCAGCCATTTACTTTACCTTCAGTTTTATATTCCTGTGATATTTAACGTCTGTGGACTAAAACTCTGCTGCCCTGACAGAACTGCACCTAAGTTTCAACCTCTCTTTCTCAGTAAACTCAATAAATTGTTTACCCATTATATGTAATGACTTAAGACGACCAATATGTCGTAATCCCAATAACCCATGCTGGAAAATAGAAAAAAAAGAATCAACAAGTTAAAACTGAAAACTAACTCCTTAGCTAGACCATTTTTAATGAAAATGGCTTTTGTCAGATGGTTTAAAGAGGAGTGAAGACTAACAAAAGATGTCAAACAAAAGAGCATAACATTAACATTAATCAGAGGGCGTGGCCTCGGGCTCCACCTACACAGGATGACAGTTCAGCCTGGCGGTTTCACAACCACTCCCACCTTCTGTGACCATAACCAGAAAACAAAAGCCTCGACTGACCCACAGAAGGAAAGGTCAGGGATCTGCATATGACCCAATAAACTCCCAATCAGTCAGTTTGAACTGAGGAGCCTTCTGGATGGAAGATGAAAAATCTTCAAGAACCAAAACAAAAGCTTCCTCAAAGCAAGAACATTTTAAAGATCACATTTGATGCTTTACCCGACTTTCAAAGTTTCAAAATTGGCTTAAACTGTAATACCTCCAGTTTATGGGCCATCCAGCTGTCATTGTAAGAGGTACACCTCTGATTAAGTGATAGAAAAACATCAGCAGCAGTCATACCAGGAGCTTCCACAGATATATCTTCAAAATGACCTCCTGCCAGTTTTACGCTTGTGCACAGATGGGTCTTCTAGACCACAAGTACGAATTAGCCCGCTTATATAATGCCTCAAGCCTTCCTCACACCCCCACAATTCAATTCATTATTAAAAAAAATGGTTGCTGTATGTAGAAAGTCCTCCTGAAAACTCCAGTTAAAACCAGACAGCAGGAACAACTAAAGGAGGTCCTCCAGAAAGGTGACAGAAGCCCAGTGTTGATGAAGATGGCCAGATATGTGACAACCATCTAACCAGCCTGCAGATTCCTGGATCTACGTGTAGGCTGGGAAGATGCCTGCTCACAGAGCCAGCAGCCGCCTGCAGCCGCGTCCTACCGCCGCGTCCTACCGCCGCCTGCAGCAGTGTCCTGCCACGTCCTACCGCCACCTGCAGCAGTGTCCTGCCACGTCCTACCGCCACGTCCTACTGCCGCCTGCAGCCGCGTCCTATAGCCGCCTGCAGCCGCGTCCTACCGCCGCCTGCAGCAGCGTCCTGCCACGTCCTACCGCCGCCTGCAGCCGCGTCCTACCACCGCCTGAAGCCGCGTCCTGCCACGTCCTACCGCCGCCTGCAGCCGCGTCCTACCGCCGCCTGCAGCAGTGTCCTGCCACGTCCTACCGCCACGTCCTACTGCCGCCTGCAGCCGCGTCCTACCGCCGCCTGCAGCCGCGTCCTACCACCGCCTGAAGCCGCGTCCTGCCACGTCCTACCGCCGCCTGCAGCCGCGTCCTACCGCCGCCTGCAGCAGCGTCCTGCCACGTCCTACCGCCGCCTGCAGCCGCGTCCTACCACCGCCTGAAGCCGCGTCCTGCCACGTCCTACCGCCGCCTGCAGCCGCGTCCTACCGCCGCCTGAAGCCGCGTCCTGCCACGTCCTACCGCCGCCTGCAGCTGCGTCCTGCCACGTCCTACCGCCGCCTGCAGCTGCGTCCTACCGCTGGAAACCAAAGCTGAGCGACTGAAAACACCTGAGGCCAACAATCATTCAGTCGCCAAGCACAAACCTGGCAGAACACAATCTAGAGGACATGACCGCTTCAGAAATGGGTGGACAAATGGACAAAAAAGAGCTGCTTTCGTCAGCACAGTGACGTTTTTTCTGTCCGCCAATCAAAGAACTGTATCATGTGATGCCAAGAGCTCCGCTCTTTCAATTCAGAGACAACATTTATACCTGAAGATCAATACTTTATTGAAATCTGGCCCTCCGAACACAAACCTTACAGAGATACTGAATCAGACTCTCAGCAGCACCTCCCAAACCTGAACATGCAATTAAAACCGTGTTCGATCCAGAAAATCATCCGAATTTGTAGTCAACAAAAGAAAGAAAACCAAGATGAGGACTTACTGAGGTGAAGGCCAGCAGCTCCTCTTCTGTTAGTTTGTGGACTGGGTTGTTTCTCTGGAAGTCTGTGCTGCAAGACAAAGTCTGGGTCAGGACTCAGCTGAAACTTGGACCAGCTCATCTCCTGGGACTCTGGAGGGTCCCAGGCCACTACAGGAGAGACTTCCAGAGGGTCAGGTGAAGAGAAGTTCATGAACTGACAGAAACAAAAAGATTGCTGCATTTGCTGAGCTGCTGTTTTGACCAAACGAGACAAACTGAATCTGTTTCCATAAAGGAGATGAAGAATCTATTTGAAAACACATTAGACCACATGTGTCAAACTCAAGGCCCGCGGGCCAGATGTGGCCCTCCATGTCGTTTTATGTGGCCCGTGAGAGCTTAAAAGTTTTGAGTGTCTATAAATAAATACCATACCATACCCGTGCTTTCACCAAAAACCACATTTCCCACAATGCCTTTCAACTTCAATAGTCGCGTTTCCACATCTATGCCCACGAAGTGAAATTGAGATATGAATAATGATCCCAAAATGTCCAGAAAGAGAAAAATTGATGCAGAAGGAAGACTGTTTCAAGAAAGACGGGAAAGCGAATACTTGTTTGTGCTTCCAGGAGAAAGAGCGTGTTGTCTTTTGTGTTACGAGGCAATACCGGTTGTCAAAGATACAATCTGCGTCGACATTTTGACGCCAAACACGGAGATAAGTACAGGTGCATTTGTTTTGTGTTTATCATTTTCAGAAGATGATCAATCGATAGTAGAGAGAGAATCCCCTTGTGTTCAAAAACAGGCAGCCTCTCCTCATCAAAGAGGATTACAATATAGTTGTAAACTCATCCATTTTCAGCTCATAATTACTTCTTCCCAGCTTATCTAGTAGATAACCATAGATAACTTTCTGATTTTGTAACTATTATTTTTTGAAAACGTGTTCATAGCAGTAGATGAATTCAATTATATACATTTTTTTGATAAATAAAAGATTAAACAAATGTTTTACATCAATGAACTTTTCAGGTGTGTTTCACCACAACGTTATTTTTGCTTTGTTTACTTGGAGAGTTTGATCCTTCATTAATGGAGTTATGTGGGTTTTCATAAGCTGACAACATTTAACAGGAGTTATGTTAGTGCAACAAGCAAACATATGTTTTCTATCCAACTGTAATTGTCACTTGAATAATTTATAATAAATAATCAGTTATTTAACATTAAGGAGTGGTTACATGTATTTTACATTACATTCGATTACATTTAGTTACATTTATAAGTCACTTCTGGCCCTTTCAGGATAGCCACTATGCTGATGTGGGCCTCGGTGAAAATTAGTTTGACACCCCTGCATTAGACGATGCAAAGCTTCTTCTCCATGTCTTTGATGGACCTGAAAAGTGCCAGTGTTTACCGAGCATGTACCATCACAAGTGGTGATCCCGACCAACCGGGAGCATACCGGCGGGAACTGCATGCTGCCGTGGGTAGCCGTGGTAACAGCTTTGCTTTAGGGGGACTCTCGCTCTGATCCAATCCTGGATCCAGGAAAACGGCAACAGACACTTCTGCCTCCATGGGAGGCAGTTGATGTCCTTAACTTTATTTTTTTTTAACTCCTGGCAGTTCAGCACTTCACGTTGTACCACCTAAAGCTATTCACTAATCAAGTAATTGAGATTAAATTAACCAAAACTGTGAATGGTGATATGAATCCATGGCTCGTCTTACACTCCACACACACAAAAAAAAAAATATTTATATATATACATAAGACATTATGTGTGGCAGACAGCATCATACCACGCACAAATGTCGCAATTACACCGGGAATGAGGCAGAACCCAGAAGAGAAGGAAAAAATTCCAACGTCTGGATGTGTGAAGTTAATAGAGGCTTATTTACAAATACATGATGTTGTAATTAAGGCAAAATGTGCTTCGACACAGTATTAGTTATTAGGTATTATTAGGTTGGCATTAGTTGCTCTGATTTATGCAGTAAAGCTGTATTGGTTTTCATTTATGTAAAATATTCCCAATTAATAAATAATTATTTTTTTCTCTGGACTTTTGTTTGTGGGAGAACTGCATTAAAGATGTAACGAGTCGGACATTTATATTACTGATATTCTTGTGTATATTTTTATCCATCCAATTCAATATATACTTTATTAATCCCCTAAGGAAAATGGATTTTCCAGTACATCCCTTCCAAGAGTAGAGAATAAATAAACAAACAACATAAGACGTGGGCACACAGGTGTCTGAGGCTGAAGCCAAAAAGTCAGTGCAGTGCTTTGATTAGATAAGAAAAGGGTGACATACGGAGAGAGAAGGGGTAAAAAAAGCATCTCCCACACTTTCCTGTCAGAGGACACGGAGTGGGATTACAAAAAACACCTCAGCACAACAAGCAACATAGCCAGACAACATCGACTGAAGGACTGGAGAGACTAGGACACGTGGAGGGGGGTGCAAGCGCATCTAACACAGGAGTTTTTTAGCTTTGTGCATGTGCGTGTGTGTGTGTGTGCATGTGTTAGTGTAAGTAAGTAACTGTAAGTGTAACTCTGCCCCAGTCCAGTCCCCCAGCTGTAGTCAGCATGGGCCTTAATAGCGATGGAGCGTTATCAGCCGGCTTCGGTAGCTCTGATTCAGGTCCACAGGTGTCATGGGGGGATGGGGAGGTCTAGTGGGGGCGGAGCAACTGAGAAACTGAGATCTCCAGCATCCAAGGCCGGCAGCAGGGGAGCCACTTCAGACAATTGTTTTGGGTCAGGCCGACTCCAGTGATTTTCCGTCTGCCTTTAAGTCTCTGGTAAATCTCAGATGGCTCCAAACAACCACATTCGTGGTCAGTTTCTGCCAATCCGAGCTCGCTAGTTCTCCAAGTTCTTTTCCATCCCAGCAATTAGTTTGAGAACTGCAGTTAACCTGCGATTCTGTTCAAGAATCACATCCAGTTTGCGGTCTCCGAGAGGCTCTGAGAGACGGAGAGCAGCAGCAAGGCAGATAATCCCTCCCTCCATCTATTTTTCTCCGCTTATCCGACATCCGGTCACAGCAGCAGAAGCCTAAACAGGGAAGCCCAGACCTCCTGCTCCCCAGCCACTTTGACCATTTCATCTGGGGGGATCCCAAGGCGTTCCCAGGCTAGCCAAGTGACATAGTCCCTCCAGTATGTCCTGGATCTTCCCCGGGGTCTTCTCTCACTGGAACCCAGAGAACCTCACCTGAAAGGCACCCAGGAGCCATCCTCACCAGATGGGGCCAACAAAACCACATCATCTGCAAAAAGGACAGACCCAGCACTGAGGCCACCAAACCAGACCCCCCCGCTCCTCGGCTGCGCCTACAAATTCTGTCCATGAAAGTAATGAAGAGAATCGGGGATATTTTTATGTCCAGTGTATTTACTGTGTAAAATATCTGCAGAGGTCTAGAGGGGATCTGGAGGAGAACGGAGGACTCAGGTGCATCTGCAGGTTCCTGTGGGACGGCTGTCACAGACGGACAGCAGTCTCAATGCTGCACTGATACAGATCAAGGAAGACATTCCTTACAGGAAGTCAGAGGCCTGTTTGGAAAACCTTTAAAAAAAACAACAAAAAAAACCTTCAAACTTCCATTACAACAGATGTAGTGAAACGCGTCGTCCGTTTTCAACTTGAGCAGCATACAGTAGGTTTTTGAGCAGAGGTCTTACTAGAGCCTGGAGATGCATCAACTACACGTACAGATGCTGCTACAGAGGGAGACTACTTGACTCGGAGTCCTAAAGAAATGCTCTCCGACTGCTCGCTGTAAGGAGTGTAAATGGAGGTAAAAGCTATTCCAGAGAAAAAAAAAACAGCCATCAAGACAAAAACAAAGCGAAAAGCACCAGCACCACAAAGAGATGGCCCGCCGTTGTGAGTCAGTTCGTTTTGGTCTCATTCTCCATCTCATACGGAGGAGCACGACTGAAGAGTCGCGCCTTCATTTCTGCTGATGCACCGAGACGACCCAGTGGCAGATCCGTTTTAGATCATGTTTTAGATGTAAACTATGACAGTTCTGATCACCAGTCTCAGTCGGTGCAGCTACTACAGCTGTCTCAGCGGAGTTGGGACTTCATGATTTACATGCTCATTTTTAAAACATGCTCAGAGAAATAGAAAAAACCCCTGAAAGCTACAGGCGTCAGTGAGCAACGTGACATGACAGCACGATGAAAGAAGAGCAAGTTCAGGCTGTTTGGGCGGGTTGCAGGGAGAAATCTTTAACCGGAACACCACTACCGGGGCTGCCAAAACGGCATCAAGCATGGAAGGGGGGAGTGATGATGTGGGGATGTCTGCATCCATCTGGAGTCACAGAGGCCACCACAAACTAATCCTTATACGAGCACGTTCTAGAGACAAATCACTGAAATACTCATTCTGAGGAGAATGGCTGAAAAACAAAGAACCGCGATTTCAGCGCTCAAAGTCATCAAAGTCCAGGTCTAAAGTAAACTGAAATGCTGCAGCTGGTGATGAAGCAAAGGCCCCAAAACCTCAAGTCAAAACACCAATAAAGTACTACAGGAAGTGACAACTTTAACTTCTGATCACCTAAGAACCGATCTACAAGCCAGTGAATCTAGGGGGTACTTAGTACTGCCCATCTGAGCTTTTCTCTTCTTTTCACTTAATTTTTGTTTAATCAATGATGAAAAACGTGACTGCAAATACATAAAAGCAAACAAAAAGCCCCACATGCTCAGCATCCTCACAGAAGCAGAACAGAGAAATCAGATGACAGGTGAGGTCACTTTCAGGGAGTCCTCTGATCTGACCAGCAACGCTGCGACTGGGCCGGTGCTCATCACGTAAACCATAAAGATGCAAACAGAACTTGTGGTTGTGGCGCTCAAAACTGCTGCTGGTGCTGGCCGTGACTTGACTGCACCACGCACTAGTCGTCTGTCGGACACGAGCCTCCAGTCGCAAACTGCGCTACGCCCCTGCACCAACAAGATAAATGTAAGTCAGCCGGAGGGAGAGTTTATTTTCAAGGCTTCATGGATCCAGCAGTAACAAATAAGGAGTATAAAAACGGCATAAATCTGATGTGCTGGCTCTTTGGGGGACGTCAGGGCTACAGTACGCTCATGTCTGACATTGCCTTGGAACAACATGCAGGTGTGCAGCTCTACCTTTAATGTAAGCAGACCTGCTCTTCATCAATCATCTCCCAGCAATCTCGGCGACGCCGGCTTCGCCCTTCACTTGACCCACCCAGCCTCAGTATCAACGCCTGCCGTCTCCTGGATGCAGCCAGTGTTTTCAGTTAATCATTTACAGGACAGCTGTGGATGAGGATATTTCTCGTTGAAACTGAAAGATAAGGGGGACGTTACTGTTAACCAGAAGCCAAAACGCACTCCAGAGCTTCAGGAATACAGAGGGGAACATGTCAAACTGATGTCTGGAGCTCAGACATTCACATCTGCTCACAAGATTCAAGCTTAACTTCACACCGGTCACGTCCTGTAAGGTTGTGAACTGGGACGGCTGCATGAAAAACCACCTCTGGCATTACCAAGCTGTAAAATCCACCCACGTATCAGAGCTGTGACTGCGCATCTCTGATGCAGCAGTAAACCAGGAGCGTTGTTTTAGTCCAGCGCAGAGATCATCATCAAGCTGCAGGACACCACAGGCCTGAGGGGACATCAAGGAGGTGCTAAAACAGCCAAGAAGACACCACGGGACATCAAAGCTGCTTTCATTCAGCTTTGTTCTTTAAAAAAAAAAAAACTATCTGAAGCGCTGAAATTAAAGGACCTAATACAAGTGTGTGATTTGGATTTAACTGATTAATACGTCATCCATCATTGGTCCTATTTAGGGTCATGGAGATCTGCTGGATCTCTAATCCAGCTCTGTTCCAGCGAAGGGCAGATGAAGCTCCTGGGCAGGTCGTCACTCCATCACAAGGAGATAATACTTTACTTATCCCCAGAACTCCATGACGTTGTAGTGTAGACAGAATACATAAACAGCAGCTGTAAAAGTTAATGCAATAATCTTATGTCAACACAGTCACATTTTTTCTTAATCTTTTCGTTTCATCCTCTGCCCAGTTATTTTGCCCTGTAGTTTGGGAACTCAGGATGGTCACGATGGTGATGACGGTGAGCAGAATGGGGAAGAAAACCGTGCACTTTTGGGTGGCGAGTTCAACATCCAACTCCTGTCAGACCTTCTCTCAACAAGTCAACGATGACGAAGTTGGAGCTGGGCTGCAACGAGATGAGCTGCGTCTGTACTGTTCTTCATCTGCAGCGATGCTTACGTCGGTGGTCATCTTGTTGCGGTCTGGAGTCTTAAGCCAGACTTCTGCTTCTGCGCAGCAACCACACGTGCAGAATTTTTGCTCATCAGATGTGGATTGTGTCATTATGCGGATACATCTCCCAACACTAGGTGGCGCTGTGGCTTCTGTTCTGCAGTGCTTTATGCAGCTCAGACATAGCAAAGGAGCAGATTGAGCTGATTTTATCTGAGTTTGAGCTGATAAATGCGGCGCAAAGATCACTATAACTGACAATACTCAATCCAGCTTTTTATGCAGCTTGAAAACGAAGCAGTGCTGACATGAAATACGCAGACTAACAACGACCCACCATATACTCATCGTTTTGTGATGCGTTTCCCCAGAGAAATGGACATTAGAAGCTTAGAGCTGAGCGCTTTGCGGTCCGTTTGGGTTGCTGTGTGTGTATATCTTATCATGCTTTACATGTGGTTTGGATGCTCCTGGTTTTGTTTACCCCTAGATTGAGGGATGCTCGCTGACAAGAAGTCACGTTTGCTCTAATAATTATCCAGTAAGTGTAAAAAAAGTCCTTGTTTTTACAGATTTTAGGAAAGTCAGAGTCATGTAACCAGAGTGAACCGAGCGGTCAGGAGCGCGTCACTGAATCTCCAGCCACGTGATGCTCGTATAACCTCCAAGTGTTGATGAAGTTCCCACCAGAGGTCAGATCACTGATCCAGTTACACAAGCGCTCCCCGTCGCAGTGGCACTAATGTTTAACACATGAATGAACCTGCAGAGGCTGTGTGCTGTAGGTCAGTGGACTCACCAAACGCCCAGGATGACGGCCTGCTCCTCAGCACCGAGGTCAGGCAGCGAGTACTGATCCGGCTCTGCTAAACTGATCTGATCCAGCACTGTGTCATCACCCAGAAGGTAGTCCTGCAAGGCCAGAAACACACTCAGTGGCACAGGGGTACAAACACACAACTGACATAAACCGACTACAGCGAAGGTTTCCAAGTGAAGGAGCAGGAATCTTTACGTCAAATACGACAAACGTTTAAGCAAACGCATGCAGCCATGAGCTCTGAAACAAAAATTCTGTTTTATCCGCTTCACAGTCCACCTCAGGGTCTGTTTCACACGTTGTCGGGTCACAGCAATGCAACTTCCACACACAGAAATAACACCACCATGATTTACAACAACTGAAACAGCAGTAGAAGGAAAAAGAAGCCAGTTACCCACTAAAGGGGTTTTAGGCTCAATTGTGCCTTTAATCTTTGGTAAAAGACAGTTCTTCACATTGAATCACATTACATTTGTAAATCCTTCCCTGTTCAGATATGATTACCCTAAAAATCAAGTATTGTTCAAGACCAGCAACAGCATCTCCTGACTGAGCTCTTTTGTCACAGCAGCAGTGTAGTCAGACCAACAGAGACAAAAACAGCCTTAAAGACCGTTTCCAGCTCGTTTGATTGGTCCGGACACTGATGAACATTCCCACTCTCCTTCCACCCATTTAAGACAGGAAGCCAGTAAGCTCTGGCTGATGGCAGTCTTTATTGGGCCCAATTACTCCCTCTCCTGTAGTAATGGCAGCAGTAGTGCTGTGAGCACAGAAAGCAGGAGCTGGACCTGGGCTGCAGGAACCAGACCACAAGCTCCCTGGACGGACTCCAGCAGGACTTCAGGTGATTCAGAAAAGACACAAAAGATGGTGTCAACATCTCATCGCTACGGACTTTAGCACAAACTTGGCAGTTTATTAAACCTGACAGATGCATCAACTTCCAAGTTTATTTCCATTAACTCCCATGTATCCCTGTTAATGCACCTCAACATGGAGGTGCACGCAAAGTCAGAGGATGTTTCTACTCCTGTGGAGGCTGCAGTTCGAACAGGTAATGATGGGTAACATCCACACGACGGTACACAGAGACAGAGGCAGAGGCATAAACCCAACGTGCAACTCTAAGGAAATGCTGTTTTTTATGGTTTTATTTTTTTGGGTAAAATATTATTTTGTGCAGTCCAAAGTTAGAGACACACAGATGAAGGCAGGAAGACAACCTCAGTTACTGGAGCAAACAGACGAGGTGCTGAAAAAGCCACGCGGGAAGAGGCGAGGAAAAGCTCTTACCTTGGGCAGGCTGGTCTGGGGTGTGGGGGCAGGGCTGGCCTCGTCGCCCCGCTCAGGGGCATCCTGATTTCTTTTCACCTCAAGGATGAGTTGAGCCAAGAACTTCTCTTGGAAACGGGTCCGTTTGCCAAGAGCACCTAGTTTAAGCACATGTAATCGCCTCAGTGTGGTTAAATATCGCTTCAGCTTATTCAGCATCATCAACATCAAAAGACTCCTTCCTCTGAGATGACAGTCACATTCCTGAAGTTTCCACACGTCAGAGCGAGTCATTTACGTACCAGTCACGTTGATATCGAGCCCGGAGAGCTCCTGGGCTTTTCTGATGTGTTCCTTGGCAGACTGGTACTCGTAGTAGGTCAGACTGATGTAGACGCACTCCAGGTGGAACTGAATGGCCAGGTTCCTCTGCTCCGACAGCACAGACGAGCACTTCAGCACTGCCGAGGAGGAGAACCACGGAGAACGATCAAAAACACACAGGTGGTGAACCAGATGGGGGAGAATCTAGTTTCATTAAAGAAGCTCCCAGTATAGATGGATGCACAGCAGCATCAATACCCAGACGGGACGTCTGTTGGTCCGAACCCATGGGAATTATTCACCAATGTAAAATGGATTTTCCACCCGTCATTTTGTGACAATCCATCTTTCTCCCAATGGCACCTTGTGTTTGAACATGGCTAATTCTCAGAGCACAGTAAGCACCACATGTTGGAGAGCTTGAAATGTCCTTCAGGTTTAAGAAGTCCTGCATGCTGTGACATCCCACAGGAGATCATGCCTTGTTGAAGACCTGTTATAAAGTGGAATCCTGAGCCTGGAACCCATGAGATGGATCCACAAAAAGGAAAGTTGTCAAGTTGTTGTTCTTGACAAACGGTAACCAAACTCTGGGATGTCGAGATTGTCCCTGAGTGCATCGGTTTTTGGAAGAGGGGATGACAAGATTGAGGGTGCTAACATGCATGTTTTTGGACTGTGGGAGGAAGCCGGAGTACCCGGAAAAACCCCACATAAGCATAAAAACGCAGAGCCCAGGAGTCAAACCAGGAACCTTCCTGCTGGGAGGCAACAGTGTTAACCGCTAAACCGCTAATCCGCTGCGGTCTTCATTCTGTGGTCAAAACCGTTTAAACATCCTGGTGCATCCCCCCATATGTGTGGAGGTTAAATCCTCTGTTGACGCTGTCCGGGTTTACTCCGTCACTCTCATTCCCGCTCCTTCTCCACGGTGCCCACGTTGCTCTGTGAGCTCGTTTCGTCATTACTGATGCGACCCATGGTGCTGTGAGGCCGTTTGTTGTTGTTGTAAGAGACAGCCGAGGTTGGAGTCCAAAATTACTTTGGGTGGGTTTTGTTGAGGAATGGGAGACAGAGCTTCATGACACTTCCTAAAAAAAAATCAAATATTCCTCCAAATGACACTGAAATATTTTAACATGGAGAGGAAAAAAAACCTTCTTGGTGCGGTGCCTCCTCGATAGAGACGACTGAGGGAAGGGTAGTTACCCTCTTACTCTTTCACATGTTCAAATAGGTGAAGTGGTTTAATGCCTTGAGCAAAACATGAGAAAACCCGAGTTCATCTCTCAGCCGGTCTTCACTGTACACCGAGGTCAGGCGTGGCCAGACACCTAAAGCCTTCTGGTAGAGGGGCATTAACGTGGACGTGTCTTCTGGACTTCTGCTGGAGTTCAGACGCTGGCTGAGCACTTTGTTGCAGATTTTCAAAACTCATCTCATCTTGCAGGGTTTCCAGACATCTCCTACTCCGCCTTCAAAGACCTTTGGGAAATTGCCTTCACACTTGCCAAAATGAACAAAACACGCTACAATTTAGACTTCATTAGGAGAAAGGAGAAACGTATAAATGTGCAAGCTTTGGAAAGCACGACGTCGTTATATTGTGAGGCAGCGTGAGAGACGAACATACATTTGATAACTAAAAAGTGGACCAGATCTTGTCCTGCACAGACTTAAAGAGCTAGTGTGGATCGGATGTTTTAAACAAAACCACACTAACGAGGAAGCAGCCGTGGGCCTGCCCCCCCCCCCGATCCGATTATTCATTCGGCCCTGTCACAGAGACAAAGAGATGATCCTCAGCTGAGACCGGCAGGAGAAAAAGCTGAGAGGAAATGCATTATTCATGATCACAAGTCATACACTCTCATCCCCATTCAACATTCATGAAGCAGCACCGACAACGGCATCCAGAGCCAGCATCGGGACAGATTTACAAGCAACATGTCACAGTCACCTTTAGGACAGGCACCTTCAGCAAAAATAGTGGGAAATTAGTACTGTAACCGATTATCTGGGAATGGTGGGCACAGTCAGGTACGAACCAAGGAAAAAGATTTTACAATAAAAATGTACTTTTCTACTGTTTTCTTATTGAAAGATAAGAAACATAACTGGTACCATTAGTTTCCACACCTGGAGTCCAAACACTCAAACATTTGGTGTTTGTGAGAAGCATATGCTGCAGGAAGCAATGCCTCAAAAAAGGAGATCTGTGACGACAAATGATGAGGAGCAGTTGACGTACAGAAGGCTGAAGTGAGATAAAGTCATCTCAAAGTCCACAGTTGAACACACATGGAGGCAGTTTAGTGCTGTAGTTGCTCTTTCTAGAAAAGAAAATGACTCCAAGGACACAAAGAACCCACGAGTGACAACTGAAGATGTCGCTGCACCTGGAAACATCTCTGTTCACGAGTCTTCCATATGCAAGTCACTGAACAGGCAGGATGCCTATGGAGAACGTGACAGGAGAAGCTTGTGCTTTCACAAAAACAAAAACACTTACTTATTCCACCAACATAACTGTTCGTGTTATCAGCTTAAGTACATTGTGAAAGTGAGTCATGGTGTTCCTCAGGGTTCTGCATTTGGACATTTGTTATACCCAAACCTTTTGCCAAGAGACTGAAATGGTAATGTGTCTATCTTTCAACATTTAATATATTTTCCATCTTCCACTGTAAATAAAAATATGACCATATGAGAGGAACAGCATTCTGTTTGTTTGTATTCTGGAATTGGGATTGTCAAAAAAAACATAAAATAATTAATTAACTGAAACTTATCATGATAGTTTCAAATAGTGTGAAAGTTAAACAACAGAAGATGAGCATGAGGGATTTAAATCAAGACACATTGTTGGTGTGTTCAAATACCCGTCACGGAGATGCGGGAACGAGCGCCAGCAACAACAACACTGCTCCTGTTTACATGCGCGGCGGTGCTCTGACTCATAAGTTTGCCCGGCTTCGGGTAATTAAAGCAGACCTTGAATCCCACAACAGCACGGCCTGACTAACAACAGCTAAAACTGTCTAAGTGAAGAAATTGGGAGCAGAAGCGAATTTCAAACTAAGCCACACATCGTAGCAGCACCTGCACACTGAAGCCATCTGCATTCGTTTCACAGCGTCCGCCACACCTCTCTACAAGTGATTTGTGAGCGGCTGTGTGGAGACTGAACCTCTGGAATATGGATCAGAGTGATTTGTATCCAGCACATACTGCTCCGTCTTCACACTCCATTACCTGTTCAACAGCAGCCTGCAGTCCAACAAACCCACGCTCTGCCCTTAAATCCAACAAGCAGCACAAGAAATGTGGAAAACAGCAACGATTACTGCGCCACTGTCTTAGTAAATGTCTTCTAACAACAACCCGCTGGGCCAGGAAAACGAGATAACAAATCTGAGACATGAAGACGGGAGTCGGCCAACGCCGGCCTGTGCATTATCGACCTTTATCAGTTCAGTATCACGTACACAGTATTTCAGTTATTACCGTGGCAAAATAAAGATACCACTCTGTTCTGAAAAATGTAAATAAAAGGAGTAAGCAACTGTTATAACATATTAAAAACCTACTTCAGAATAATGTGTAAAACTCAGTGTAAAACTGTTAAGACTTAGACTATCTCTTAATCTTCATCTACCCTGAGTACATGTAGTTGGAGAGTTCAGGTGTCACTGTCCACTGTGTTCACTGTCCTACGCAACAAAGAAGATTCAGGACTGCTGAACAGCTCCAACGCTGCGTCAGATATTCATCTCCTTAAACTCCGTCGGCTCGTCTTCTCAGATCCCACATGCATACGGACTACCGATAGAAGCTCAGCACAGCTGGAATAAGTACAGACCTTTGTCCATGCAGCTGCAGGCCAGGTTCAGCAGCTGTGGAGACCGGGCCTCCAGGATCTGCTGGTGCAGGTTGATGTAGCGAAGAGTCCACCAGGGCAGCAGCTGCAGAGTCACAGGACACAAGAACAAAAGATCTCACCGTTTCATCCACTGACTTTCAGCTGTGGAGTTATATCTGAGCAGTCCGAGCTGGCTTTGTTGATGTATAACTTTTACACGACCCAGCCAGCAGCATGCATTCACACGTTTCATCTTAATGTCTCTACTTCAGTTTCGTGGAATTTATTCCAAGTACATTTCCAGAGAAATCCCTCAGTTTCTACAGTTATAGACCAGACTTCTGGTAACTCAGTTGACATTCAGCTGAATGCAGCAAAAAACACTGAAAATACAGAAAAAAAGTTGACATAAACACAAGAAACTTGTGGTCCAAAGAAGGATTAGCGCCAAGTAAAAGGCTTGGCACAACTTGACTATGAAGCTGTGAGCAGCAGTGACTGACAGGTCTCCGGGGTCTTCGGCGGGATTTTGGTTAGTGCCCCGACACCTCCACAAGACTAAACGGTGACCTGTGGTGTCCCAGAGTCACTCCCCCGGTGGCAGCTCTCACTGCTCCCCACCAACAACAAAAACAGCCCAGTGCTCCCAGATAATCTGTCACAAAAGAAACAACATGATGTTTTGACGCTTCTGACAGGAAAAATGATGATATGATGTGGGCATGATTCATGACCACCTCAAACTCAAAAATATGACATGACAACCAAAAGAAAAATCAAGCATGAAAGAATAAAGGTGGACCTCCACAAGTCTGGTTCTTGTCCAGATGTCTGACGGCCCGACATCCATCTGTTCAATCAAAAGTGCACGAGTATAAACAGCACACGAGCACCAACTGGGAACGTTTCCTTTACCGTTACATCAGAAAACACAGCTCGTCTTGTTCTAAAGTGAATGTAAACGTCTGATTCAAACCTAAATAAGTTTAATACATAAACAGAAAGTAAAGAATAAGTTCAACATCGGACCAAAATGGGGTGGTAAGTTCTTAAAAACATCAAGTTTCTGCTGGGAGGTCTGATGGAGCTGAGGGTTTAGTTCTTACTTTGGATAAAATTAGAGGCTCATCCAGAAAACACGACGGTTCAGGGGCATTTATGGGAGAAAGATGTGAGTGACGGGTAGGCCAAAACCACGAGTCCTCAACCAACAACAAAAACTGGTTTGAAGGTTGGAGAACCTTATTCTTCCTCAACTATCAACCAATGCTAAACAGCTGAAGCCGACAATGAATCAGTTCTGAAGCTGTAACTAACTAGACGGGTAACTAATCGCTGCCATATAAGCCTTCTTTCTGGTCCGAGTCAACACACGCCTCCGAAGCAGAAATGCTTTCCAACAAGCAAACACTTTGTAGCTCTGTAGAAAGTAAAAATAATTCCAGACTTTGATTTTACTTTCATTTTAACAGAACCTCGATAACAAGTGGGCCTTGGAGTAATTCAGCACGACACGCTGATCTCCAGCCCTTCGGCACAAATCAAACACCGAAGTGCTGAGCACACACGAAAAACAGCAAACCACGACAACTAAAGGGGGAAAACTGATCGTCTGAGCCACGAAGCGCGATATCTGCCCTTACCCCGGACCCCACCACCACACGGACCCTCCCCTCTTACCCGACACGGCGAGAGTGGAAGTGAACCATGGGAAAAGCTCATTTGTGTGTCAGCAAGAATCGGCTGCAGCACATCTCCACTTTAAGAAGTCCACACCTCTGTTTCACGGTTGCATGAAGGTTTAATTGACTGTCCTGCTGAATCAACATCACCCTGCTTGTATGCACATGTGCGCTCTAATCAGGCATGTTCACAAAGTAAATTTAGTAAGTCCCCAGGAACGCCTTGACTGAAGGAGCCTGGTGCTCAGCCTCCATCCTGACTGCTGCGTAAGGACCTGCCAGATGGGTGGAGGAGATGGTGGGAGTCTACACTGGAGGGAAACAGGGCTGGCAATTCATTTACGTATACTTCAGTAGCATTTATGAGCATCTTAATGCTTTACAGCATTTGCATTCACTGCTGAAGTCATTTCTTGTGACATGAGAAGTGCGACAATGAGTTTCTGTCACATGACTTCACCTTCATCTGCACCACCAGACGCGGAGCCGAGTTCAAAGGACCACTGTCAGTGTTTCTGTTCACATTTTAACATTAAGCTTAGAAAAGCTTAGAAAAAAAACGCACATCAGAAAAGGTTGCAACAGCCTGTGCAACAAACGTGAAAGTCCAACATTATTTTCAAATATATTTCGTGAGCATTTTTTATCTTACCTCCCGTTTTTGTGTCAATTTTCATATCAACCCTGTTTTTCTGCCCCGGGGTTGTTGGTGTGCATCACATCCTCCTGTGGGACTCGTCCATCATTCACCAGTGAGAAGTCAGAGGGTTCAAGAACAAGCCGTCAAACATCAGAACCTTCAAAGGTTCCAAACTGTTCCATAATTTTAGTGTGATTCACTTTGGAGGACAGGCAGTCTGGGCCTGATCTTGGACCTTGTCCAGAATCATCCTGTCTGCTAATGCACTGCTCCCCATAAAATGGACACTCAATAGTTTATTGAGCAGCAGTCTGGGTGAATTAAGGTTTTGGATGCTCTCTGTGTTATCACCGTCTGCCACTGAGAAGCGCCAAGTCATTTGGACATTTGTAAAAACAGGCCACGTTTAAGGTCTGGGTGATTAATCAAACTTAATTTCATTTTTTTGCTAAAATTCAAGCTTATAGAAGCATGAACAAGTTAAGTGAAACAAAAGCTTTATGTCCTGCTTCCCATTCTGTCACGATGTTCTGTTCGTCTTCTGTGGTCACGGATGAGGGTCCACTCCTGCCCACCCTCCCAAACGCTGAAACATGCAGCTGAGGCCAAGATGATCGACACCGAGGACGTTTGGCCATCAGACGAATCAGGTGAAAACGTAAAAGGGGGCACATTTAATCTCAACTAAAGACTACCAAATGTAAAGCACAGGGGTGGAAATGCTATGGTTTGGGGTTGCTTCATGTATGAGACCCGTGCGGACCCGTATGAGGGGAATCCATGTGTTTAGCTTGGTCCCGGCTCTTATTCCTGGATGAGGAAGGCATGTTTAGCGTTGGTCAGTGTAAACACCAGGCGTGTTGGCTCCCCGCCGCCTGAAGCCGAGTTGAGGGGAGGGAAGACGACTCCGGAGGCGTTATTGAGTGGAACTAGGTAACACGACGGCCTGCTGTCTGTCTGGTCGGCCTCGCTGGCTTCACCAGCATCAGAACAGCTGGATGATGAGGGAGATGGAGCGGGCGGCAGATCCATGCTGACAAGCGACTTCTCCCAAATGGTGTTTCACAAATATGACCAGCAGTCTCCCTCCGTCTCTCCTGCTGATGTGTTTGTTGACCACAAATATCTTCTTTCACATTCTTCACTTTGTTTATGACCTGAGTTTCATGTCTGGGAGAGATATTTTAGTAGCCCGTTCTGTAATATGCTGATTTATGATGTCCACGGCTCTGAAGATGAGGAGCTTGTGGACATCCTCGTCTTGTCATCAACAAATCCCTCCCACAACCCGCCACCGCATCGCATCAGTTCGGTTTACGTTAGTCCTGAAACCAGAGGCGAGTCATTGGCAGGGCCAGACAGGCCACCCCACATCAGTTAAAGTAACAAGGACAGGTGACACGCTAGATCCAGGTGTGAACGCGGGTTATCCGTCGGTGTAAAAGGGGCTGAGGACTGCTTCTAACCAACACGATGGGGACATGAAATCAAATCAAAAGTAGATCTTTCAACGACAATCTCTCAAAAAGATCATCGGGAGAGGATTAAAAGACACCCACAACCTTCCGATATTTACGCAGCTGAATGGACTTAGAACAGTTTAGGAAAATGTTAACTCAACGAACCCTGCTACAAGTGGATTATGCAATACTGTCCCTTTTAAAGAACTGGCACCGCGTCCTTCTGGACGCAGACAGCACGCCGAGGTACTGGACCTAAGAACTCATTTGTGCCTCTCGCTGAAAGTGAAAATGAAAGATTTTTGGCAACGTCTTGTCCTGTCTATTGTCATGTGATCACTGCTTCGTCTACAGCTCGTTGTAAAACAAAGACATCTGTGATCTCGAAAACTGAAGAGGTTATTCCCACCACGGAGTCCAGTAAGAACAGTGATGAAGGCAGAAATGGTTTTGTTTGCTCCCATGTAGCTGCGTGCAAGTATTACACTGAACAGCTTCCTCTTCAGTGGGAGTTTTACATGGGACAGCATTCAGTGTCATCATGACTGTAAGTGTTGCACAACCAGAGAAGACGGTGAACTACAAACCGTCTGCTCCCGTCAGAGAAGCTGTGATCTTCACAGTCAGTCTGGTTGCATTAACTTTGCCTGATGTGTCATAACTCTGTAGGTTTATAAAGCCTCTCAAACAGTAAAAATCACTATTGAATAAAATGCGTTCTCAAACCAGACAACCTAACTTTTGTAATATCAACAGATATAGATGACTGAACTGAAAGTTCAGAAGATTTTAACAAGCATTTCTGAGTAACAGCAGAAAATCCCTAGAATGGGCCTCGTTGATCTTCCATTGTCATTTTACCAAGAAAAGGTTCTGGTGACAGAAAACCCAGCGTACCTGGAGAAAACCCAGCGTACCCAGAGAAAACCTGGAGAAAACCCAGCCTACCCGGAGAAAACCCAGCGTACCCAGAGAAAACCCGGAGAAAACCCAGCGTACCCGGAGAAAACCCAGCGTACCCAGAGAAAACCCAGCGTACCCGGAGAAAACCCAGCGTACCCGGAGAAAACCCAGCGTACCCAGAGAAAACCCAGCGTACCCGGAGAAAACCCAGCGTACCCAGAGAAAACCCAGCGTACCCAGAGAAAACCTGGAGAAAACCCGGCCTACCCGGAGAAAACCCAGCCTACCCAGAGAAAACCCTGGAGAAAAACCAGCGTACCTGAAGGCTTTCCATCTTGGCAGAGCACTTGGTGAGAATGACCCTGGCCAGCAGGAGGAGGAAGGGGTTAAGAACCAGGCTATACACGGACTCCCCGTCCAGAAGCAGACTGGCGTGGACGGCCTCGGCCCAGGACTGGGGATTCTGGTCAAAGAGATTAAAAGTTAAGTCAGCAAAACTGCATCTGAACAAACAAAGACTTTAAAAACATCATATGGACAGATGAGGCCACAGCAGAGCCGTTTGGCCTTAATGGAACTTTCTGGAGTGAAATCAAACTTTATTCCTGGATTATAACGAGAGTAAACAGAGTTAGACTGGAATATACAGTCTGTCAGTGTTGGCAAAGGGGCAACAGCAATGTCAGAATAAACAGCTGTTTTAAGCCTCCGACAAGATTTAAAACAGTCATTTCATTTAGGTAGAACTGTGGACAGGGATAAAGACCAACGAGGACCATTTAATGTTGTGAGACAACAGAAAGTGAAAAAAGACTGTTCTTACAGGACTTGACTTTCTTGTATGACTTCTGCTTTCACAGAACAATAAAAACAAATCAAATGCAAAAAGCGAATTCTTTTTACCATTTTATGAAAAAAAATTGGTTCATTTGGAATTTGATGGAGGCAACTTAGTAACTTCGGGAAAGTACAGCAGCGGTTGGGAAGCAGAAGCCATGAACTCTCTCCCCAGTTTGCGTCTGTTGACGGTAACGGATCCAACATTTGGATGTGGATTGACAAAAGATACTGAAGATGGTGGTGAAGTCAACTGATGGAGATTCCTCTATGAACCATTGTTTTTTTAAACACTTCTACACCAAGTTAAATGAGCACGTTTGTCTGTAGGGACTCCAAACCATCAACTTTTGGGGTCCTGTCAGAGGTTTAAACGCCAGTTTCTTGTGAGATTTTCTGCTCTCAGCCCCTGAACCAGCCATGAACTCGTGTGTGTAAATTCATAAAAACCGAAAAATAAAAGTAAAAACTCAAAATATAAAATAAAAAGTACGGCAATGTACCTAATGCACATAAGGAAAATAATTATTTAAAAATTGGTTTAATACAGAATTGTTTTTGATTCCAATATATATTTAACATGTCAAATAAAAATACTTTTTTGTGACATTTAATGCGTCAGGCTTTAAAGGGTTAAAAGAGGGACTGCCAACTATTTACTATATTCAGGGAAGTTTTGATTTGAAATTCATCATAAAAACAAAATTACAAAACCTAACTCCAACAAGTTATGTGCCCGACTACATCTTAGAAAAGAAAACAAATGTGTTTGTCTCCTTTCTGGGAGCTTAAAGTTCACCAAGCATTTGTCATACAAGCAGACAACTTTATATTGATTTTGTGCAGTCCAGGATGGTTTTAAGACACCCAATTTCATGCAATGTGACATGTCATAAATCGACTCAGACTACTGCAGACCGAACAAAAGCTTCCTGCTGCATCTAAATGTGGCGTTGCTCATACAGAGTAGGACCGAAAACGCTCCTTACGCCTTCAAACGCCCACAGTCTCTCCCAGAAACAGCTCAAGCATGACCTGGTAATACAGGGACTGCTGCATCCAAGTTTTCCATCAGTTCATCTGCTGTCAGATGTTTATCTAAGTCTGAGAGCAGAGTTGCCATGACGTCCAGCAGCCCACATCAGCCACCATCTGTCCTTCAGCGGTACCCAGGGATCACGCGCCAGGCGGGATGTAGCGCGCACCGCTTCCAGCTTGTTTGGTTCTGACCCTGGTTCTCCCGTCTGCGATTGTGAGGCCAGACACGTTTTGAACAAACGAAGATGAGAGCTGGGATGCAGATGGACTCCAGGGTCAGCCTCGTCTGCATCACAACAGTCAGGACAAAACCCACATACCAGGAGACACTTTGACCCGCCTCAGAAGATCACCAGAACACCAACTGTGTCACTGTGACAGTAAACTACAGCGATGGCACCATTTCCCTTGAACATGCAGAACCTGGAACTGAGAATAGAAAATACCCCTCATTGAAAAGTGGCATCTGCAAAGGGCTTCATACATCTCCAAACAGTACGCCCACATACTGAAGACTCAGAACAGCGACCAGAGTGATGTCCACGTGTTTGTAGGAGCTGGCTCCCGCTGTCATGATGTTGCAGGGCAACTAGACGGGTGACTGCCCCAACTCGACCGCTGCACAAGACATCCCATGTCGCGACATGTTTCTTACTCATGCATGCTGGCCTCCGGAAATTCCTCAGATGCCGTTGGCTCCAGGAATCGGGGGTACAGCCTCGCAGGTTCAAGTGAAAATAATGATGATTAACTGCAGAAAACTAAATTAAAAATGCTCTGGACATCGCTGACAGCTATTCCTGGAAGGATGCGCCTTGAGAGGACGAAACGTTCATCACATGAGTAACATCATTTCAGTTACGTTTTACCAACATCTCAAAATACTGCTCAAGCTACAGTGATGTAGCCCATAGCCCAGGTGTCTATCCGATAAAGCTATTACTAAATTTAGGGAGGCCATTGCTCTTCATCTTCTTACAGTGGAACATAGTGAAGCAGTTGAGGGCTGTGACCTCGGTTCTACCTCTGCAGACGTTGATTTCCTTGTCTGTAGCACTGCAGATGTGTTGCACTCAGCTTTAGATGTAGTTGCTCCTTTGAGAAAGAGGGTCTCTAACCGTAGGAGCTTAACTCCCTGGTTTAACTCACATACTCGTATGTTAAAACAGAAAGTGCGTAAAATGGAAAGAAAGTGGTACTCTTGTAGGTCTGTAGATATTTATTATGCATGGAAAGATAGTCTAATAGTATATAAAAAAGCGCTTCGCAAAGCTAGAACAGCCTATTATTCAGTGTTAATAGAGGATAATAAAAATAACCCACGTTTTCTGTTCAGTGTTGTAGCCAGGCTGACAAAGAGCCACAACTCTGTTGAGCCGTGCATCCCTGCAGCTCTCAGTAGTGAAGACTTTATGAGCTTCTTTAGCAATAAAATTGTCAGAATTAGAGAGGAAATCGGCCAGGCCCACCCGGCAGTGGCTGTGGGCATTTCTTCAACTTCGGCGACTCCCTTAGATAATGACCTGACTCTAGACTGTTTTGTTCCTGCAGACCTCCCTGAACTGACTTTAGACTGTTTTGTTCCTGTTGACCTCTCCGAGCTGACCTCGGTCATCAATGGATCTAAATCATCCTCGTGTCTGTTAGACCCCATCCCAACTCGACTACTCAAAAATGTTTTCTCTCTTATTGGACCGACAATACTGGACCAGATCAACTTGTCCCTAGTCTTAGGATATGTGCCAATGGCTTTTAAAGTCGCAGTAATCAAATCATTAATTAAAAAACCCTCTCTTGACCCAGACATTTTAGCTAACTATAGACCGATTTCCAACCTTCCATTTATCTCTAAAATTCTGGAAAAGGTCGTTGCAGCAGCTGTGTGACCATTTGTATAGAAATGATCTATTTGAAGTTCTTCAGTCAGAGTTCAGATGCATCATAGCACAGAAACAGCACTGGTTCGAGTCTCGAATGACCTTCTTATGGCCTCAGATAATGGATTAGTGTCCATACTGGTTCTGCTGGACCTCAGATAATGGATTAGTGTCCATACTGGTTCTGCTGGACCTCAGATAATGGGTTAGTGTCGATACTGGTTCTGCTGGACCTCAGATAATGGGTTAGTGTCCATACTGGTTCTGCTGGACCTCAGATAATGGGTTAGTGTCGATACTGGTTCTGCTGGACCTCAGATAATGGGTTAGTGTCCATACTGGTTCTGCTGGACCTCAGCGCTGCTTTTGATACTATAGATCACAGCATTTTACTGCAGAGGCTAGAGTATGTTCTTGGGATTAATGGAACAGCTCTAGATTGGTTTAAATCATATCTGTCTGATAGATTCCAGTTTGTTCATGTTCATGAGGTTTCTTCAGTACAGACGAGGGTCTGCTATGGTGTCCCGCAGGGTTCAGTTCTAGGGCCAATCCTGTTCAGTTTATACATGCAGCCCTTGGGAAGTATTATCCGGAACCACGGCATTAATTTTCATTGTTATGCTGATGATACGCAGCTGTATTTGTCTATGAAGATGAAACAGAACCATCAGACAAACTTCAGATGTGTCTTAAGGACATCAAGGACTGGATGTCCAGAAATGTTTTGCTACTAAATTCTGATAAAACAGAGGTTGTTGTTTGTGGTCCCAAACAGCTTAGGAAGGGATTAGATGGTGTTGCGATGGCCTCCAGTAAAACTGTGAGAAACCTTGGCGTTATATTCGATCAGGATTTTTCATTTAAACAGCATATTAATCAGGTTTGTAAAACTGCGTTTTTCCACCTCCGTAATATCACAAAGATCAGGAGCATCCTCTCCCAGAGTGATGCTGGAAAACTAATTCATGCGTTCGTAACTTCTAGACTAGATTATTGTAACGTGTTGTTGGCTGGATGTCCAAGTAATTCTCTGAACAGCCTCCAGATGATCCAAAATGCAGCAGCGCGAGTGCTGACAGGAATCAACAAGAGAGACCACGTCTCTCCAGTTTTAGCTTCCCTCCATTGGCTCCCTGTAAAACTTAGAATCCAATTCAACATTTTATTACTGGCATATAAAGTCCAAAATGGCCTAACGCTGCGATATTTGCAAGACCTGATAGTACCGTACGTTCCTAATAGAGCTCTCCGTTCTCAGGGTGCAGGTTTACTTGTAGTTCCTAGAAGATCCAGATGTAGATCTGGAGGACGGGCTTTCTGTTATCAGGAACCATCACTATGGAACCAACTTCCAGTTTGGGTGAAGGAAGCTGACACCACCTCCACCTTTAAAACTAAACTTAAAACATTTCTGTTTAATAAAGCATATAGTTAGTGTACATTTAGTACCTTAATGTGTCAGGGCCAGTAGTCAAAGCTGCAGCTGCAGGACCAGATTAGAGCAGCTCATCTTCAACAGCTTCGGTGTAGATATGCTGTTATAGGCCTCTGCTGCAGGGGGGCACCAACATGATCCACTGAGTGGTGCCTTTCACCTTCTCTGTTTCTCTTTGCCTTCCCTGTCTCTGCTTCACCTCAACCCTCATTTATTAACAATATCCCATAAACTTAATTGTGCTCCATTGTTCTTGTAGTTTGTTGTGCTTGTCTGGCCCTTCTTTTCCTCTTCTTTACATGTCCTGCAGACCAGAACCTCAGGAGCTGCTTGCTGACCTGCAGTTCCACCTCTGACCATCCCAGTGTCTGCCTCCACCTGTCTGTGTGGATGTCTGTTGGATACTTGCTGACACCCCGACCTGCAGTCCTCATCCCCTTGGATCACCGTCTATCCATATATCACCCATACACACAGAAGTCTAATTGGACTACTGATGATAGTTACTATTGTATCCTGTCTTGTACCTTTGACGGTGTCTCTATGTCTCTATTCTTTCTTATTTCTTGTTCTACCCAGCTGGTCTTCAGCAGGAGGGTCCCCCCTCATGAGCCAGGTCCTGCTCAAGGTTTCTTCCCTCTTAAAGGGGAGTTTTTCCTGCCACCATTTGGCTTAAGGTTTTTCTTCCACTAGGTGAGTTTTTACCTTCCGTTGTTTATGTAATAATTGATCAGGGTCATGTTCTGGGTCTCTGGAAAGATCCTGGAGACAACTTGTGTTGTAATAGACGCTATATAAATAAAATTGAATTGAAAGGAATTGTTCTAACAGTTTTTCTGTTTCAGAAACATCAAATTATTGGTCTGCATCAAACAAACAATGCGGGTTAAGATTGAAATCATCTTCCAGGAAGAAGAGTGGTTGAAAAGAACCTTGAATCAAGATGATTACACGAGATATGTGGAGCCTGAAAAATCCCAGGAGACGCTTGGCGAGGAAATAATTTTTGATTTGATTGTTTTAATCTTACTTCACTTAACAGCGAGCGTGAATTGCCAGAGAGAGAATGTTAATAAAATAAAATGCTAAACATGAACATGGGAGCATTTATTACATTATTCTTCACATGTAGTTAAATGACAGTCAAAATAAAAAAAAATTAAAAAAAGCAAAAGCAGCGTAGTACATTTCCAGTTTCATCTGCCACTGTAGTAAGGCTCTGCTTGGCTTTTGTTAAAGTAATTAAGACTGATCCCTGTGACACGTGACGAATCGCTTACTTCACATGGATCCCATTCATTTTCTATGGATCAGGCGGCGGCATGGTCAATGCCAAAGCAGAACATTTTAGGATGACCCCACATCCACATCAGGAAAGCGCCCGACAGAGCTCCCTGCAGGCCGAGCAGACACCACTCTCCAAGTCACTGCATTTGGGAGCAAGTTTCTCCAGCTGCTCTGCTCGCAGTATCGGAAAAGACAACACAAAAAAGTGTGTTCTGCATTAAAAGCCACGGAGGAGAAGCGGCTGGCGTTCCTCGTATGATGCTGACCATCAGAAGCACAGGAACGAGGCTCGGAGGGAGGGGGCAGAGGTCCAGAGCAGAGCCGCTTCTGCTTGCTCAGGTTAAATAGATAAAGTCCTGGCTTATATTTGCACATTACAAGGAAAAAAAAACAAACTGAAATAAACCTGATGAGGATAAAACTATCGATTTTAAACCACACGGACTTCATATACTTTCACACCTTCAACATCAATTTCTGACAATAAATGATTGTGAAATTGCTGATTTAATCAATTCCTCTGATCATTTATTTGCATGTACTTTAAACATTTATTCACGTCTCGTCTCTTTGGCCACATCCTGAGGATCGTTTAATCATTTTACTCTTGGAGCGAGTCCTCGGGATGATCTCTCTGCCGTTTGTCCTCCCTTTCACCGGTGCCGTTGTGCACGTACAGACGACCTGCTTCAGAACACAGGCTCCTCGCTGTGACAGCGCAGATAAATCACTGATGCCAAAGGAATTACTTTGATGAAAGAAAGAGCTCTCTTCTCTGGTCTAATGGCTGAGTGAAATGCACTCCCGTGCACGGCAACGAGGAACCAATATCCTGGAGTCGGTGTAATTAGGACCCCAGAGAAGCGCTTTACTGTTCCCCCTCCTGCACCGAGGCCGTCTGCCACCCTCCCTGGTTCCTCTCCCGCCGCTGCACACTTCATCCACCCACGTGACATTCAGCACCAGGCCAGGTCCCAGATGTGATAAAAGAACGGTAACTCAGGGAACCTTTTCAAGAGAACTAGATACAAGATCTCAGCTACTTTCACAGAACACAGCTACATTTGATTTTCAGTATTTAGTTCATGCGTCAGAATCAAATATACAGATTTCTAACCCCCATTTCCAGAAAAGTTAGGAGGCTTTTGTAAAATATGTCAAATCAATTTTAATCTATTTTTTTAAACGGATAAGAAGAAAGAAAAGGATTTCCAGTACATTGCTTTGTCCATGATGGTCTTTGCAACTAATAAGAATGCAATTTTGAGGTCACTGTCCATCAGAAATACACATCTTCAACCAAGCTTTAACTTTCTGATTGATGTCTTGGGATGTTGTTTCAATATATCTAAAGAATTGTCTTTCTTCTCAATGTCTTTTAGTCAAATGCAGCAGCAAAGCAACTCCACATCATGATGCTGCCACCTCCGGACCTTGCAGTTGGGATGGTGTTCTGAGGCTTCAAGCTTTCACCTAATAACCGTCATTGTGTCTAACAGTTCAGCCTCAATAGACCGAAGTATACAAACTGTCCAGCTACAAACTGTAATCTGGCTTTTTGTTGGTGCTTTTGGAGCAGTGACTTTTCCTCACTGTGTGCCCGTTGTTGGTAATCCACAACACTGTGGATGTTAATACTCTCTTCCTGGTTTCAGCAGGATCTTCACAGGGAAGTTTTTTGGGTTTCTTGAGTTTATTTGCACATTTCACACCAACTTAAGTCCATCCTTGGGACAGAGGCCGTCTCCTTCCTGAGTGGTATGATGACTGGGTGCTCCCATGCTGTTTGTACTTGTGTATTATCCTTTGAACAGATCAACGTGGGACCTTTAGATTTCTGGAAACTGCACCCAAGAATGAACCAAGCTTATGATTGTCCACCATTCCAGATATTTCCTGTTTCAATATTCCCATGTGGTCATGCAATGAGGTCCTTCTGTTTGAATGCATTTCCTAAAATGCATCCACAGGTGCGTCTGCAGTTTTGCCATCAGAAGCTTTGAACACCACATCATCCTCATGTGGAATTCTTCAAGTCGTTTAGGACGACAGTTAACTCAGTGTATGTAAACTTCTGACTTTGCCTTCACATATGGACATAAAGCATTTCTCTTTTTCAAGTCACGGCTGTAAATCTGGTCACTCAAAGTGGGATCATCTCTGAGCTCACTGCAGTTTCCTGACACAAGCGCACAACACTAGAGGACTAGACGGACAAACTATCATGTCATTATACTTTTACAATGCCATGCCAGCTGAGAGCCATGCAAGCAAAAAAAGAACAAAAAACCTGCATAGGTCCTTATGATCCCACAGAAGACGGGATGATACCCGGCAGAAGATGGAGACAGTAATGAGACGTATCATACCTGAGACGACTGCAGGGCCGGAGGCAGCAAGTCCCAGATGTGGACAGAGACCGGAGGACCGGTCCAGTTACTCTGGACAAACATGTGGAGGCAGGAGACGGCCAGGGCCAGCACCACCAGCTCCCTGCTGCAGAACAGAAGGAGCATTTACGGTACAAAAACACTGCAGACAAGTTACATGTCAAGATAAAACACAATTACCTGATTCAACAAAACATTATTTGGCTGTGACAGAAACACGGACGCAGGCTTTTCTACCTGACACTTCCAGTAGGCAGTTGGAGCTGTATTAAAAATAAAAATAAAAAAAAAACACACACAGGCATGCTTTGCTGCATTTCAATTAGTGTAGATGGAAACGGAGCCGGTGATGATGAGGGCCGAGCTGGAGGAGCCATAGCTGCCGCATTTAGTCACAGACGATTCTCCCGAGAGTGAGAAGGGATGCTAAAGTGTCCTTATTAAAAATTAATAATTCATGACAAAAGAGAAGTGAACATACAACTGCTTTCCACCGCACAAACACACCCATCAGGTCGACACGGCGATGTTAACTGGTGAGCTCAAAACAATCCTGTTCATCATCAGCATCATTTCTTCACGCTGTAAACTACTTACTGCATTTTTGTAAGATACATCGTAAACATTTCAAAAATACAAATACAGATACACATCAGTCTGTAACCTTATTTTTAACAACTTTATCAGATCGTTTCAGTCAGAACTCAAGATTTATCTGCAGGTCCTCCTGGAGGTCCGACCCTTCACTCGCAGATGAGACGTTCCTCCTGGAGGTCCGACCCTTCACTCGCAGATGAGACGTTCCTCCTGGAGGTCCGACCCTTCACTCGCAGATGAGACGTTCCTCCTGGAGGTCCGACCCTTCACTCGCAGATGAGACGTTCCTCCTGGAGGTCCGACCCTTCACTCGCAGATGAGACGTTCCTCCTGGAGGTCCGACCCTTCACTCGCAGATGAGACGTTCCTCCTGGAGGTCCGACCCTTCACTCACAGATGAGACGTTCCTCCTGGAGGTCCGACCCTTCACTCACAGATGAGACGTTCCTCCTGGAGGTCCGACCCTTCACTCACAGATGAGACGTTCCTCCTGGAGCTTTAACCCTTCACTCACAGATGAGACGTTCCTCCTGGAGCTTTAACCCTTCACTCGCAGATGACACGTTCCTCCTGGAGCTTTGACCCTTCACTCACAGATGAGACGTTCCTCCTGGAGGTCCGACCCTTCACTCACAGATGAGATGTTCCTCCTGGAGCTTTAACCCTTCACTCACAGATGAGACGTTCCTCATGGAGGTCCGACCCTTCACTCACAGATGAGACGTTCCTCCTGGAGGTCCGACCCTTCACTCACAGATGAGACGTTCCTCCTGGAGGTCCGACCCTTCACTCACAGATGAGACGTTCCTCCTGGAGCTTTAACCCTTCACTCACAGATGAGACGTTCCTCCTGGAGCTTTAACCCTTCACTCACAGATGAGACGTTCCTCCTGGAGCTTTAACCCTTCACTCACAGATGAGACGTTCCTCCTGGAGGTCCGACCCTTCACTCACAGATGAGACGTTCCTCCTGGAGGTCCGACCCTTCACTCACAAATGAGACGTTCCTCCTGGAGCTTTAACCCTTCACTCACAGATGAGACGTTCCTCCTGGAGCTTTGACCCCTTCACTCACAGATGAGACGTTCCTCCTGGAGCTTTAACCCTTCACTCACAGATGAGACGTTCCTCCTGGAGCTTTAACCCTTCACTCACAGATGAGACGTTCCTCGTGGAGCTTTAACCCTTCACTCACAGATGAGACGTTCCTCGTGGAGCTTTAACCCTTCACTCACAGATGAGACGTTCCTCGTGGAGCTTTAACCCTTCAGAGACACTCACAGATGAGACGTTCCTCGTGGAGCTTTAACCCTTCATTTACAGATGAGACGTTCCTCGTGGAGCTTTGACCCTTCAGAGACACTCACAGATGAGACGTTCCTCGTGGAGCTTTAACCCTTCATTTACAGATGAGACGTTCCTCGTGGAGCTTTGACCCTTCAGAGACACTCACAGATGAGACGTTCCTCGTGGAGCTTTAACCCTTCAGAGACACTCACAGATGAGATGTTCCTCGTGGAGCTTTAACCCTTCAGAGACACTCACAGATGAGATGTTCCTCCTGGAGCTTTAACCCTTCACTCACAGATGAGACGTTCCTCATGGAGGTCCGACCCTTCACTCACAGATGAGACGTTCCTCCTGGAGCTTTAACCCTTCACTCACAGATGAGACGTTCCTTGTGGAGCTTTGACCCTTCAGAGACACTACTATGCAAAGATGAAGGTTTATAGGTTGAAACGAGCCATTTTAAGAGTCTGACATCCAGTTAATAAAGCCAACTGAGCGGTGCAGTGAAAATTGTCTCCAGTCCAAATGCCACTTAATTATCGACTTAGAAATCCTAAATAAATAGTCAAAACTACGATTTTCATTTATCAAATCGCCCTGTAAACTCGTGTGGTGCTGGAAGACCACCTTACTGCAGACTGTAAGCATTTAAATTTGTACCCCAAATCCAGCCCTCCTTTGTGCCGTCTGAACTGTGATTACACATTTGGTTTTAGTGCTTGCTTGCGATTTGGAGTGTAAAATGGTGTGATGTATTTCCACGTTGCGCTGCTCAGATCCATTCAGATTGGTTGAAGGGCGTAACCGTCCTGTTTACCTGGACAGCGACCTGCTGTTATGTTACCTGTTGACCTGCTCATCACTGCAGCCGCCACTCAGATACAGCAGCACTCGTCTCTCCAGGGACGCTTCAATTTCCTCTTCTTCACCGCAGCTGCCATCTCCTGAGAGCAGATCGATCACTTGTGGGCTCAGCAGAACCGCCTCAAAGTCCCCCTCCAACAAGCTGTGCAGCAGAGAACCTGCCTCTGAAACGACAACACAGTCACTGAGGCGGAGAAGGTCCGAGGAATTCTCACAAAGACACAGTGAGACGGGTCTAAGACGGCACCGACTGCGTTCTTCAAGGAGCACAGCCCAGGACAACAACACGACTGCTTGTTTCGGCAATACATTCAAAACATCAGCACCCTGAATGTTCTTTTGAGAGTTTGTAGCGAGTCATGCTTTTGGGTCATACTGATGTTATTGCTTCTTTTATATCAACACAGAGCTGACAGTCCTGAAGGACTGATGAACAGAGGAACTCAGCCTGGAAGATCTGCATTCCATGGGGACCTATTTAGGTTGGTTCAGCATTTCCCAGGTCCTAATCCCACCTTCATTCATGAACAAACACGAAATAAAAAAGTGCAACGACTGAGAAGTACTTCAAAAAAGACTCAAAACTACACAGCTTTACATATTACAAGCATAATATATATGCATACTAGAACCACCGCCGCCGCCGGCCGCAGTAGCAGCGGAACCACCGCCGCCGCCAGCGGCCGCAGTAGCAGCGGAACCACCGCCGCCGCCAGCGGCCGCAGTAGCAGCGGAACCACCGCCGCCGCCAGCGGCCGCAGTAGCAGCGGAGCCACCGCCGCCGCCAGCGGCCGCAGTAGCAGCGGAACCACCGCCGCCGCCGCCGCCGGCCGCAGTAGCAGCGGAACCACCGCCGCCGCCAGCGGCCGCAGTAGCAGCGGAACCACCGCCGCGCCAGCGGGCCGCAGTAGCAGCGGAACCACCGCCGCCAGCGGCCCGCAGTAGCAGCGGAACCACCGCCGCCAGCGGCCGCGTAGCAGCAGTTTTGTGAACCTCAGTTGCGCTTCAAGGTTATTTTTTAAGTGTTTTACTAGTTCAATTGATAAAAAGCTTGTAATAAAGTATTTAGTTTGTGTTCACCGAGTGAAGACTTACTCTGTTAATGTCGTGTGCCATCGCATTTTTCCCATCTTACATTAAGTCCTGGTAAGGACCAGGACCAAATAAAACCGCAGCCTGGAAAAGCAGGTCTATTTCCTTTTACACGACTGCTTACATGCTCTCCTGTCAGACCTGGGGTGGACATTTGCTGCTTTCCCACCGTTTTATCGTTTCTCCGGGACACAGAAACAATGCAGAACCTGCAGTTTTTCTCTCCGTTCAGGATGACTGAGGGAACTGCTGAGGGTCTGTAAAGGCTGTGCCACGCTCCGCCACACTGTTCTTTGTACTTTGCTTTTTATTCCTCCCAATTTTAAGCTACCTTTTCACTGAAGCAATGAGGCATGTTCGAACCGTTTAGCGGCCACAGAGGTCCCACACAGCGTGAACATTCAGCAGACAAAACTCCCAGCAGACTGCTGAGAGGAGAAAAAGAGGCTCATTTATGGGGGGGAGAGGGCAGTTTCAGGGCCACTGCTTTCTGACCAGAAATGATTGGTGGGACCAACCGCTCCGTTTTACCGCCTCCATGTCTTCATTAGTTTTTTATTTGAGGAGGGAATCTGGCTTGGTTCATTAGCACAGATGACTTTGTTCTCCCTGACGGAGGGACAGAGAGGAGGGAGACTAGAGGATGGTGCTCTGAGCTGTAAAACAAAGCTCAGCAGAGCCCAGTGTTGTGTCCCCTACAGAGTTAAAAAAACAACACGTCTCTCTGAATCCAGATGAGCTCGTCCTCAGACACACAACATGCCTCGAATACTAAAACCAACACAATCTCATTCCCGTTAGGGGATTTGGACATTTTCAGCTGCCTGGTGCAGATTCTTAATAAGTCTTTAAACTTCAAAATCTAAGTGCCTGAACTCAAAAGTTGCACCGCTATTTTATTTTATTTAATGCAGTGGATGTTGGGGTTTAAATACACAAGAAAGAAACAGTTAATTCCCTCCTGGTTTACTTTACGTTACTGTCGTTTATCTGGAAGTGCAGACGGAGAAAGAGCGACGTCTACCCTACCGTCTAACCCTAACGCGTTAGTAAAAGCTGGAAGAGTAATGGTGAGCTATTCCAAGAAGAAATGTGGGGAAAAAAGAAAAATTCTTGAACGATCAATCCAAAGGCAGCACGGTGGCTTAGTGGTTAGCACTGTTGCCTCACAGCAAGAAGGTTCCTGGTTCAATTCCCGGCCCGGTGGCTCTTTCTGTGTGGAGTTTGCATGTTCTTCAATCCTCCCACAGTCCAAAACATGCAGTGTAGGTTAATTATAACGTCCAAATTGCCTGTAGGCGTGAGTGTGAGCATGCTTGGTTGTCTGTCTTTCTATGTGGCCCTGTGACGGACTGGTGACCTGTCCAGGTGGACCCCTGCCTTTTGCCTACTATGCGTCGGGATAGGCTCCGACAGACCCCCGTGACCCGGAGACGGATTAAGCGGGTTATAGATAATGGATGGATGGATCAATCCAAAAGTACACCTCTAGTGGTATTACGAGTCACCCCGGACGGCCGTGGTTCATTGGGACAGTGTTGTCAGAGGCACTTCAACAGACCACAGCTGTGGTTTCAAAACCATCCAAAAAAAAAAAGAAAGAAAAGCTTTTACATGTTAAAATCAGTTTCAGTCTCCTTCAAAAAGGAATATTTGATTTAGAGAAGGAACCATCATCTAGCTCTTGTGGCATCCCAGCAACTCTGGAGCCCAGTCCTGGTCGTCTCCCGTGGCAACTGTATCCCTGTACATCCCACATCAACAGGGACATTCAGGGATGGTTATGAGACTGCTCTGTATGTGCTTTTGTGACGTTTCTCTTCACGCATCGTGACCTGGGGTTACTTTTGATGGGCATGTTTATGTTCGGCAATGCTACAAGTCCAAAAATGAGGTCCGCTGACTACCTGAACATGCTGAACGAGCAGATTTCCTTCTCTGACGCCAAAGATGACAATGCCAGGATTCAGTTACACTATGAAATAGGAGCTGAGGGTGCACCGGACCGTCACCCCATCGAGAACTTGTGGGATGTCCTGGAGTAGACTTAACTCGGTGATCCAGCTGCCCATCATTGTTACTAGATCTTGGAGAGTTTTGGCCAGAAATAAATGTTCTTTCCACTCCACAAGCTTTTTCACATTAAACCGAGGCAAATGCATGCCAGAATCAAGATAAATGTGGTCCAACCTTGGAACCTTCTCACTATTCTTTGCCGACACAATGTGGACTGGGGGACAGAAACCTCTGCCCCTGGATCATCTGCTTCTTTACTTAAAATTAAAATGAAGAAAAAAACAAACAAAAAAAACAAGGTCAGCCTTGACAAACACGACGCTCAACACCAAGTTACAGACTGGCTCATGCTCACGAGTGGAAACCAGAATCTCCTGGCCAATTGCACGCCTGCAACCACATGACGTTTAACTGCACCCTCGGCGTTAATAAGCATTGCTGTGCAGCCGCTGCTGTAAACGAGGTGTGGAGGATTTCATCTCGCTGCTGATCTAATGAAACCCAGGGGCTGCCATAACGGTAGATAGTAGAGGAGGGAGGGAGAGGACACGGGAAGGAGGAAGGCTCCGGCTTTATGAGGGGGGAATGAACGCCTAAGGTATGGCCACACGTATAATGAAACTGCAGCTTCTCTCCAGGCTGCCGATGAAATGGCAGCAATTATGCAGCAATTATGGAAAAATGGGAGAGGCCCTGAAATTGGTCCATAACTCATAAAGGTTTGCAGCAATGAGCTGCAGTTAATAAGGCAATGGTGAATAGTTTTCAAAGGTGTTCATGATTGAGCAGCAATTTAGACCCAGGAAGAACACCCAGAAATAGCTCACAAGGACACAGCAATTTCTTCACCGCATACAAGTTAGTAGGACTGGTCCATGCACCAGTTCCAGGCTGCAGAGCGTCTGCAGAAGATTACAACCAATCCAATAATTCAAGCTTCGGTCAGAGGGTTGAAGTATTTCAAATTAATTACTGTAACATGATATCTGTTCAAACAGCATATCAACTTCTCACAACTTTGATGGCAGCAACAGCAGATTCAGAGTCCGTTGAATATACATCAGTAAAACATCGAAGGTGTGGCCTCAAGTGTGAATCACATAAAGAACAGTAAACATGTCCCAAAATTATGTTTATCTGGACATCATCCACTCTACTTTCACAGCAGTCCACCTGCGTCCGGCGACTGAGGAGACCAGCTGATGGAATTCCAGGCGAGGAATGCTGTCCCAGTCTCATCTGATGCAGCTGAAGCTGCTCTACCGTCCTTGGTCTTGTTATATTTTTCAGCTGGCGATGTACCAAATGTTCATCAGGTGAGCAGTCTGGACTGCAGGCAGGACGTTCAGCATCGAGACTCTCTTGTAGGCGTGATCCCGGGTTACGGGTTACGGAAAACGCTGGAGGAAACGCTGCATTTACCGTTTGGACCTTGATTGACTGGCATTGATGTTTACTGTCGGTTACGGGACCTCCAACCTCGACTGCACTCAAGGTAAAGTTAAAAAAGTAGTTAAAAAATGGTTTTATTTCACCAAAAGTGAAACGACACAGAACATCTCAAACCTGAACTGTTTCATTCGTCGAAGCACAATGAAAATAAAGAGACATTGGACAAACACAGGCTGAAGGGGATTGTGTTAAAGCTTTTTACCCATTTACAAACAGCACCGATCTGTGGAAAAGGAGTGTCGCCGCAATACCTGCACTTCAAACTCTGGAAAACCAAGCTCATTATGCAGAAGAAGTAAAACAAAACTATAGCCAGGCGTTAACCTGGCGTGCAGACTAAATACTGTGTCTATAAGAAAGAGAAAACATTTCTCTCTGAAAAACTTCAACAATCAGTTTCTGGATGAAAGAAGTGGCAGAAGACGACCAGTAGGCCACTTGAAACCCCTGGACACTTTCAGATGGACGGGATGAAATGCCAAGCCATTCTGGTTTTAACTCTACATTTGATATTTTACTGTATGAAGCATTCAGGTGTGTGTAAACACAATGCCAATGGGAAAAGACAACAGCAATGATCTTAGAAAACTAATTGTTGCTAGACCCGTCAGTCTAGAAGCGCTATGAGACGATTTTAAACTATACTGATCAAAACAATAAATAAAAAATTGAGGGAGTACTTTTAAACACGTAGAACCCCTGTTGTTGGTTCTACGTCTGGTGCAGTTGACAGTTGGATTAGAGGCGGAGCTATGACATCACGTTGAAGTCAAGTTTTCACACAAAACTGCAAGGAAGACCAAGATTCTTTTCACTCCTGCACACTTTTTTTTTAATGCTTTAGCAGTAAAGTGAGCATAAAATACAATTATTTATGTATATGACAGCACAGCTTATGTTTCCAAAGATGTCTGAGCAAACCACAACTCCTAAGTGTCGAGCACAGTGGTGGAAGCGTGATGGTTTGAGTCCGTTTTGCAGCTGCTGGTACCAACACCTCACAGAGGTGCATCTGTCCAACACATCTGGCCAAACAACAGACGCAGAAAAACATCACGTCAAACGATTGCTGCTAAAGGCGGATCTCCAAGCTGTCAATCATGAGGTGAAAATAGAGTTTGTACACAACTCTTCTGCATTGTTTTTCCATAAATAATGACCCAGCAAGATCATTCATGGACTTTTTTTTATCTAAAGGTATTCGTCTTATTTCAAGATCTGACATAAACGAGGCGACTTATTTTTAGAATTGACAGAGTGTATTTTCTTTATCGTGACAGAACATCCGCGGGGGTGACATACGTTTGATGAGAAACGTGCAGCCTTTACTATAAACATCCTTTAACACACCTTTGAATGACAGAACCAAAAGTAGTAGTACAAGATCCTGCCAACTGGGCCCCCCAGAGCGGGGGAATCTAAACTCAGGCACCACCAGTAAGCCAAAAGCTGGGATCCAAACATCACCTCTCAATATCTCTATATTTTCTCTTTAAGGTACAAACGACAAGCATACTAATGTGAGGATTAATAGTAATGAACCTGTCAACGCCATCATGACAGGAGCAGTCTCTGCACAGGCATGAGGCTCCGGTAGCCACCAGGAGGCCCCAGAGCTACGACGCCGGCCTCATCTTCAGCATTTTGGAAGAACAAACCTGATCGTCTTCATTCAGAACAACCAAACAAAGCACGGTTAAGCACCTAAAAGTAGACGTGATCTTTGTGCCACCAACATGAGGCACCTACCCACACTCACAAAGGTTGGCTCACAATGCTGCGGTGTGCCTCCTCAGAAGATCTCAGTTCTCTTCTCCTCCTGAGGTTTTCATGCAAAATTCATGTTAACTAGACAGATTTATTTTGGTAAATCAACCTGAATTCTAACTTTAAGTTGCTGTTTTCTCCTGAAAGTGTAGCACATACATCTTGATAGATCATCTAGAGAGTACGAGAATAATGCACCACCATGGAGATCTTAAAGAGTTTGAACTCATAATTTGTCAGGTTTAACCCCCCAAACAGATTATTGCATAGGGCCCCCAAATCTAAAGAGGGCCCCGCACATTCAATCCATCTTCTGTCTACGGAGGGTAGTACCGGCGTTGTTAAACAGCCTACTATCAACAGGACGTGGTTCCGACAAGACAAGGTGCTGCCGGGGGAGGACGGGCCCCCAGAAACGGCGTAGTTAACGGGTTTGGATCGAGGACCTCGTGATGACGATCGGGTCCGCACCCACATCACCCGCTGCAGGTGCGGGCGGATCGTCCAGCGGAACATGTGATGGAAACAAACTCAGAGGCTCAGAGATACGGAGAGAAAGACGGAACCGGGATTTGATCAAAATCACATTGTCTTCATAAGCCAATTCCTGCCACGTTAACAGAGTGAACTAAAGCTACGTTAAAGCTCATGCCGACTTAAAGCTTGATTTGTTTTTTATTTGACTTGCAACGCGCCCGTAGTAAGGTGTTTGCCGAGCAGCGGCTCAGACCGGCGCGGCATTTATCGTAACTCTTTACTATCGGCATCGGTCGACGCGTCTACGCGCCGCGGGCGCGGGCCCGTCTCCGGGGCTTGTGATATCACAACCAAGTCGGGCGGAGTGCGTCCCGAGTCCGATTCCCGAGCCCCGCTCACCAGCTCCCGCGGCGGGCTCCTGCCTCCACTCCTCCGCCTCCTGCGCCGTCAGGGACCCTCTGAGCAGGACGAGCTCCACAGCGAGAGACATGCTGCAAAGCGCCGCGGCTCGGACACGGACACGCACGGATCTGCGACGGCGCGTCTCAGTCACACACCAAATGTTTATATCCACCCATGTGGCGGAAGAGGCATCAGTGAGCAGCCATGACAGGCGCGCGTTGCATTGTGGGGACGTGATGAGGTGGTGTGGGTGGAGCTTCGACCGCCCCCGCACACGTGGTCCAGTTAAGCTCCCTTCAAGAGCGCGTGGCTCGTTTGAAACCCAAAC